>JAESUZ010000840.1:0-33977 GCA_017311185.1 Proteles cristata cristata
CATTTCAAGGAGTCTCTCCAATTATTCTGAATTTAATCATTAAAATTTATCAAATCAGATGGAGAAAGCATAGATGAAAACCGTTACGTAATTAGATAAGTACCCTGAATTTAAGACATGTAACAAATGAACAGCTGAGATCTAATAAGGAGGGGAGACCTTCAATATATTTGAAAAACTTCTCATTCATCCAAATGTTTCGTTTTTATGTACCAGGGTTGAGTTATTCAGTCATTTATTAAACATATATATTTGTCTACTACTAATAATGCGTGAGCTACAGTGATTTAAAGGACAGAAGAATTTCAGAATCAAATGAAAGCAGAAATAGACAAACGAGAAACTACCTTAGAACATGGCGTGTGCTAAAATAAAGTCACGAAAAGTGTGCCAACGAGCAAAAAATGGGAAACTCACTGGACTTTAATGCAAAGGGAGAAGAAGACATTAGAGACAAAGTGCCATTTGAGTCAAGTCTTAAAAGTTAGCTGAACACTAACCAGGCACAAGAGAGGGGAGGGACACTGTAGGCAAAGAAAATACTGCGGAACAGTGTGGGTTTCAGGAGGTCACGGTGCACGAGAGGCTATTGTGAAAGCTTGAGCTGATGTAGTAGCCATGAGGATAAAGAGAAGTAGATGAATTAGAGAACTAGTTCAGACAGCTTGACCTGCCTTGGGTAACTGATCACACGCAGAATGGGTTCACAGAGAGGCCTAAGGCATTCACCAGATTTCGGAGTCGGGTGGCAGTCTGTATGGCGGTGCCTTCCACCCATGCGGGGAACACAGGGGTGAGAGTGCATTTGTGGGGGATGCAGTGTCAGGAACTGTGAGGAGCGCCATCTCGGACAGGCTTTGTAGAGACGCCTATGGGAAATCCAGATGGGCCAAGCAGCCAGATACTTGACATGTATCTTCCGGACTGAAGAGTGGCGATTGTTATTATTTTACCTCAGGATACCTTCTGATTACATCCTGAAACCAAGTTGTCAGGAGTGGTACAAATTTATTTTTGTTGGAGAAAAGAAACCAACGGTTGTTTTTAAAATTAGCGTCCGCTACCATCACCTGCCACAAAACACGCAGACTAGTGTTATGACTGAAGCTTGACCACCTGCATACACCCTTAAATGAGGGCCTCCGGCATTCTGAACACCAGGCCCTCCCGGGACATGGGGTAAGGAATGCAAAAGAGGTCAACAGGTGACCAGAAAAGTGGGGGTAAAAAAGTACATGATATACACAAATGCTCACAGAAGCAATATTCAGTAATAGCCAAAAAAGTGGAAACAATCCAAATATCCATCAACGGTTGAATGGATAAAAACATCCATACAGTATATCTGTACAATGTAATATTATTCCACAAGAAAAAGGAACAAAGTCCTGATACATGCTATAGTGTGGAAGAACCTTGCAAACATGCCAAATTGAGGACGCCAGCTAAAAAAGAACGCATATTAGATGACCCAATGCATAGGATATGTGTAGAACGGGCAAGAATCAAGAGACAAAAAGTAGATTCGTGGTTGCCCAGGGCTGGTGGGGGTAGAGAGGTGGCGGAGATGAATGGAGGGCACTTGTAAAAGGTATGGTGTTGCTTTGGGGAGGGATAAAACGTTCCAAAATTGACTGTGGTGCTGGCCGTTTAACTCTGTGAAAGTATTAAAAGCCACTGAATTCTAAACACACTAAGTGGGTCAGTTGTATAGTATGTGAATTATGTTTCATTAAAGTTGTTACAACAAAAGAATTTCATAGTCTTATTTAACAAATGAATATTTCAGTAACTATGTGTTGAGTGCCTAGAAAAAAAGCAAATAATGTCCATATGATGAATTATTCAGTGAGAAAAACAAGTTGCAGAGTAATACATTTCTTAGGGACCCATTGTATAAAAATAAGTATCAAGGAAAGTCTGATTACATGCATTGAGGTTTGTGCAGCATGTGTAAGTTACAGAAGGATAAACATATCGCTTTTAACAAAACAATATGAATGGCAGGGAGGAAGTAGATAATTAGCTTTTTAAAATACATGACTGGACACAAGAAACAACAGGTGTTGGTGAGGGGGAAGAGGAAGGGGGACCCTCTTGCACTGTTGGTGGGAATGCAAACTGGCACAACCCCTCTAGGGAACAGTATGGAGCCTCCTCAAAAAACTGAAAATAGAACTACCCTATGATCCAGCAAGTTTACTATTAGCCATTTACCCAAATGATACAAAGATACAGATTCAAAAGGGTATGCGCACCCCGATGCTTATAACAGGACTATCAACAATAGCCAAACTCTGGAGACAGCCCAAATGTCCACTGACTGATGAATGGATAAAGAAGATGTGGTATGTATGTATAATGTATATATGTGTGTGTGTGTGTGTGTATAACATATAATATATATATATATATATATATATATATATAATTGAATATTACTCAGCCATCAAAAAGAATGAAACCTTGCCATTTGCAATGATGTGGGTAGAGCTAGAATGTATTATGCTAAGGAAAATAAGTGAATCAAAAAAGACAACTACAAGATGATTTCACTCATGTGTGGAATTTAAGAAGCAAAACAGATGAACATATGTTGGGGCGGGGGGGGGCGGAGGAGAAAAGAAGTAAATAAACCATAAGAGACTCTTAATGATAGAGAACAAACTGAGGGTTGATGGAGGGAGGTGGGTGGGAGATGGGCTAGATGGGCGATGGGTAGTAAGGATGACACTTCTTGGGATGAGCACTGGGTGTTGTATGTAAGTGATGAATCACTGAATTCTATTCCTGAAACCAATATTGCACTGTATTGCACTGGACATTTTTCTATTAAGATGAACAGGTTATACTTCTTTATTTCTAAAAATTAATGCAAAAATTATTTAAAAAACAACAGTAAATGTGGTACCAGGCCTTGAACCTCCTTACAATGACTCTCTCCTGCTTGTGTGCTTCACTGAGTGCCCACTCTGACCCTCAGCCCAAGATGGGTCAACTCAGCCCCACGCAATGCAACCCCAACCCTGTATCCACGTATTAAGATTCATTCATGCCTAAAGATGGAGAGTGGGAGAGAAAAAACGTGTATGTAACCAAAAAAACAATAATGGGGGATTTGTGGAGATATTTTTGTTAAGCACCTACTCTGCGTCTGGAACTTTATAGCTACCCTCTAATTTATAACCCCGTAACAAATCTAGGAAGTAGGCATTCTTATCTCCACTAAACAGACAGACATGCTCAGACTCAGGAAGGTCAAGTGATTGACCCAAGGTCACATTTCAACGGAATCAGAGGGCATATCCACCTGGATCTTTCCAAAATCTCTACTGCCTTTGTGTGTCAAGAAGTTTTGAGTCCGTGATTATATTCAGAGTAAAGGGGGAAAAACTAAGTCTCAGGAAAAGAAACTGGATCAGGTTATATGGGGTAGCAGTGTCCTTTAACAGTAAAACGGGGCCCTAGCTAGAATCAAGGAAGAAGAACCTTGGTAGAAACTCAGTCGTTCAGGCCGGGCCAACATTAGGGAATACAGAATGGAAAGATCAAAGACCCAGAGGAACAGCCCAAGTCTGTGCAATAGCCTGGAGTCCATGAGGATCTCGAGAGACAGGATCTTCAATGGGCTATAACTTTAGGGATCTCTTTGAGTACTTCAGACTTCTCTCTGAGGATACTGAGGTCTAGTCCCAGTTTGCCGCCGAAGCAACTTCCGTGAAAGAAATGCACAGGAGTCTCATAGTCAGGGCCAGAGTACCAGTAAAGTGGTTTAATCCCAGGCCTTACCAGGTGGAGGTGAATATCAGTGTGGAGGATGTAGCGAGGTTGCAGCTAGTCCAGGCTCAGATTCATATCTCATGGCTGCGTCTTCGGGGCTGCTGACCCTCCAAACACTAGAGTGTGCTAGAGCCAGCTCACATTGGCTTGCAGAGAGCTGACTGCGCACGTGTCCTTCCAACTCCACGTTCACTGATGTCACACCGGTGATTTGCAACCATCCATGGCGGGAGCATTTATACCATGGAAATTGGCAAATGCTCCAAATCAGGACATTTTTCCCTCAAGAGCCCGTCGCTAAATATTAATAACTGCCTTTAGGTATTAACACAGATGGGAAATGGTGAGGGAACCTATGAGGAAGTTTTGAGCATCTGGCAGTGGATACGAGAGAGATCAAAAGGCAGTGAGGATGCTGTTATACCCATTTCGCAAACTGATCTGAACGAGGGGGTTGACCAAATGCAGGGGCTCTACACACCAGGAACACTGGGAAATAAGCAGCACCATTTGGGCATCTAAGTTGTGACTAAGGCAGGCGGGGAGTATTTTGTCGAGTATTTGTCTTGTAGATGGCTTTGAGAGTGCAATGAGGACCGAAAGAAACTCCATCTCTGGGAATGCTCCTGCGAGAGAGTACTGGTAATAATGTCAGGGCCTGGCTGCAGTTCTTAAAAGCTGTAGCCAAAGACCAGGGTGGGCTGAGTCATGAGACTATGCGAGATACTTTTGTGGACTTTTAGAAGTAAACAAAACTGGAGCACATGGGTTCAGTTGGTTAAGTGTCCAACTCTTGATTTCGGCTCAGGTCACAACCTCATGGATCCTGAGACGGAGCCCCGGGCTGGGCTCTGCGGTGACAGGTGACAGCCTGGAGCCTGCTTGGAATTCTCTCTTTCCGTCTCTCTCTGCCCCTCCCCCATGCATTCATGCTCATGCATGCTTGCTCGCTCTCTCTCTCTCTCCCCCTCTCTCCTTCAAAACAAATAAATAAACTTTAAAAAGTGCTCTTTTTAAAAAGGAATAAACAAAGTTGACCTTGAGGGAAAGGTTGAAGACATGGTGGTAGCAGGTGGAGACTATGATCCAGCGCTATTTGGCCACTATAATAATCTTATCTCATTTGTACCTCTGCTTATGAAGTGTAGGGAGTTTGGGGTTGTGGTTATTTTGTCTGCCCCATCAGATCACATTTGTCTGTGTGACTTCTGAGATGGCTCCTGATAGTTCCCATCCTTCCCTAGTATTCAAGCCCCTGCATAATCCCTTCCTGTTGAGTGTGAACAGGACTCAGCAGTGACTTGATCCTAATGAACAGAACGTGGTAAAGTCATGAGATATCACTTCAGTGAGTAAGTAATAAAAGACTGCGACTCTATCTCGCTAGTAGACTGCCTTTATTGCCTTCTTAAGTGAAGAAGTGACCTTCACTTTGGTGAAACAAAAGTAGAGAGGCCCATATTGCAAGGAGCTGAGGCCGATAACCATCAAGGAACTGACCCCTCAGTCCAACAGCCCTTGAGGTACTGAATCCTGCCAACCAGCATGTGAGTGGTCTTTCCCCAGTGCTGAGTCTGATATGAGACCTTGGCCATGTTTAATACCTCGATCATAGTGTTGGAAGACTCTCAGAGCCGGAAGATGCACACATCTAAGCTATGCCTCACTGCGTGGCCCACATAAACTTTGAGATAATAAACGTGTGTCGTTTTAAGCTGCCAAGTTTTGGGGTAGTGTGCTTTGCAGTAGACACTAGCTAATAATATGGGCTGGGAGGCCATAGATGTTTGTGTATTCAGTTTCAGGTTGTCATTAGCACTCAGTCATACAGCCTGCCGCAGAGAATATTGAAAAGTATAGTTAAGAGATGGCGGGCTACAGCACTAGCACTGCTAGGAATTGACCCAAGGGATCCAGAAATGCTGCTGCATAGGGGCGCATGGACCCCAATGTTCATAGCAGCACTCTCCACAATAGCTAAAACATGGAAAGAGCCTAAGTGTCCATCAACAGACGAATGGATCAAGAAGATGTGGTTTATCCATGCCATGGAATACTACATGGCAATGAGAAACAATGAAATCTGGCCATGTGTAGCAACACGGATGGACCTTGAGGGTGTTATGCTGAGCGAAATAAGTCAGGCAGAGAAGGACAAATATCATATGTCTGCACGTATAGGAGGATTAGGAGGAACTTGACGGAGGAACAAGAGGGAGAAGAAGCAGGGAAATGGTGGGGGAAAGGGAGAGAGGCAAACCATGAGAGACTCTTGAATGCTGACAAAAACTGAGGACTGATGGATGTGGGGGAGGAGGGGGGGATGGGCATGGAGGAGGGCACTTGTGGGGATGAGCACTGGGTGTTATGTGGAAACTAATTTGACAATAAACTATTTGTAAAAAAAAAAAAAAAAAGAGATGGCGGGCTATTAACCAAAATGATACACAATGGTATAAAGAGCTAGAGGGACAAGCAGATAGACTTTGGAAAGTCAGACAAGGCCTGAGAGATTCGACCAGTAAAGAAACACGAACCCCTTGTACACTCAATTTATTACATAGACACCGAAAGGAAGAACAGTCAAGATGTCAGCTCCCCAAGGTCCTTACATAGGAAAACACTGAAATAAAAGAAACTAGATAACTGTAGCATTGATGACAGGACATTTCCACGTGTGTAGACCAGAGATGTTTATGTTACTCTCAGTTATCTGCAAGTGAGGGCTGTCAAATAGCTCCCGTGGAGTCAGAAAGAAATAAAGGGGGAAAGGCATGTAAATCTGCGCCAACACACAGAGGCCGTGTTCCAAGTGCCGTGAGCCTATCAACTCATTTAAGATTCACAATAAAGATTTGAGGGTGGTAATATTATTAACAGCGTTTCGTAAAGAAAAAATCTAAGGCACCCAGCAGTTGAACTGAATCATTCAAAGTCGTACAAAGTGAGTGGTAGAGCCAGGTTTGAACTGGGTCCACTCTCATAGCCACCATGCCCTCATGACTCTCTGCAGTGAGCCAATTAATTAGCTTGGTCGGACAAAGGTCCTAAGGAAGGAACTATTGAATAAGGGAAGTTTCTGACTTGTACAGTCAGGAGCCCTCAAGAACTGAGAAACCAGAGAATTCAGATGATCAGGTTGTTCTTTACCTTGAAGAAGCCGCTATGCTTGATGGCCTCTATGAAGGAAAAAGGAACCTAAAGGCAAAACAAAGTGAAGCTTCTGGGAGGGGCAGTGTTTTCTTCCTTCCTCAGACAGGAAAGCCAAGGCACCAAGGTTACAGTGTTCCTGGGAGGCCGGCAACTTGAGGGCAGCCCAACAAACTACTGAGAGAACCTTTGTTGTGTGGTAGCCATGTTTCTTCTTAGGACAATCAGGTGGCCACCCTTAGTGGCAGGTCCCAATGCGTTTCTGTGGCTAGGCCTGGGAGCTCAGAGACAGGAGACACGAGAAACCCCCGCTTGGCACAGAATGTACTTTCTCTCTCTAAAGAAGCGCTTCTCAGTGGGGTCAATCCTCCTTTCCCCCCCACCATATGCTCTTCACCCCAGGGGACATTTGACAATGTCTGGAGAGTTTTGGTTTGGTTGTTACAACTGGAGGGGTACAGAGTTACTGGCATCTAGTGGGTAGAGGCCAAGGATGCTGCTTCACACCCAACCATGCACAGCACAGCCTCTACCACACACACACACACACACACACACACACACACACGCACACACACACACACACACAGATACACACACACACACACTCAGATACACACAGACACACACTATGTTTGGGAAATCTTGCCCTAGAAGAAGTAGGCTGAGTCACAAACTCAGACACTACTCTGAACATCTGCAGGAAGAGAAGAGCAGAGGAGGAGGAGGAAACAGATTAATGAGCATACAATCAAGCATTACCTACATCGTTCTTTGGTGAAATGGGTTCCTCAAAACAGCCAACAAGATGGATCAATGGAGCCCTACACTGCTTTTTGTCTTAAATTATGGGTGTTATGTATCTCCTAGAAAACTCAGTATCTGGCTCATAGCTGGAGCCAATACCCGAGAATCATGTCATGAAATGTAGTCTAAGTAATCTTTCTTCCCATGCCTGCAACATTCTCAACCAACAATTACCTTATAAAATAAGGTCCCTTATATAATACTCGGATGTCCATTTTTCTGGTTTCTAAGTAGACAGAGAAATAATGGAAAACCTGAGGTGCTTCATTATTTGGCAGCAAACTTGATTCACTGACTACCCACAAGCATGGCCACTTTAACCGAATAGGTGCATTAGAATAATTTGAACGGCGTACTAGCAAAGCCAAAAAGCCACTTGGTAATTGACAGATATAAACAAGCCCAAGAAACTCAGAAAGAACAGCCTTCCCCAAATAAAACCCAAACATACGTCGGAGAAACGAAATTAACCCTACCCCTCTGTATCAATATAGAAGAGAGAAGGAGTAAGCACTACCATATTTACATGCATGGAAGGAGGCTCAAAAGTATCTACCAAGTTCAGACAGAATTTTCTACAAGTTTCAACAGTGAAGTATAAGAAAAACTCATTCAATCTTCTCGTAACTCCTTGAGAGATAAATGGATTCACTCAGTGATAGTCTTCTATAGATCCCGTGAGAAATTTAATTGTGGAGGTATGCGTGTACAGAGATCAAGGATCAGAATACTTTTCATTGTCAAATAAAAAGGTCGGGTCTCTTATTAGCCCTATTAAACTTTTAAGGAAACACTCTAGGAAAGGGAGGTTAAAACAGCAGGTACCTCTTCCCCTCAAAGAAAATTCGTCATCTTAGTCTTTCTTACGCATAGGAGAGAAGTCAAAGGAAGAAGTATATGTTTAGCTCCAACTAAGTACCAGGCATTTAGAGTATGGCCAATTCTTGCTATTCGTGGTAGCTACATTCTCTAAAATCACCATAAACACTGAATTTAAACCCCTGCCCTTAGGGGAGGTATAGGGTTAAGGTCCTGTGATTGTCTGGTCACAACATTTTCATCAACTGATCAATACATAAACTATTTGTGTGTGTTTCTGGTTAAAGACACTTTATTCAGTATACATTGCTGATTCATTAACATGGAATTCACAGCCAACAGCACTCTAACTCATGACTCAATAAAGCTTACCCAACACACATATTTTCTCCATAAGCCACACCCCAGCCTTCTTGCACTTAGAAACAATAGATAGTGTGTTAACCCTATGCTTGCAGGCCATTTTAAACGGTGAAGTCACCCAGAAAAGAACAAAGATGTAAAACATGTGCAGTAAATAGATAGTTTTAAAAAACACATACTTAGTCTGAGAGCTGAAACTAGAAGGCAGGGGACAGTCTTAGTTGACCTCGGTTGGGAATATGTGCTTTAAGGGCCTCAAACTTTTTGCCACTCTGCATTTCTGGGGAATAATTGCAAAAGAAATGTAAGTATTGCTTATGGGTGACAAATAAATTTTACCAGTTAGGCAAATTCACAAATACAGAACTGCGAAGAATGAGGATCAACTGTATACTAGCCTGCTGAAACTTTACAACGACCTTGCAAAGTAGGCATCGTCATCTCTATCATACATTAAGAGTGAATTCAGAAAGGTTGTACAACTTATCTCATACCAAACTAGTAAGTGATCGATTTGGTAAATAATTCCGAGGTTTCCATTGCAGCAAGCTGGGACCCAAAAGCCCCCTGAAGTCATCCAACAGTGGCAGTCAGGCAAAGTACAAAGGACCAGTCGGCTTAGAAGTCAAGAGACACACTGGGGGCTGTTTCTCAGCCCCTATTCCCACCCTTCTTAAGTAATACAGTCAGACACGCCTTCCAGCCACCATATTTTTGTGCTCTTCTCTACCAAAAGGAGCAGCTCAGTGGACACTGTCCTTCTGGAAAAGCAGGAAAACCACCTAAACAAGAAAGTTGAGGCCCAGCCAGAAGAGGACTGTGTTAATCAAAACTGTATGGGGGGGGGCAGAAATTTGTTCCTCCTTAGCCAAACCTCCAAGTTACCCAATACTTGGAAGATTTCACTGTTACTGGCAAGATCAACTGGCACAAAGGTGAGAAATGTTCTCCAACCTAATGCTTCCCTTACCTCACACAAATGCTTCAGTTCTCAGCCTGAAAATGGCATATTGGCTGAGTCTGACTTTGGAAATGTCCACCGGGCTTTCAGCGATCCCAGGGACCTCGAGTTTTCTGGCCCATTGGATCAAGCAATCTGGTGCAGTGGCTTTACCTGGTGTGTGGGGTCACAGGCTGTCTTGTTGTGAAGGTCAATCTCTTGGTCCTCTCTCTTCTGTAAGCTTCCTATCCTCTCCTCTTTCACTGAACTCTCAGGCATGTACAGCACCCGGCAAGTTCCCCCGGAATCCTAAGTGAAAAAAATCAGAGAGTCACATCACTGAGGCTGCTCTCAGTGAGGTGGCTGCTGGTGCTCCCGGTCCTCAGCCCAAGAAGACTCAACAGTTACTTGAGGCCAGACCCTCCCAGGGGAACAGGGGTCTTCAGGACACAGTAACGTCCTGCCGGTAATGGGCTCCCCAGAGCTCACACAAAGGTGTCATGATACAAAAGTCTAAATATGGCACCATTTCTGAAGAGGGCTGTGGCTGTACACATCAGCGCAGAGTTCTAGGAGTGATGTATTCCCATAGGCACTGAGTGGGGACATCTTAAGATTATAATGCCTGGCCCTTAGTGTAGGAGAATGGAAAATATTTCGTTTCGCCCATATTTGATGCCTACATTTCACAGGAGACTTCTTACAACTTACAAAAGCACTGGTAGCTTAAAGAAAACAGTCTAATGGAGGTGACAGATGAAAGGGAATAAACTCAAAATAACTCTTAGTATTCTTCAGATATTCATGCTTGCCACGTGCCGAGAAGTTATACTTTATTTTTATAAGCATGATTTAGAGACTAAGAAGTTTCCACAAATGCCAAATGCAGATCTTTAAGAATGCTTTGAAGCAACCGCTGTGAAAAAGAACATTCAGAAGGAACTGAATAAACCTTATTTTTTCAAATGTTGATGTTTCCAACTAGTTCATTATCTAGAAATTCTAAGCTTAAAAAGTCGATTTAAGAAAAAAGGCGTATTCTTCATTCTTTAAAGATACCAACTTTTTTTCTTCCAGGAGTGGGAATAAAATGAGATGGTTAAACAGTGTGTAGGGTTAAGTAGCACATAATGGTTTTACTATAATACATGGTGGCTCCTCTTAGATGCCATCCTTTGAGGAAGTACTATAATTGAGATCACAAGAAGGTTTTTTTCCTTGAGAAAAAGGCAACGAAGCCAGCTTTGATGGCTCCCAAGGACGTTTCATGCCTTTGTTTAAATAAGCTGCCTGTTAGTTACTTAGTTCCACTGAAAAAAATTGTAATTAATAGAAAGAGACACGTTCCCTTTTGTCGGAGCCACGTAGTAAAAGCTCAAGGAACACGGACTGGTTGGTCAGGAGACAAATTGCATGAAGCTCTAACTCAAGCTTATCCGGGTCACGTCTTCATTCTGAATCAACCTCAACCACGGTGCCTAGAGCAACATGCCCATCCTAATTGGTGATTTGTAACTGGTGTCTCGCTGAATGAATTAATGAATGGGTGATTGCAGTGGCGATGCACTAGTAGGGGTGGGGGATCAGAGGAGGCAATGAATGACAAGCCCACCAATGAAAACCCATGGGAACATGTTCCTCAATAAATTTACTACTTCCGGGGGCACCTGGGTGGCTCAGTTGGTTAGGGACCTGACTTTGGCTCAGGTCATGATCTCACGGTCTGTGGGTTCGAGCCCTGCGTGGGGCTCTGTGCTGACAGCTCAGAGCCTGGAGCCTGCTTCAGATTCTGTGTCTCCCTCTCTCCCCCGCTCATGCTCTGTCTCTCTCTTGCTCTCTCAAAAATAAATACATATTTAAAAAATTTACTGCCTCCTCCTTTGAATCTGGCCTTTTCAGAAAAATTCAACAACATCACCCCTTTGTTTTCTAGTATTATAGTTTTATTGTCTCCTTTCTTAAGTAAACATACCAATAAGCCAACTTCATTTTCACCTGGGTGAAGGGTAAACTGCGCAAGTTGTGAGAATAGGGCTTGGAAATATGTTAAGCGCCCTTCCTGTCGTAGCCAGTCTCAATGTTGCCAAGTGATCTTGACGAAGTCAGTCATGTGTAAGTAATTATGGTATGTCATTCATTATATGCTAGGATATTCTGCCACTGTACCAGTATTTCCCATACCTGAGGATAAGAACACCACTGCCTTGTCTCCGCAGGGGTGCAGGTATTCGGGAGAGGAGTTTAAGACAACACCTTGTATGATGCCCTTAATGTGCCACCAATCGAACTATAAGACTTAAAGTTCATCTTGATGTTTTCCTATTTCCAAAAGGCTTTTCAGCCATGGTGGATAAAGTGCCTTGTGCTTTTTCAATTTGATGGCTAACCTTCGAAGGGGATTCCGAAAGCCAAGAGAATAGCACTGCTGCTTCTGCCCACTGATTCAGCAAACATTTGCTGGGCTCCTTGCAGGTGATTGGCTGTGAGCTGGGTGCTAAGGATACAGATGAATAAGCTACAGGCCTCACTCATGAGCACTTCCAGTCTAGGAATCATAACCAAACATCTGCGTAAACAATGCTATAAAGAGAGGCATGAGCTGTGATTAATGCATGTGCAGTGAGACCCAAAGGAAACCACCATTAATTCTGCCTAGAAGATTGAAGAGGGGCTCCACAGAAGGGATAAAATTGAACCAAGCGCGGAGCCATGAGTTGGTACCAAAGTAGCTTAACCCCTTACAGTGAGGCATTAGTTTTCAAACTTGAGTGATAAAATGATAGCAAAAAAAAAAAAAAAGGGTTTGGCCTCTGAGAGTTGGCTTAGAGTATTTTTTATTCCAATGATATTTTAAAACATTCATATATAAAACTTGGTATAAAATTCTTATGCTTTTATTCTATTAAAAAATCAAAACAAATAAAATACATAGGATCAAAGCTATAGCATCAATGGACTCCAAATTAGCCACATTTCATTTAATGTAATGGATGATGTTGTTTCCCTGAAACCAAATCGCTGATGTTAATGTTGTATATTGTGTTTCTCTGGCTTATCAAACTAACATGTACAAAGTAATACATTTAAACATAAAATAGTACAAAAGAGCTTATGAGTAACAGCATAGTTGCCTACCTTTGAAGAAACCACTATTTCTAATCTCTGATAGGGACTGAGGGATTCCTCAGTAATTTGCTTATCTTGATCGTTTTATTTACGTATCAGCCTTAAGCATTTTGTATCAATTTATCGCTTTTTAGATGTAGACTTAACACTCTTCTCTGCTACTCACTTCCCCCCTATATTCCACCCAACAGGTCACCTCTGAACATTAAACAGCATTTTACATCTCCATGTCTGGAGCTAATCAAACACAAGCTCTTTCTCCTTTCTCTCATTTTATTAGACAAGGACTGTACTACCCCACCCTTCTTTCAGTTTCTTCTCCTCGCATAAGATTTACATCCTGACTTGTAACCATAGTTACGTTTCCTGTGATTTGTCCCTAGATTGATCCTAAAGGTTAAAAATCTATAAGCTTTGTTAACATCGGTAGGACCAAATATTGTTCAGCTTAGAGCCAAACGATGCTCTCCAGAGGCAGACTCCTGAAATCCCAGCTCTGGGTGTATTATCTATGTAACTTTGGGTGAGCGACCTCACTGTGCATTTGTTACTCTATCCAAAACATAAGGGATAATAATTTTACCTACTTCACAGGGTTGCTGTATTTCAGTCACTTAGGATATGTAAAGTATGTAGGACCTATACATAATAACTCTTCAATAAATATTATCTTTTATTCTATCTCCTTCCTATGGCTTTCAATGGAGAATGTCCCTAGGGTCAGGTTCAAGTTGCTTATCTTTTTATATATTTGACTAATAACCTTTTCCTTATTCTAGGCCATCCCCAAACTGCTCATTTTTTTTTTTTTTTTTTGCTGATTCCCTTTATATCTGGACACTTTCCTTTTTTTTTTAATTTTTATTTATTTCTAGGAGGGAGAGAGAGAGAGAGAGACAGCATGAGCAGGGGAGGGTCAGAGAGAGAGAGAGAGATACAGACTCTGAAACAGGCTCCAGGCTCTGAGCTGTCAGCACAGAGCCCGATGCAGGGCTCGAACCCACGAACCACGAGATCATGACCTAAGCGAAAGTCGGACGCTTCACCGACTAAGCCACCCAGGCGCCCCTCTTTCCTCCTGAACTCGTGTATTCTCTTGTGTTCTTTCTCGTTTGGCTGAGCTGGATGGTAAGTGAGCTCACATCTTTGTGAACCTCAGATTTCCCTTCCCCATCACCGTAGAACTCTTTCTCATATCTCTGATTGTTTAGACTCCCTATTTCTCTTGCCTTCCTATCTCTTGGCTTATTTTATCATTTTTTCCCTCTAATACAGACCTCTCCACCCTTGGCATGTGATCTGGCGTGAAAGATCACACAAGCAATTTGGTTGATAGTCACAGCAGTGGCTCTATTAATTATTGATTTGATTGAAGTTTCTTAGTTCTGAGACTAACTTGGTTCTTAATTTTTTTTAACTTTATATAGTCAGTTCTATTTCATCATCTTTAAAATAAAATATATTGTCAAGGTAACGTCCTAAGAAAGTCTATAGCTAAAAATCGAGCATAGTGCCAAACTTTCTGAAAGTCTTTATTCTGTCCTCATACTATTTTGATATCTGCTCTATGGAATTTTAGGTTAAAATCATTCTCCTTCACAACTTGAAAATTCTTCTGTAGTAGGGTGACCGTGTGTCCCAGTGTACCTGTGATGGTCGTGGTTTACACCAGTTATCCCAGGGGCTGATGCAGGTGTCACCGGTGAGATATTCTGGGTTAGACAATAAATGACATGCTCCTTGCACCATTTAGCACCTGCTGTTGCTGATGAATCAAAAGATAGTGCTTTAATTCTTGTCCTGTTCTAGATAACGTATTTTCTTCTTGGAAGTAGACTTTTCTCTTTATCCTCAGTGTTCTAAAAAAGTCATAGAATGTGTAGGTATTTATTTTATTGCCATGGCTGCTTGGTTATTCCTTGTAATTGAAAGGTATTTTCTTATTCAGCTATAGAAAATTCTGTTTCCTAATTTCTTTGAAAACTTCCTGTTCTCCATTTTCTCTATCCTTGCTCTCTTTAATTCTTAAGTTTCTAGCTTAGGTGACTGAGAGGGTATTTGGGCTACTTACCAAAACAGTGAATATATACAGAAGGAGGAGCAGAGGTAGTGAAGGAGTCAATTTTGGAAGATGCTTTGCCCATGGGACATCTAGGTAGAGATCAAGGTTATTCTCTACACAGAATGTTTTCCTCTCCCTTTGTTTATAATTCTCTAAGAACAAGGAGTATGTCTTTTTTTTTTAATGTTTTTATTTATTTCTAGGAGAGAGAGAGAGAGACAGCATGAACAGGGGAGGGTCGGAGAGAGAGGGTCACAGACTGAAACAGGCTCCAAGCTCTGAGCTGGCAGTCAGCACAGAGCCCGACGCGGGGCCCGAACCCACGAACTGAGAGATCATGACCTAAGCGAAAGTCGGATGCTTAACCGACTAAGCCACCCAGGCGCCCCACGAGGAGTATGTCTTATTTGTAGTACTGTTGGGGGAGAAACATTCACTTGGGAAACTTTTTGGAAAAGTAGATTTGCCAAAAATCCCATGAGTCGAAATATGATTTCTCAATTATAACAAAGGTCTTAGTGCAGGTTAACATTTTCCAGTCTCTGGAATAGCCAAACAATGATGTTCATTACAAGGGAAGAATTAATGCTGATTCCAAAGACACAAAACTGGCAGCCAGGGGAAGAGAACTGAACAAGAGGTTTAAAAGTCAGGTCTCGGGGCGCCTGGGTGGCTTAGTCGGTGAAGCGTCCAACTTTCGCTTAGGTCATGATCTCGCGGTTCGTGGGTTCGAGCCCCGCGTCGGGCTCTGTGCTGACTGCCAGCTCAGAGCCTGGAGCCTGTTTCAGTCTGTGAGCTCCCTCTCTCTCTGACCCTCCCCCTGCTCATGCTGTCTCTCTCTCTCTCTCTCTCTCTCTCTCTCTCTCGTAGAAATAAAAACTAAATAAATAAATAAAATAAAAGTCACGTCTCTTCCATCCTTTTCCTTTTCCTTATCTACTCTATTCCTTCTTAATCACACATTAACAAAACATGTCGGCTCTCATATTCCAGGGTAACTTGTAAGGCTTGGATTATGGTACACAAATACTCCAAGGTCATAAGACATTTCCAGTTGAGTATGCCACTTGAAAGAGAGAAGAGACTTGAGAAAATGAAATATTAAAACACCTCTCTTGAAATTTTCCTGGAACCCTATGGCTGTCACTGCACAAAATGTTCCCTTTTACTACAGGAAACAAGCCTTGGGGACCACAGCAGTTGTTCAGTTCATTTAAGCATTTAGCCCACAGGCATTTTAAGATAGTTCCTAAGGGATTCTCCTTAGTTCCTTCCCACTGTTATTTCCTTGACACAGTGTTGGCAGACATGTATGCTAGAGTGTTTAAGCAGGTTCCAATCTGGTCAAGGAATTTAAGGGCAGTAGGAAGCTCTAAAGAATGAGCTGATTCACGAGACTGTCAAGACTTTGAAGTAGGCTACTGAGAGCAGAACACCATCTATCTTGCACGAGACTAAACCACTAACCCACAGGAGAGATTTAGAAGTCAAAATGGTACCTGGAGAAGATGTGGTTTCCTTTGTGCTACGGAAAAACATGTTATTGCAGATCTACATAGGTCATAAATATTGTGGTGAACACTATGATGGGCTTCCCAGATGTCCCCTCACGAATGAAGGACTTCTATTTCCAGATGCTGGGAGCCCTCCCTAGGGACTGCCTCGGCTGAATCTAATAGACTAGATCGAGCTCACACTCTCTTTTCACGGCAACTTCATCCAATGATGAAAAATGCAGGGAACATAAAGGCCTAGTCACTGGGACATCCCTGGACAAGTCTGGAAGGCCTTCCCAGCTCTCGTGTCCCCATGGCATGGGTGGAGCCCTCTGTTTAGAGTGTATCACAGCTCAATTTCTCTCTGGCCCAGTCCTTCTTCCTTTCCCTCCCTTCTGTAGGTGCTGATCTCTAACGCTTCTCAATAAATGTCTCAGCCCTTAATCCTAAATACCATCCTATAATATCTCCAAGTCTACCTCCCAGGTAATCCAGCTTGTAACAAATTGAGCGTAAGTGCAAGTGCCTTGTTAAAAGGCATCCCGATACCTCCAAACCTGGGGGGGAGCACTCTCTAGATGTTTGGGTGGTGTTACACAGTTTACATAATGCATTCTCATCTCATTAGAGTCTCAAGTCCACTCTATGACTTAAGGATAATTTTATCTCCATTTTACACACCAGGAGCAGGGGTCTCAGAAAAGTTAAGTGACCGGTACATAGCTCAGTTCACTAAGCCATTAGTGAGATGAGGTGTAAAAGTGGCCTTAGGGATGGGAGCCAAGTTTGACTGTTACCTCCTGTATTACTGGTTTTCCGTTTCTGCCATAACAAATCATCACAAACCCAGCGGCTTAAGATAGCACAAATTCATTATCTGTCTTCTGTGGATCAGAAGTCTTGGTAAGTTTAGCTGGCTTCCTGGCTTTATATTTCACAAGGCTCAAATAAAAGTGCTGATTGACTGGGTTCTTACTGGGAGACTCTGGGAAAAGTCAGTTTCCAAGCTCCTTGTAGTTGCTGGCCCATCTCAGTTCCTCAAGGTTGTAGGACTGAGGTCCCAATTTCCTTGCCAGCTATCAACCAGGGGCTGGCCTTTGCTCCTGGAGGCTGCCCACATTATTTCTTATGCTGTGTGCCCTCTGGCCCGGCATCAGCAGGTCAAGTCCTTCTCATGCTTCAAATCCCCTCTACAACTTTATTTCTGCTGCATCTCTCTGAAGGCCTCTTCCACCACCCTCTTCTGTCACATCTCTCTTCTGATTCGGGCCAGAAACATTTCTTTGCTTGTAAGTGCTCATGTGATGAGACTGGGTAATCCCATCTAAATTATCCAGGTTAATCTCCCCATTTTAAGGTACAATAACCAGAACTACACTGGCAAAATCTCTTCACTACCATATCTAGATTAGTGTTTGATTGAACAAGTAGGGGATTGGAATCTTGAGGGGATATCTTTGGAATTTCACCTACCGCATTCATGACTTAGATATCTAAAACAGATGGCAGACTCAGGGCCCAGAGAGTAGGCTGTTGTCTGATACACCTGAGCTTCCTAACTTTGATCACTGCTTCTGAGAGGCTGACCACCACTGAAATGAGACACTATGAAAAACCAACAAAATGACCCAGTATTCTTCACCCCCAGCCCCCAACTCCTGGACTTTTCTATGATCCAAATACCACTGATAGTTCTTTATGGGCAGGGTTTCCCAAATGCTCCTAATGATAATATCCAGCTGTTTCCTAGGATTCTCTTCTCTAGATCCCGATTCAGAGATACACTGCCAGGAGACTCAGGCCCTTTACTACCACTAGGCATTTGCATTTGCTGTTTGCTCTCCCTGCTCTTTGCAGGTTCCACTCCTTTCCAATCCCTCAGGCCTCAGCTGTCATGTTCCCTGACCAAGCTATCTACTTGAGATTGGTTCTTCTCTCTAGGAATATTTCATCCCCTGTTTTCATTTCCTGTACAGTGCTGATCATAATCTGCACATATTTTATCAAGGAATTTGCTGGTTTCTTATCTACCTCCTAAACTAGCATGTAATATCGAACGAGGCTAGGACCATTTTCCAATTTATCTCTTATACTGAGCACACTGCTTGATACTCAAAGAGTGTTCGCTGAATAAATGAATTAATGAATAAATGAACTGCAGCAAACTCATAAGCATAGTGCTGTGCTCCAATAAAAGCTGAAGTCCACGAAGGCGAAAGCATTCCCTAGATGCTCATCTGGTGATCTCCTTATCTTCTCAATAAGAATGTGTGGGAGGGGAATAAATGTTTTTGTCTAATTTGAATAAACAAACTTTAGAGGTGTGGATGCAATAGTCAATCACCTGAGAAAAGATATGTGTAACCTTAGTGTTTTAAATGTTCATGAAGACAGAAACCATTCTCTCATGAGCACTTATTATCTATTCATATAATAGTTATCATATTTCCCTGCTTAAATATGTACCCAGATGTGTATCGACTTTCATGTAAATGTTGGTGGATAATCTAAACTTTAGGCTAAACTAATTCAAGTGTGCCCCAACTGTTTACTGTAAGTGCTGTGTCTAAGTTCTATCCTTTGGGGAGCCAAAGCACCCCTGAAACTGATGTTGCTTGTGTTTACTTCAGATTTGATTCATGGGGACCTACCTCTTCCTTTACCAGCCCCTGGATCTCGTCTCCATCTTTCTCTGTCGTTCTATGCGCCCCAGAAGGCTGATTTCAATGGACTGCAATCACTCAGACCTCTGTAACCTCTGGCTTCTGGGTTATTTAGCTAATGGGGGTCACCTGGTGAGTAATTAGAGCGGAGATTTTTTTGGGAAAGATCAAAGTAAAAAAAAAAAAGGTCAAAATAATCATTCCCATAGCTTTCTCCTACCTCCATCCCATTCTTCTGTGATCACAATTCCTATGGGTGGCGGAGAGTAGGGGGCTATTCCATGCTTCCAGCTATCACCATGCCCGGAAGTTCTGTTTCCTCTTTTGCTTCATCAGGCCTGCCGGTGCTAATGGCTTCTTGATCTTGCCATACTCTCGTGCCCCAGCATCCCTTAATGGTTCCCTTAACTCTACCCACACCTCTTCATAATTCCTTCATGAAAAAGATATGTGCAAAACTCCCAAATAAGGGTACTGTTTACTTCTGAGACTCTTATCTGTATGCTCATTTTCCTTGGCCCAATCTCTCATTTCATTTGTGTGATTACAAGACTAGAGAAGTTGAGGAGGCATTTCTACGGTATCTTCTGCCCCTGACCTTTATATATGGCCACTCAGGATGCTAGGCAAATTTCTTCCGTCTTCATGCTTCTAATGTTTTAAAAGATGGAGAAAGGCAAAAAAAAAAAAAGTTCACAATTAGGGATTTTCTTCTCTGCTTAGCACACATTAGGGCTAAGACTTTAAAGCTAATTTGAATTTTTTAAATGAGGAAGCCGATCTTGAGTACTTATAGTTGAAAGCTTAATTGTTCAGCTTTAGAGCATTTGCATTGATTTGTGAAGGATAATAAATCATTTGAGTGGATTATTTTGCTCATGAAGAGCTTCATTTGGCTGTATTTCAAGAAATGCAACACGGCAAACAATACTTGTAATATGAATGGTTCAGAAAACAAACAGATAAAGAGCTAATAAAATTTCCATTCTTTGAATCTCTATAAATGGGTCCTAGCACTTGAACAAAGCTCATTTAATGAGTATTTACCATTTTGCCTGATTGCAAAGGGACCACTTTCCACAAATGAGTTGTAAAATACCCCATGCCTACCTCTGCCACTGAATATTTATACAGATAAATGAGGTATTGCATGGAAAACGCTTTGAATCTTAGGTAGAAAGGAGACACTGGTGGTGTGGAAACAATGGACTGGGATCTATTCTAACTATCACATGTCCTAGAAATAAAACTTTGAAGAAGTTACTTCATCTATTCATTCTTTGGGTTTGTCATCTTTAAAACAATAGTAATAAAACCTTCCAACTTCATAAATAATGAGTAAATATATTAGTTTTCGTTCCCTCCCGTAAAGTAGGAGTGAGAGAACAGGAAGACTGAGAAAGATGCAATAAAAAGACTTCATGAATGACCTTGTTCCCATCATGAATAACCTGAACTCAAACCCGGTAGAATGATTCTCAGAGTTGTTTCTCTGAAGGAAGCAGAGAGCAGTAGCTAAAGCGTTTATCCAGACATTCCACCTGTTGAAGGTTGCCACCAGATGCTAACCCCCTAGCACCTTGAGGTGTGCCTTCTAGAGGTTAAAAGGACCTCTGAAGTCCTAGAGCAGAAAAGAAAAGCAATGCTTGAGGTCAGATGCTTTTAGGTTACATGGAGCTGTCCTCCTCAGGGGTGCTGAAACCAGAGGGACATGACTTGGGACAAAAAGGTGTCTCTTACAGGAAATATACTCTAAATGCTTTTTGTCCATGGGCTGAAGTAAGGAAGTCGTGGTGGGGATAGGAAGGAAGGTTTCAAGAGACATCTGAGGTAGAAACTACAAGGCTCATGACTATTCCAATGGAAAAATCCAGAATGAACTTGATATTTCTAGCATAAAAGGCTGGATACATAATTGAGTTGATCTGATGACTAAGGTAGTAATATGGTGCCAAATCAGTTTTGTTGAAGAAAAATCAAGAGATCTATGTGAGGCAATACTTATTGGAGGATAAGAAATCTGTTCGCCTTCTAGTTTCCACAGTTTTATTATCATCATGATGGTATTCTAGAATTCTGCAATTCCCTGTGACAACAGCATTCTCAACCTAGAGCATTAAGCGGGAAGGTAGTGGTGCTTCCTTTTCTGTAGCAAATAGGCATTAAGATGAACCAATGAATAGATTTCACACTAAGTGGTGTAGGGGTTGGGAGTACTTAGTCCTCTCCATGTCTGATATTCCCTTCCACATGGAAGGATATCCATTCATGTGGATCCATTCGTGTGGATTCATTCTGGCCTCTCCATCTGAGAATTACTTCTCAGCCACACCCTGTTATCAGAGACTTGTGGTTTTCCAGGGTTACTGATGTCTTGGTACAGTAAGTCTGACCGTTTCTGGAACTCAGTGTTAAGAAGCCCAGTTGTCTACAAATATAAACCACGTTCGCCAGTGTCCTAAATACTGCTTTTCCCTGTGAGCTTAGAGCCCAGGTAGTAAAAAGGGATGCTATTAGGGTTCCTTGAATACCTACAAATGAAGGCCACTTAACTAGAACCTCCAAAGTCCTGCTCACAAATGGCAGCTCATTCAGAAAGGTCTTTGCAGCAAATAGAGACTTAATAATTACTCAGGAATAGGCTACGTTTTGGAAATGAAACAAGAGAGCACACATTTCTAGGAATTTAACAAAGGGATAAGCCAGAAATCTGGACAGAGGTTTGACCCTGAATGACTCTAACTGACCAAACATACAATTATGCATGTAACCAGAGTGCATAGATAGAATACACTGAAATATTGAAAATATGAAGGGATAGAAAAAAATGAAATATTTCCCTTTGGAACAGAATGTCTTTATAGGACATAGTGATCTAATTTACCAGAAGGGATAGCATTTTCTGGCTATTTCTCTTTTGGAGTCAGACAGCCAATTTTCCCTGTTACCAAGCCTCTTGGCAGAGTTACTATCTCTTTGTGCCTGAAAGGCCCTTAGAAAATTAATTCAGCTCCCTTATTTTCTGGTCCCTCTAAACCAGGGCGGACAAAGTTTTTTTTTAAGGGGCAAGTAAATACTTTGGATGACACAGGGTCTTTATCACAGTAATTCAAGCCTGCCATTGTTACACTGAAAGCAGCC
The DNA here is from genome assembly GCA_017311185.1 of Proteles cristata cristata. Classification (NCBI taxonomy): domain Eukaryota; kingdom Metazoa; phylum Chordata; class Mammalia; order Carnivora; family Hyaenidae; genus Proteles; species Proteles cristata. The sequence goes on from JAESUZ010000840.1 coordinate 22,348, forward strand.
ATAGACAGTATGTAAGTGAATGCATGGGGCTGTGTGCTAAGAAAACTTGGTTTCTAAAATAGGTGGTGGGCTTGTAGGCTATAGTTTGCCAATCCCTGCTCTAAACAAGTGCTACTTAAAATGTGGTCATGGACCAATCCCCTCTAAAACAAGTGTTTGTCAAGGGTCCACAATGAGATCCGTACAGAAATTGACAGTAAGCATTTAGAAACTTGCATTGCCATTGGACATTGTCAATATCCAAGCACACGATTTTTTTTTTTTGTAATTCATTCTTGCTATATTTCACAAAAGTGTCAGGTGGTAATGGATTAGGAAAAAACACTGATCCTTCAGCCACACAGTTTGAGAAGCAAGACTCTAAATTCCAAGCTCATCCTCATTTTCCAGACAGATACAGAGACTCCGAGAAGGGAACTGTCAGTATCATCCAGCCGATTAGGGAAAGAGCCAGAATACAAACCCAGGGTTCCTGATTCCTCATCCAGTGATGTTCCCCCATATGGTACAAATGTCACAAAAATCCCCCATATGGTACAAAGTCTACATTAATGACTTTATGCCTTAAAATCTTTTCACAAGGCCATAGCTATAGCTTTGAGCCCTTTGGACAGCTCGGAAGGTTAGATGATCCCATGCTAAACAATTTTCTGGGAAGGTAGAGAATAAAACCCTGTGGCTTTTGAACTTCGAATTCTGTGTCTGATGATACCCAGAGACAGGCTGCTGCTCCCAGCCAGTCTGCCTTTGTCAGTTATTAAGATTCTGTAATTTCCAGGCTAAACAGCTGTGAGAAAATAAGAATGAATTCTAGTATCCCTTTTCACCTCCACTCATGCAAAGTTGCTGGGTTATGAGGAGGACCCAAGTAACTCAATGAGACAAAAAGCCACATTATTCCAATAGCCTCTCTCCCTTCTACTCCTTACCACCCACCCTACATCCACCCTTACTTATATAGGGAAAAAAAAAAAAACTACTCAAGTACGCAAAGACAGCCCAGACAGCTATTAACAATACAGTGAGTAATGAGGGGTAAATGCAATGTTGGTGGAAGGTGGAGAGGCTGACATAATTTGTGGAGGGCTCTTAAAGGCCTACAAATCTAAATGATGCCAGAGATTCATTGACCATGTTAGCGATATCAGCTTAAAGAATTGTTACTTAAAAATGAATGAAAAGTATTGATTCAGAAACAAAGAAATGACTCCTGCAACCTAATTCAGCCTGTAGGATAAAATGGCCACACCATGGTAGGTCAAGGACCAGTTTTAGAAATAACTGCTTCAGGTTGATTCAGAGGACATTTAAATGCCTAAGTCTCAATTTCAGATTCCACGGATTTAACATCATTGTTGAAAAGATTTGAGACTTGGGCCTAAGTTGGCTTTTGCTGCATGAATTCCACATAGGCTGGAGACAATTAACATGAGACATTTACTATGGACTCGATTCAGACTTACAGATTTATTTCTGGTTTCACACCAGTTTTCTCTGCTCCTTCAATAGAGCCTCCGCAGAGCCTTTGCTAGATGACATGGCAAGTTTATGTATTTCTACATAGCTTCATGAAACAAAAGGCATTTATTTTTAAATGTCCCCCGATTCATATATTCCAATGGTTCTGATAGGCCTTTTCTTTTCATTAATCCAGATTGGTGTTGACTGGGTGTTTTAGAATCCCTGTATTGTTGATCTTCCAGGGCAATGAAGACATCTCACTCAAAAGGTCTCACCAAGAAGGAATGTAAAAGAGTGTGTCTACATGGAAAACAATATGCAGACACTGTATATAAGTGGAATAATTCAGTATCTGGGCTTTTGAAACTGGCTTATTTCACTTAGTATAATGTCCCCACGATTCATCTATGTTGTAGCACGTAACAAGATTTCTTTCTTTTTTAAAGGCTGAGCAAGATTCCACTTTCTGTAAATAAAGAGGTCAAACTCACAGAAACAAAGTAGAATAGTGGTTGCCATGGGCCAGGAGGAGGGAGAAATGGGGAGTTGCTGTTTGATGGGTATAGTTTCAGTGGTATGAGACTGAAAAGTTCTAGAGATCTGTTGCCTAACAGTGTGAACGTAGTTAACAACACTGAATGGTACACTTAGAAACTGTTGAGTTGGTAAACTGTGTGTTCTCCCACAATTTTCAAAATTAATTTTCAGGGCACCTGTGTGGCTCAGTTGGTTAGACGTCAGTTAAGCGACTGACTCTTGATTTTGGCTCAGGTTACAATCTCACGGTCGTGAGATCAAGCCCCAGGTTGGGCTCCACACTGGGCACGGAGCCTGCTTAAGATTCCCTCTCCCTCTCTCTCTGTGCTGCTCACTCTCTCTCTTTCTCAAAGAAAAAAATTAATTTTAAAAAGACTCACTAATCTTCATGTGGGTCACCATGGCTGGAGAGGTAGTGTGCTATAGTGAGAAGATTGCACAGACACTGGCATTGGTGGACCACGGTTCGAATTCAGCCGGCCGTTTACCAGCTCTGTTGTGTCAGTCAAGTTGAGGTTCTAAGCTTTAGATCCCTCATCCAGGAAATGCTCAGCTTGTGAGATCATTGCTCAGACTAAAAGTAATCATGAACGTAGAGCAAGGTGCCAGAGGAGGGGAAAAGAATAAAAGAGGATTCCCAGCCCTAAGAGCCTTCTAGTGATGTTTACGTGTTTCTCTGACTTGTTTCTTTATCTGCAAAGAGACCCCTCCAGTTTTTCCTGAGATGCTGTCGCAAGGAGGCAGGAGCAGCAAACTTACTCCCTTATTTTAGAACAGGGTCATTTAAATGATGAGCCCACAACCTCTTATTATTCCAAACTGTTCATTTCCCAGAAGCAAAATAACCTTCTCAAACAATAACCTGCACCTGGCTACCACTAAATTTTATAGGCATTGGCTATGAAAGAGACAGTCTGTGTTCAGAAGCCGGGAGGGAAGCGCTCTATACCACCCATCACCCTTGGATAAATTTATCTTCATGTTTATACGTGTCAGCTGTCACACGGCCTACATGTTTTATGACTGGCCATCACAGATTCTAACACCATGTGTTGTAGTCACTCTCGCATTTTCCTCCAGTGTAGATTATTTTTAGGGCCTTCTTTCTGAAATGTTCATTTTAGGAAAACTTGTCCAGAAGTATCATGATTTGGGCTCTAAAGGAGTTTCAATACAGTGTCCTGAGTCCTCATGAAACGTAAATAACTGGAAAGTAAAAAGGGCCAGATGGCCAAGAGTGGTGGGGTTTTATTCCCCCCCCACATTAAGGGATCAATACAAGCAAATTTCTTAAACAGGTTTCAGATTTTGATCATCTGTGCCAGGGACTGGCAAACTGTCTCTGTAAAGAGCCGGATAATAAATATTGCAGGCTTTGCGGGCCACAAAGCCTCTGTCACAGCTACTCAACTCTGCTGCCCTAGCATGAGAGCAGTCATGGAAAATACATAAAGTCGTGTGGTTGTATTTATGGGCACTGCATTTATGGACACGGCAATGTGTTCCAATGAAGCTGTGTTTATGGACACTGAAGTGTGAATTTCAAATAATTTTCACTTGTCATGAAATCTTCTTTCAATTTTTTCAACAAATTTAAAAGTGCACAAAGTCATTCTTAGCCTGCAGGCTCTTCAGAACTAGGCCACGGGCCACTTTTGACCTGTAAGCTGTAGTTTGCTAAACCTCCCCACCCCCCGCCCTGATCTAGGTGAAGTGTCCTTTGGAACGCTGTCAATACCAAGAGGTATTGGTCAATATCCACAAAATAGGATCCAAACATCTTAGTCTAACACACCAAGCCTTTTGCTATCTGACCCAAATCTCTTCTCCCACTACCATGCTCCAGCCTCTTGCATCTAGATCTGTCTGGTTTTTCATCATTCCAGAATATCCCAGGGACTGTCAGATCAGCATGCCTGTTCTTTCCCCGACCAGTTCTACATGGTAAAAGCTCATTTGTGTCTTAATGTACAGCTCCCATACCATGCTCGCCATGCAAAGTTCCCTGACACACCCCTTCCCCTAGTGAGAATAAATCCTTCACGTCTTTCAGGTTCATAGCCCTTTTTGTATGTTCCTCACCTGTGACCTATGTGTTAATGTCATATATCATGATATTGTGGTCTGTATTCTAATCAGATGGTCATCTCTGTGAGGAGAGAAAGTGTGTTTTCTTCATGGCTATATATCCCTTCAGAGCCAACTCTTAACACATCACCTTGTGAGGTGTGATGTAGCAGGTATTCAATAAATACTTGTTAATGAACGGGCTGGTTAATGTATTCAGACACCTGATCAGAGCAACTTTAAAATATGCTAACACGCCCCTATCCTTGTTCTCTTTAAGCCCTGGTGGGGAGAGGATCAGAAGAGCTTTCCTCTGAAAAGGGGACAGTTCCTGCAGAGCTACCCAACATTTTGGACAACTTGCAATCTAAGCCCTTCTGCTGGCAGGTGGGCAAAGCGCTCATGGCTTCTGACGTTAGAGTCACATCGCAAGGGACTATCTTGTAGAATCTTAGAAAGTAGAGCTTCGGGGAACCTTAGAAATCACCTAATCCCACAAGTCCTTGTGAAATGAGAAGGTGGAGCTCAGGAAGAAGATGGAGCCCACTACCTGCACCAGCCCCCTCCCAAGTGAAGCCTGGGACATAAGGGAGTCAGAGTGCATTCAAGTCCCCTTCGTTGAATGTACATTTTCGTTCCTCATGGGTAGATGTCTAGAAGTAGAATTGCTGACACAAAAGTAGGTGTGTTTAACTGTGTGAGCAAGCTAAACGGTTTTCCCAAGCGTTGGTACCATTTCACATTTCCACCAGTAATGTGTGAGGGAATTCACACATGGTATGAATTCGCCACACGTGGTATGGTCACTGTTTTTAACGTCAGCCGTTCCAGTGGGTAGTGGCGCTCCCTGGCAGAAGTTACAGGGAGCATCTGACACGTTTTTAATTTGCATTTCATTTGCATTTCCCTGTTGACTAATGAGGTTGAAAACTTTCTCACGTGCTTATTGAGTGCTCCTATGGTGTGCTTAGGAACGTGTCTAAGTCTTTTGCCCACTTTTTATCAAGCTCTGTGCCTTTTTATTGGGCTATCAGGCTTCTGGGACCTGCCATATGTTAAAGAGCCTTGAAAATAGTTTTTACAACATTTGAACAGAATAAATGTATTGTGGCTCATGGTATTTTATTAATGTCTCACCCACATATACGATTTGTGCCCCACATCATATTTCCTAAGCAGCGATGCACCTTAATATTTCTTTGCTCACTAAACTGACTCATACTTTCAACCTGCAGCTAAGACGCTCAATTTCTGCCACAGATTCCCACAAAAAGCCACGAGATTCCGATCCAATATATGAAAATAGATGTGAAGTAAATTGAATTTCTCGTATCATAGTCAGGCCTGTTGACCAAAAGCTATTTGATTTGCAAAGCCCTTCCTGGGTAGATGGGTCAGTGTTTATTTTCATGGATTTTACTGTTCTAAATCAAATCAACCAACAGGCCTTTATTGAGTGCTCTCAGTCATCTCTGTAAGCCCTCTCATGCATTACACATTCAATTCCAGTTCACAAATTCAATTCCTCTTTTTTGACCCGAGTTTTATTTGCATTCTTTTGACAGCCGGTATTAAGCCTTTTCATCATTTTTAGCAACTAGATCTCCAAACGGAAAGGCAAATTATTTCCCTGAAAGCTGACATCATCGTGATTCCCGTACGAGTGATAATAATAACAACACGAATAAAACCTTAAATTTTTGTAATAATTTGTAGCATGTGCAAACAATTCAACCACACCTCGCTACCTCTCCACAGGGTGGAAACCACCTTTCCATTTCACTGATGAGGCAATAGCTTCAAGAAGTAAAGAAATTTACCTGAGGTCATGTAGCTACTGAGTAGGAAGAAGAAAATCTGAACTCTTTCTTGTCTTACAAATGAGCGCGCTGGTCTTTGCACATTGTGAGGAATATTTTCCAAAGTGCGGTCTATTCCAAAGTTAGACACAAAGCAGCAAATGTAATTCCTACTAAGTGCTGCTATCAATCAGGCCACGTGGGAATCTGGTTCCTTTTTCAGCCCATACATACGTATATTAGTACCCTATTCTTGTTATTTAAAAAGAAAAGTCAAAGAATCAGAAAAGCACAAAGATAGGTCGGGTCAGTTGAAGTCCCACCACAGTTAATTATTTGGAACATTAACACATCCTTCCCAATTACTCACTCTCAATTTCCCCTCCACTTTGTCTCTCATGGTCTACACACACACACACACACACACCTATGTGAAACCGTTGGGGTCACACACCTGTATCTCTTTATTGCCAAGGGTCCTCTGCCACTCTCAACAGAGGCCCCAGGCCAGCTTCTCACAAAGGAACACTATTAACCCATCACCATCTTTATCACGAGTGAGGAATATACCCTGTTCCATCTCTCTCATCAGCATGATCACAAACCAGGCTCTGCCTTTTCCTAAGACTTTCCTGTAAAACCGGTGATAATCAAAAGAAAATTTTAAAAAGAATCCTTTGATAGCAGTACCCAAAGGGAGACCCGTCTTTCGAGCCCCTCCGGAGGGGAGTTCTCAGGCCTGTCCCAGCCTCCACATGGCGTATTACACCTTCCACGCCTACAGGAGCATGTATAATCCTGACTGTAGGCTCCAGAAAGAGAATTCCTCACTTCACTGCAGTGGCCATCTGACCAGTCCTCATTTAACATGCCAAATGAACCTCCTCGCAGGCGGATCGGGAGGGAAAATGACATGCTAGGTAGGTACACTCATTCCACTACAAAGATGCGGTCCAACCTTACGGCCTCCACAGAAGTGAAGAGGACACCTACTATGGACAAGTTGAGGAGGCACTGAGCGCGAGAATAGGAGCGTGTCCAGCGACTGACGCAGGGCCCGCAGGGATCTTAGAACCCATCCCAAACTTGTACAAAATCAGCTTCCCACCGTCAGCTTAAAGGCATCCTTCCCGCTGAGCCTGCTTCCCGTGTGGGCCAGAGAACTATACTCATGACCTGTCTTCCTTAGTATACTTCCTCCTTTTGGCTCTGTAGTTCACCCTTCTAAGTTTTGTTCGGAGAGGTGTGAACTCACACCTGAGCAACATAGCTCTCCTCTCGTAGGCAAACAACAAATTCAGTTACGGAACTGTTTTTTTTTTTTTTTTTTACCATTTATCACATAAGTTCAATTCCTCAAGTTCCTATTAGTCAGTTTTAAATAAAATCACGTGGAAGAACAAAGAACTCAACAGCCCATTTCTGACTTGCTCTGCCAAACTCCTCAGCTTTCTTTTTTTCCCCCAGAGTTCTTTTAACACTGAGAATTAAATTAAATTTAAATTAAATTTAAAATTACATACATATATACGTATACATACATATACATATATATGTTATTTTCCTTAAATGGAATCATACTACAAGTACTGAGGACTCTTACTCAATAATATGTCATGAACATCTTTCCCTATCAATAAATATAGATTTACAACATTTGTTTCTAAAGGCTAAACAATCTATTGCATTTATCTGCCATACTACTTTTAATCAGTTTCAATCAATGTACATTGAGGCCATAGATCAAGATTCTTTGGCTGCAAGTGACAAAACCAAATTCAAATTAATTTAGGCAAAATGGAGAACTTGTTGGGTAATATAACTGAAAATTAATGCGTAGGTGAAGAATGCCTGGATCCCCAAGCTGAAACACCATCAAGGATTGATCTCTAATGATCTCTCACCTCTATTCATCTCTGCTTCTCTTTGCTTTCTGGATATTATCTTTTCACCCATGTTGCTAAGGAAGCAGTACCAATATGCTAAATCTTAGGAAGATTATGATCGGCTACTGTTGGGTCATATACTGGCCTATAATCACTGTGGACAGTAGAACACATTAAATTAATTGATTGCTCAGAGTCTCTTTCTCACTGATACAGAAGAAAAAGGTGGAGAGCCACGATAGACTTTCTCGAATCTTGTGGCATGGGGGAAGGGAATTCCTCAAGTTAAGAACAGACTGCATTTATCAAATAAAGATAAAATAATGATACGAAAAGCTAATAAAGAAAGCACTAGAAACCTATAGCTAAACCCCTTCAAATATAAAAATACTAAACAAAATATGCCCCCCAAATCTAGGACATCTTAACAAGTTTTCACTCTAGAAATTTATCAATTTTTTTCAATTTTTGGATATCAACAATTATCAATTACAGTGACTATACAAAAAGGTCAGAGAAGATACATATTTGGGTCATGAAAGAGAAAAACAGGAGGAAAAAAAGGACACTGGCCTCCCATCTGGGTCAGCTTCCTTTATAAAACGGGGAAATGGGAACCCATGCACACCACAGGTGGGCGTGCAAATGGTACAGCCATTTTGGAAAACAATATGGAGGCTCCTCAAATAATTAAAACTAGAACTACCATATGATCCAGCAACCTCACCTCTGGGTACATATTCAAAAGAAATAAAATCAGGATCTCAAAGAGATTTAGTGTTCCCGTGTTCACTGTAGCACTATTCGGAATAGCTAAGATGTAGAAACAATCTAAATATCCATCGACAGGTGAATGGATAAAGACAATGTGATATGTACACACAAGAGAAAATTATTCAGCCTTCTTAAAGCAATTAAACAGGGAGGGGCGCCTGGCTGGCGCAGTCAATGGAGTATGCAACTCTGGATCTCGAGGTTGTGAGTTCGAGCCCCACTTTGGGTGTGGAGATGACTTAAAAATAACAAATAAAAATAAAAAGTAATTAAACAGGGAGGCCATTAGACTGAAGTAGCACTGGTGCCTTGGCGGCAGCCTGTGTAAACAAAATGAAACCTAAGCCTGAGTTAATTCCTTTCAATGCCTCAAGGTTAAGAAATCAAATCTGAAGAACCACCAATTACAAACAGCCAACTAGGCCTTCCCAAATAGGGTAATCACTTATGCTACAGCCGGTCAAATACTTTCCTTGCTTTGGGCACCTGGCTGGCTCAGTCAGTAGAGCATGTGACTCTTAATCTTAGGGCATGAGTTCGGGACCATGTTGCAGGTAGACTTTACGTAAATATATATATATTTACATATATATGTATGCATACACTTACATATTCACATATGTATATATTTACATATACACGTATATTTACATATATGTGTATATACATGTATATGTAAATATATACATATATGTGTATATATGTATATATATATCCTTGCTTTACTTCTGCATCTGCTCTGTAAAAGCCTTTCTCGTAGCTCCTATTGGTGGAGCTCCCCAAACAAATTCACTTTGACGCTGCCTGTTTCAAATCGATGTTTGCTCAAACAGCCTCTGAAAAGAAGGAAATTCTGCACGATGAAACGACATGGACGACCCTTGAAAACATTATGTCAAGTGAAAATAACCAGATAGGATAAGACAAGTACTGCATGATTCCATGTACGTGAGGTATCTAAGACAGTCAACGTCATAAAATCAAAGACTGGAATGATGGTTGCCAGGAATTGGGGGTGAAGGGAATGGGGAGTTATTAATCAATAAAGTTTCAGTTAAGTATGATGAATAAGCTCGAGATCTGCTGTACAGCATTCTATCTGGAGTCAACAATAATGTACACTTAAATGTTAAGAGGACAGAGGTCATGTTCAATGGTCTTACCACAATAAACTTAAAAAACTTTCCAGGAAAGCTGACCCGACAATTTCTGCTTATCTCCTATTGAGCCTTGGTCATCTTCAAGGAATGCTAAAAAAGACCATTTATTTGAGAGTCTGGGCATATTGGTGTTCCAATAATCAGGGCGTTCTGTTACTAAGAACAGACAAGGAGAAGTATCTGCTCTTAATTTCTTTTTATGCATTTGATCTGTCAGACAGAGAGATTATATACTCTTCCACTATTATCCCATTTCTTGAAAACATTTTTTTGGTATTTCTTATTATGTTAATTGGGAGGTAATGGCTTCTGACAGTCATATCTTCGCTGTGGATTCTACCCTTCATTGTTTTAAAGTGATCCTTTCAGTCCTACTTATTGCTCTTTAATCTCTAAAGATTTGCTTATTTGCTTTGTATTTGCCTAACCTATTTCCCACATTCTTTTATGTTTTAATCATTCGGATTCTTGTGTAGAAGTTTATCTCTTACCTTCAACATATAATTGTATTATAGTTTTTTCTTGTACAGAGCATTTACTTTTGTTTTTTAAACATCCATCTTAGTGGGGCACCTGGGTGGCTCAGCCGGTTAAGCGTCAGACTTCGGCTCACATCGTGATCTCGGAGGTTCGTGGGTTCAAGCCCCGCGTGGGGCCTCTGTGCTGATGGCTCGGAGCCTGGAGTCTGCCTCAGAATCTGTGTCTTCCTCTTTCTCTGCCCCTACCACGTTTGGACTCTGTCTCTGTTTCTCTCAAAAATAAGTAAACATTAAAAAAAAAAAAGTTTGGGGAGCCTGGTGGCTCAGTCAGTTAAACATCTGACTTTGGCTCAGGTCAGTTCGTGAGTTCGAGCCCCCGCATCGGGCTCTGTGCTAAGAGCTCTGAGCCTGGAGTCTGCTTCGAGTCTCTGCCTCCCTCTCTCTCTCTGTCCCTCCCCTACTCATGCTGTCTGTCTCTCTCACTCTCAAAAATAAACATTAAAAAAAAGGTAAACACCCATCTTAGAGCTTTATCTTTTAATACATAAACTTACTCTTTTCCATTTAATAGTAAAACAAGTGTTTGATTATAATCTTTCCATGGTATTTATTTTTTAAATGGTTTTTTTGACATTCTGCTTTTTCTTTTTTACGTAATTATGCTTTTGTCAGTTCTTAGTCCCTTTCTGATAAGATCATAATCCTATATTTTATTTGAAATTATACTTTGAATATACACACATCACCTATATAAAATATATTAATTTAAATAATGTTAAATGGAAATGGAACGGTATCTACTAACAATTTTATGGGAGAGGAGAGAAAATTCTAATTCCCCTCACCCTCCAGTTTTGTGACCGCTTCTGTGACTTTTATTCCAATCACATATATTACCATTGTTTCTTTATATCATTGCACCGGGAAAAGTTAGATTCAGCCACAAGGTAGAGACTCCCAAATAATGGCTTAAACAACTAATGGTCGTCTGTCATTCTTGCTAAGAGCCACTCATGCCTCAGCTCTGCCCTGGGCTGGTCCGCAGAACCTTCTCTCACCTTCTGTAATCTCAGGAGAGCCTCACGGGCAGAACAAGTTGTTGGCTCCCATGTTTTCTCAACTTGGACTAATTTTATTGTACTTGGTCACTGTTCTCTAGAGCCTTGGTAAAGAGTTAGGGTCTTTCCTAGGTTTCCCTTTTATTTCTAATTTTCTGCCATAATAAATAGTATTACAATGGATATTGTTTTCCATAAATTCATGCTCACATTTCAATCATGTCCTTAGAATAGATCACTGGGAAATGAACATCTAGCTTTTTGATGCACATTTCCAATCTGTCCTCCAGAAAAGTTGGCAACTTGGGACTCCCTTACATCAATTTTGTAAGTAACTATTTAACCACACCCTTACCACTACAAGTATTATATGTTGGGGCGGGCAGTCACAGTTTTGGATAGGCAAAAA
>JAESUZ010000841.1:0-272749 GCA_017311185.1 Proteles cristata cristata
AAGTCCATTTCATTCATAATTTTGTCTATTTGGGTGCTCTCTCTTTTCTTTTGGATAAGTCTGGCTAGAGGTTTGTCAATTTTGTTTACTTTTTCAAAAAACCAACTCTTGGTTTCATTGATCTGTTCAATTGTTTCTTTGGTCTCGATGTTGTTTATTTCTCTCTAATTTTTACTATTTCTCTTCTTCTACTGGGTTTAGGGCGTTCTTGTTGCTCTGCCTCTAGTTCCTTTAGGTGAGCTGTTAGATTTTGGACTTGCGCTTTTTCTAATCTCTTGAAATAGGCCTGGAGAGCAATGTACTTTCCTCTTAAGACTGCCTTTGCAGCATCCCATAGATTTTGAATTGTTGTGTTTTCATTTTCATTTGTTTCCATATATTTTTTAATTTCCTCTCTAATTGCCTGATTGGCCCATTCATTCTTTAGAAGGGTGTTCTTTAACCTCCATGTTTTTGGAAGTTTTTCCAGACTTCTTCCTGTAATTGATTTCAAGTTTCAAAGCATTGTGATCTGACAGTGTGCATGGTATGATCTCTATTCTTTTATATTTCTTGAGGGCTGCTTTATGTCCCAGTATGTGATCTATCTTGGAGAATGTGCCATGCGCACTTGAGAAGAAAGTAAATTCCCTGGCCTCAGGATGTAAAGTTCTAAATATATCCGTCTGGTCCATCTGGTCCAATGTATCTTTCAAGTCCATTATTTCTTTAGTGATTTTCTGTCTGGTTGACCTATCCATTGCTGTAAGCAGAGTATTAAAGTCCCCTGCTATTAGCACATTCTTATCTATAAGCTTGTTTCTATTTGTGATTAATTGTTTTAGATATTTAGGTGCTCCCATATTCGGTGCATAGACATTTATGATTGTTAGTTCTTCCTGATGGATGGACCCTGTGATTATTATGTAGTGCCCTTCTTCATCTCTTGTGATTGTCTTTAATTTAAAGTCCAGTTTGTCTGATATAAGTATCGCTACTCCGGCTTTCTTTTGATTTCCTGTAGCATGATATATATTTCTCCATCCCCTTACTTTTAATCTGAAGGTATCTTCCCGTCTAAAATGAGTTTCTTGTAGACAGCATATAGATGGATTTTGTTTTTATCCATTCTGCTACCCTATATCTTTTGATTGGAGCATTCAGCCCATTTACATTCAGTGTTATTATTGAAATATGTGGGTTTAGAGTCTTTGTATCTTTTGTAGGGTTCATGTTTGTGGTGGTGTCTCTGGAATCTTTGTTCCTTGAACCTTTCCTTCAGAGCATCCCCCTCAGAATTTCTTGTAGGGCTGGCTTCGTGGTGACAAATTCTTTCAATTTCTGTTTGTTTGGAAAGGTTTTATCTCTCCTTCTATTTTGAATGACAGGCTTGCTGGATAGAGGATTCTTGGCTGCATTTTTTACTGTTCATCACATTGAAGATCTTTTGCCATTCCTTTCTGGCCTGCCACGTTTCAGTAGATAGGTCTGTCACCACTCTGATGGGTTTCCCTTTGTATGTGAGGGCCCTTTTTTCCCTAGCTGCTTTCAAAATTCTCTCTTTGTCCTTGTATTTTGCCATTTTTACGATGATATGTCGTGCAGAAGATCGATTCAAGTTACGTCTGAGAGGAGTCCTCTGAGCCTCTTGTATTTCCACATTTACTTCCTTCCCCAGGTTGGGGAAGTTCTCTGCTATAATTTGTTCCAGGACTCCTTCAGCACCTTTCCCTCTCTCTTCCTCTTCTGGGATTCCTATGATACGGATATTGTTGCGTTTGACTGTGTCGCTGGGCTCTCGAATTCTTCTTTCTTGTTCCTGGATCAGTTTGTCTCTTTTTTTGTCAGCTTCTTGTTTTTCTATAATGGTGTCTTCTAAATCACTTATTCTCCTTTCTGCCTCTTCAAGCCGTGCATTGGAGGCCTCTAATTTATTATGGATCTCATTTATCGCATTTTTTTAATTCTTCATGCCTATTTTTATTTTCCATTCTGTCTGTAGCCATAGTTTCTTTGATGTCGCCTATGTTTTTTCAAGCCCTGCTATTAATTTCACCATTATTATTCTAAAATCTTGTTCACTTATGCTGCTGATAATCTGTTTTGAGCAGTTCATTAGCTGTCATTTCTTCTTGGAGTTTCTTTGGAAGAGAGCTCTTTCGTTTCGTCATTTTAGTTAGCTTTCCGGCTCTTGTTGGCTTTAAAGACCTGTTATGCTCTCTGTTTCTATGAGCACTGCTATATCCAAGAAGACTCTTTGACTTTCCAGGGCTATCCTTTCAGAGAGTGTTTTTTGAATGGTATCCCTTGGTGTCTCTTGTTGGGACCTTGGTTATTTTATTTTCCTATTTGTAGTGATATTTGGGACTCTCCACCTTGTGTACTCTAGCTTGTTTCTTGAGGTAGCCCTCTCAGGCAGGGATGGGCGTGGCGTGATCCGATGCCTCAGGCGGGGGTTCTGCCTTGGCGATTGTGGGAAGGAGAGTGACGGTGCTCCAGTCCCTTCTTGAACCCCGCGCTGCAGCTCGGTTTTTGTTTTTTTTTTTTGGCGTGTCAACTTCACGTTCCGGGGACGCAGCCGAAGTTGGTTGCACTCTTCAACCCAGGCCAGTTCCAATCTCCAAATCCCAGTCCGAGCGCCCCGCTGAAATTGCCTTAGACACAGCTTCCCAGCCAAACCCCTCGGGCTATTCCAGGCTCCCTGCTGAGCTCTGGGGGCGGAGTCAGGATCGCTGCTTTCTTCTCTGGTCGGCTCTGGTGCGCATGCGCGGGGGCTTGCCTGCAGCGTCCGCGCAGCCTGAGCCCGCTGGAGTGAGGAAAACCGGGCCTCTCTATGGCTCGTCACCCGAAACACGAACTCACAGGCAAATTTCCCAGTTTTTAGCTCTTTGCCTTCCCTCTCGAGTTCCAGCCAGCCAGGAGCGCGGACGCCCGGTGTCTGCGCGTCTCTTTCAGGGGTCCCAGCCGCCCTGGAGCTACAATGGCGGCAGGCGCGCCGCCGCTGGAGTGAGGAAAACCGGGTCTTTCTATGGCTCGTCACCCGAAACACGAACTCACAGGCAAATTTCCAGTTTTTAGCTTTTTGCCTTCCCTCTCGAGTTCCAGCCAGCCAGGAGCGCGGATGCCCGGTGTCTGCGCGTCTCTTTCAGGGGTCCCAGCCGCCCTGGAGCTACAATGGCGGCAGGCGCACCCGCTCCGCTTTAAAACCCCACCTCCAGGAGCGGCACAAAGAAGCAGTTTGTGTGCTCAGCCTCCCCCAGGACCAGTTGTCGCGAGTGGACCTGGTGTGCAGATATTTGGCAAGTACGGTCTTTCTATGCACCGAGCGGAGATTTTTCTGTCTCGGACTCTCCCTTTTCCCCTCTCACTCCCCGTAGAGGGTAGAGGGGGATCGCCTCCCACCCTGGAGGCTCCGATCCCGGGCTGATTTTACCTTCCCCGGTTCACACTCACGTTAGAAGGCTTTCTCAGTGGATTCTGCGTCCTTTTTTCTCCCAGTCTCTCAGGTTTTGTATGGTTTCCAATGGCTTCAGATCTTTTCTGTGTGATGTATGGGCGCGAGTGCAAGTACGGAGCTCCTTACTTCTCCGCCATCTTGCTTCCCCCAATATGTTTGTTTTTTAATAAATCCTCTGATAGAATGGCCTGTTTACTCAGCAAATATTTTTTGAGCCATTGTAATGTGCTAGGAACTGGGTTAGACAATTAAAAAAGAACTATAATATCATTCATCCTGATATCAATTTTAGTATATTTGCTGCCGAAGCGAGCACCATCCTGATACCAAGATGGAATGGTGGATGAGCACAGAGAAATCTGTATTACAGTGCATTTATTATGAATTAAGAATACCAATCTATAAACAGGGTGTTTACCTATCATCTTTTTAATTGTCTTCCAAATTATATGCATAATCTCTCCCTAAAATACCGATGAACAGTGAATAGCATAGTGTATAGGTAGTAAAAGGTGAAATTTTGACTCTGGATAATTCAGTATCTCATATAGAATCATGTTCGAACTTTAGTTTCCAGGTAGGATGGAGGTATCCATTTACTTTTGGAGAAATAAAATCCATTTGGCCATGGATTTTTTAAAACCAGTGCTTAACTTGATTTTCCTATAAATCCCAACTTCTACCAACATCCTTTGCCAGTTGTCAGGTTCCCCGAGCTTTTCCTTCTCTTTCCATTAAGCATGTAATACTTCTATTCAACTTAGACATAAGAAAAGTCAGCCAGTATGTCTTTCGAGGGCTTGAATAAAAAAAGCCATTATGATCAGTTGAATGTCCTTTATGGTAGCAAAGTTATTTTGTGAGTCAGTTGTATTACTCACACACATCTGTTTCCATGTGATTACTCGTTTTAGCAACAGAAGACTTTAAAGATGATCCAGAAATTTACATATTCTTTTTTTCTGCCTCAGACTAAAACACAAGCTTCAGTTATCTGAACGATTTCAATGTTTTATGAAGAACAGATAAAATGTTTAGAGGACAAAAGGGAGATACACTTAATTAAGAGTTTTATAATTTCTTACAGGTGCTTAATTACCCTTTTTATGGTCTTCTGATGGGTGGAGCTGGAAGCCTAGCCTCTACCATATTTGTTCATGGTCATTAGTGGACTAACAAAAAAACGAGCAGTCGCTTTTATGTTTCGTGTTTATTTACTTTGTGAAATAATAGAAGGCAGAAAATCTCTGTTCCTGATTCTTGGCCTTTAAACGTCATAGTGTTTTGCTTTTCCAATCAATGGACTCTTTCTTTTAAAGCCTTCATCTATGCCCTGTCTCCTCGTGGCTTGTGTAGCAGTGGTGTGCTATTTCAAAATCAGTTCAGTGTCCGCCGCAGGTGCTTGAAGAGATGTCCTCTCTGGGCTGGGTCTGTTTCATTTATTGGACTCTTAGATTTTACCAGAGGAGCTTCGAGGAAGTAACTCTGGATTCTAGCTGGGTCTCAAAGGACAGTTCGTTTAATTTATTTACTGAACACTCACTGTGCACCCAGAGGCTCTGGGCCAGAAGCAGGAGGCAATGAGACAAAAAAAAAAAAAAAAAAGCAGTGTCTACTCTCAGGAAGCTTGCCATCTGGGCTAAGCTAGAGACGTGTCCCCTTTGCTGGTTCCTCTTCATGTTCGCAGCCTCTAAAAATAAAGACACTGTAGGATTTGGTCCTTGGACCTCTTCTGTTTTGTACTCATCCTTAGGTACTTTCAACAAGTCCTGTGGCTTTGCGTGCCTCCTCTATTCTAGTAACTACCAAATTCATACCCCCAGCTCTGATCTGCCCCTAAGTTCCAGCCTAGTATTTCCAAAGGCCCACTTGACATCTCCACCTGGATGTTTAAGCCTGTGTCCCAAACCAAACTTCTGATACCCCCCTTCCCCGGCCCTGCTGCTACATCTGCTCCTCTGCAAGTTTTCCATCACTCATTTTTCCAGTTGCTGGGGTCAAGACCTCAGAGTTGTCCCTTATCTCCTGCTCCCATTCACCACAGCTAGTCCACTAGGTCCTTTTCTTTCAGTACCACTTCCAAAAATATATAGACAATCTGGCTATTTCTTACCATTCACTTTAGTTCAGGCTTCCATCACGTCTTACCTGTACTGTTATAGCAGCCTCCCACATGGTGTCCCTCACTTTGCCTTTGCCCCCTGTGGCTTCTTCTCCACATGGGAGCCAGTATATCAGAACTCGAGTTTATTAAAAAAAAAAAAAAAACAAAACCTTCTGTGCTGTTCCTGAAAGGCGTCAAGCACGCTCCCACCTCAGGCCTTTGTGCATTTTTTCCTCTTTGGAACGCGCCAGGTTTACTGCATGGCTCTCTCCCTCTCCAGGATACCTTATCCGAGACTCCTCCCTGACCAGCCGATCTCAAATAGTGCAGCTCTGCTCTGTCTCCCACAATTCTCGTCACCTGCTTTTATTTCTCTTATTCAGCACCACCTAACTTGCATTTCTTATACCCTCCTGGCCTCCCCACACTGTACTGTAAGTTCTGTAAAGGCAGGAACTAGCACAGCTGTGGAGAAAAATGGCCCAGTCTCCACCCATGCTCAGGAGCAGGAAGCAGGGCTACCCTGCTCTGCTGGGAGAGGCAGTGCTTCCTAGACAGGAAGTCCACCTGGCTGAGTCAACCTGGGGAGGGGAAGGGGAGAATGTTCCAGACAGAAGGGAAGAGAGGGAAATGTGTAGTGATCTGCGGTAGTTTGAAATGACTTGGTGAGAAGTAGCGGCAGACAGTGCCACACGGGAAGGTAGGAGCCAGGGCGGGCCTCTGAAGACCTGGGGGTGCCGTGCGGGGACGCTGGGACTCCTTCTTGCGTGCAGTGGGACATCACTGAGGCATTTCAAGTGGGGAAGCTCCTTGGGCAGATGGTTTATATTTAGAGGGAGAAGCTGAGAGAGAACTAATTGATAACCGATACTTCGGTAAAGCAAATGTGCACTGGGGGTGGCTTCTGTCCTGATGCAGGGACACGTTAGGACTGAACTTCATTGTAGAATTTGACATAGTCCTATGAAAACACACAGCGAAGTTCTACTTGTTTTCTGGTATGTATAGCCCTGGTTTATCTGGGGTATAAGAATATCATTTTTAGAGAGAAAGAAACCTCCACGTTTATGAATCCGTACAAGTTAAAGCCTACTATCATTTTTGCCTCGCCATTTATCAAATGTCTGTCCACATTGCCTGTATTTATCAGTTTTTCCTTTAGGTTGTTTGCTTTATCTCAGTTTCCTCTGAGTGAATTTAAATTGCTTATTTAGTACGGAACTAATACCAGTCTTTCTCTGTTAAGTTTTAAAGAGAGACAAAAAGAAAACTCGTAACTTTTCTTCCAGAGATCAACACATCATGTGAACATAAGGGAAGGGAAGCAAAAACAATATAAAAACAAGGAGAGGGATAGAACATAAGAAACTCTTAAATACAGAGAACACACTGAGGGTTGCTGGAGGGGTTTTAGATGGGGGGATGGGCTAAATGGTTGAGGGGCATTAAGGAAGACACTTGTTGGGATGAGCACTGGGTGTTATACTTAGGGGATGAATCACAGGATTCTATTCCTGAAATCATTAATGTACTATATACTAACTAACTTGGATGTAAATTAAAAAAGGAAAAAAAAGAAAAAGAAATCAACATACCATGTGTCTTTTACGGTTCATCTGTTTCTTTGGGGAGGGAGTTAGTTTTTTTTTTAAGTTTTTATTTTAATCACCTGATGCTTATCACACACGTGCCCTCCTTAATCCCCATCACCTATTTCACCCCTCCCCACCTTCCCTCTGGTAATGATCAGTTTGTTCTCATAGGTCAGAGTCTGTTTATTGGTTTGTCTCTCTTTTTTTCCTTTTGCTCCTTTGTTTTGTTTCTTAAATTCCACATTTGAATGAAATCATATGATATTTGTCTTTCTCTGACGGACTTATTTCCCTTAGCATTATACTCTGTAGTTCCATCCATGTTGTTGCAATTAGCAAGATTTCATTCTTTTTTTGTGGCTGAATAATATTCCACTGTATATATATACCACATCTTTTTTATCCATTCATCAGTCAATGTACATTTGGGCTGCTTCTATATCTTGGCTATTGTAAATAATGCTGCTCTAAACATAGGATGTATGTTTCCCTTTGATACAGTGTTTTTGATTAGTATTTTTGTATTCTTTGGGTAAATACCAATTAGGGTGATTGCTGGATCATAGCGCAGTTCTATTTTTAACTTTTTGAGGAACCTCCATATGTTTTCCAGAGTAGCTGCACCAGTTTGCATCCCCACCAGCAGTACAAAAGGGTTCCTTTTTCTCCAGATCCTTGCCAAAATCTGTGGTTTCTTCCGGTTTTGAGTTTAGCCATTCTGTCAGGTGTGGAGTGTGATCTCATTGTAGTTTTGATTTGTATTTCCCTGATAATAAGTGATGAGCATCTTTTCATGTGTCTTTTGGGCATCTGAATGTCTTCTTTGGAGAAATATCTGTTCATGCCTTCTGCCCATTTTTAACTGGATTATTTGCTTTTGGGGTGATGCATTTTATAAGTTCTTGATATATTTTGGAACTAACCCTTTGTTGGATATGTCATTTGCAAATATCTTCTCCTACTCAGTAGGTTTCCTTTTAGTTTTGTTTCCTTCACTGTACAGAAGCTTTTATTTTTAATGTTGTCCCGGTAGCTTATTTTTGCTTTTGTTTCCATTGCCTCAGGGAACCTATCTATGGCTGATGTCAGAGGTATTATTGCCTGGGCTCTCCAAGGATTTTTATGGTTTCGTGTCTCACATGTAGGTCTTTCATCCATTTTGAATTTATTTTTGTATATTCTGTAAGAAAGTGGTCCGGTTTCATTCTTTTGCATGTCACTGTCCAGTTTTCTCAACACCAAGTGTTGAAGATGTTTCTTTTTGTTTCTGATGATAGTGGGGAGGAAGTAAATTCCCTGATTTGGGGTATCTCTTTTTTTTGGACTTTAAATTTTGTTTTTCATAAAGAGTTAGAAGAGGCATAGCTCCAGTGAACAATGATTTGCTGGGAAGAAATGCTGTCGTCAGGGACAGTGGCAAAGCCAGAAATAGGATTTCTTTAAAGGCTTTGCTTTTCTTTTACTCTCCTTCGATACCTCATGTTGTCCTAAGGAGTCCCTACACTGTGCCCTGGGAAATCCTTATTTATGATGTCGAGGATTATATTAGGCATTCCTCAAATGCTTATCGGCTTGTCATTAGTGGTATGCTTTTTAAAATATGGAGAGTATTTTTTTTTTCCTCCTTAAGACTAATGGCTTTTCTAAATACAGCTGATTGTATCTTCGTGTTATTGTGAGAGCAGGGCAGCAGCTTGTATTCAGACACCACCTCAATGAAGGCTCACTTTGTGCTGGATGCTGGAGAAATCCTAGTGTACTGCGTCTGTTACCTCATATCCCTTCCAGACAGAGGACCTGCTGTTGTGAAGTAACATTCCTACATTGGACAGGAGTCTCCTGGGGTTCTCCATATTGCCAGGCTCCATCATCCTCTGACAAGGGCCATGACACAGCACTCCTCACATTCAGCTTCCAGTCTGATGAGAAACAAAAGGGGCTTTCTCCTTGGCGCACCACTGAGAGCCCCTGAAATGTTAGCTTTCCCTTCGTAGCTTACAGCCTTTGTCATTCCAATTACCTTGGACTTCATTTTGACTTCTTGCCACTTTCCCAGCCCAGCAGAAGATAGGCTGCCTTCCTAATCTTGATTGGAGTTATATATGAGAATTTGCATATACCTGCAAAGGAAAGGGAGATTAAGAATCATGCCCCCATCATGGTCTTAGGGGAAACTGTCTTTGGCATCTCAATTTTTGTTTTGCCCTGCCAGGGCAGGGGCCACTTTTATCTCTTTTTTGTTTTTGTTTGCTTTTTAGGATTAAAAACAAAAAATATTGAGAGCGATAAAATAAATACTCATGTTCACATTACTCAGCACTGGTGATCACTAATATTTTAGTATTTACTACAAGCTTATTTTTTTTAATTAAAAGTAATAGGATCACAGATGAAATTAGAGTAGTTTTCTGCCCCTGTTCTCAGTCTTGTTTCTGCCAAGAAGTAACCCCTGGCAAGAATTTGATGTGTATCCCTGGTGTCTATTACTATATTATATATATTCATTAAAATACAAAGTGGGATTTTATAACTCTTTGTTAACATGCACTGCAGTTTCCTCTCTCAGCCTGTTGCTTTTCAGTCTGATCTTTTCACTTTGTACTTTGTTGAAAAGAAATTTAAAAAGTTTACTATTAAATGTGTCTTTCACTCTGTGGTTTATTTGTATTCCGTCTTCTTTAACAAAATCTTTTCTTTTCCAAACATCACTTAAGATACTCTCCTGGCTTTTTTTCTAAATGTGTTTTCACACGTGTGTCTTTGATCCACCTGGCATCTATTTTTGCAGATGACATCAAGTAGAGAGCTGAGGGTTTGGTTTTTGCCCTCATGTGGGTAATTGGTATTCCCCACTGATCTTTAATGCCACCTCTGTGATAGATCTCATTTTTTATATGCATGCATGGTTCTGCCTCCACGGGTATGTAGGTCCATTCCTGTACCATTACAAAATCGCGAAATCACATTGCTAGGTCTGAGTTCCCAGAAAGGGCAAGGTCTCTACGCCTAATTGTTTTTCACATTACCTTTGAGATTGTAGCCCCATTTCCCTAATAAATTTTTGGATCGGCTTATCAAGAACCACAAAAATCCTGCTGTAGTTTGGATTCTGATTGCCGTGAACTCACTGACCAATTTGGGAGAATTGACAGCTTGATACTATTTTGTCTTCTAACCTGTGAACGTAAGAAATCTTCCCATTTAATGCAGAGCATCTTTTACATCCTTCAGCAGCGCTTCTAATTTCCTCTCAAAGGCCTCGTGCATATTTGTTCAATTTTGTTTCTAGACGTCTTATGCATTTTGTTGCTATTTTAAATGAAGCCATTTTTCTGTTACTGCTTTCTAATTGCGTATTGTTGGTGTAGAAGAATGTTGTGTATTTGTGCATGTTGGTCATGGATCCATCGATCTTGCTGTTGCATAACATGGTTAGTCTCTACTTTCTTTTGGGTTTCTATATTGGCAGTCTTCCAGTGTGATATTATCAGTAAAAGATGGCATCTCTATCTTGTTTCTCACTTTAAAGGGACGACCTCCAAAGTTTCAGTGTGAAGTATCTTGATATAGAATACGACTTTTGCTATCTGTTTTTCATAGTTGTCCTTCATATCAGGTCAAGGTAGTTACTGCCTCTGTTTTTCTAAGAGTTTCTTTTAATACCAACAAGTATTGATATCTTACAGAATGTTCTTCCTATATTGAGGTGAACATGTTGTTTTGATATGTTAATCTGATTTTTAGTGATACATTTTTCAGATGGTGAGCCATCTTTGCATTCCTGGAATATTCAACCTGGTTGTAAAATATTAAGTGTTCTTTTACAACACTGCAGAATTTAATTTTATGATGTTATTTGGGATGTTTCCATCTATTTTCATATTTAAATATTTCATATTGGTTTATAATTTTCTTTTCTACTGTTCTTTTCTGGTTTTGTTATTGAAGGTTATATTATTAGCTTCATAAAATGAATTGGCTTGGTAATTTTATGTTTTTCCATTAAAGTAACTTTTTCACTTAGTTTTACTTTTTATAGTCATTCATAATATTTTTATGATTTGGGAGTAGGTGTTTATGTTTTTCAATTACTTTATCCTGTTTAATTCTCATTTGGGCTAGGTAATACTTCCACACGGGACACAACTGAAAATTTCTGAAATGATATAGACCATAAACCAAGTCTTCTTCCCATTTTTTTTAATGTTTATTTATTTATTTTGAGAGAGAGCAAGAGCACATGAGCAGGGGAGGGCAGAGTGTGGGAAAGAGAGACTCCCAAGTAGGCTCCATGCTGTTGACACAAGACTCAGCTTCACAAATCATGAGATCATGACCTGAGCCAAACTCAAGAGTCAGATGCTTAACAGGTGCCCCTCTTCCCACTTTTATCCTTAGCAGCTATTCAGATATTTGGTCCCTAGGCAACTATTGGCACTGTTTTCTTATTACAGTTACCATTGCTATTTAGTGCATAATTTTTGTACATAGTCTTGCTTCTTTTACTTAAGAGTAAATCTTTAATGACATCCTATAATGCCCTTGTTATATATTTGTCCATATATATATATATATATATGCCCCCTTTGTATAGTTGATCTTTTGTGATCAAAGAAAAGTTCTATATCAATAGTCATCTCCTTTTTCATTCCAAATAGTGTTTATTTCTGCTTTTCTCTCTCTCTCTTTTTCATTGGTCCTGCTAAATGATTCTCTTTTTTAGTAGTTTCCTTTGTTTAAAGTCAGGTTTATTGAGGTGTAATTGACAGAGTGGGAAGTTTAAGCTGAGGCTCATTTTTTTTAACCTCTTGTTCAGTTTTCCAGCACCATTTGTTGAAAAGGCTGCTTGCCCCATTGCATTATTTTGCAACTTTAAAAAAAAAAATCGGAAGAGTGTATTTCTGTGGGTATATATCTGGGTTTTCTATTCTGTTCTACTGATTTATGTGTCTATTATTCCACAAGGACCACATTGTCTTGTAGCTATATAATAAGCTTCTTCCCACTTTATTCTTCAAGAATATTTTAGTTATTCTAGGACCTTTGCCTTTGTATACAAATTTTAGACTAAGTTTGTCTCTGTCTACAAAAAATCTTGCTGAGGTTTTGATAGGAATGTTATCAAACCTATAGATCAGTTTGGGGAAGATTGACACATTTAATATATTGGATCTTCCAATGCATGAACACAGTATGTCTCTTCATTTATTTAGGACTTTATAATTTCTTCCATCGGCATTTTATAATTTTCTACATACAAGTCTTCTGAATCTTTTGTTAGATTTACAACCTGAGTATTTCATGTCATTCGCAAATATAAAAATTTTATTTATGCCTTTCCAATCTGTATGACCTTTTTCTTTTTCTTGCCTTATTGCAGTGGCTAGAACTTCCAGTACTGTGTTGCATACGAGTGGTAAGAGTGGACATCCTTGCTTTGATCCCAGTCTTAGGGAAAAGCATTCAGTCTTTTACCACGAAGTATAATGTTAGCTATGGATTTTTCAGAGATGCTCTTTATCAAGTTTAAGTAGTTCCCCTCTATTCTAAAATGCTGAAAGTTTTTGTCATAAATGGATATCAGTTCTTTTCAAATGCTTTTTCTGTGTCAATTAATCTGATTTCTCTTGGTCAGCTTATTGATATGGGAACTATACTGATTGATTTTCAAGTGTTGAACTGACATTAGATACCTAGAATAAATTTCTCTTTATAATAGTGTATGTTTCTTTTTTTACATTGTTGGATTTGGTTTGCTAATATTTTGTTGAGGATTTTTGTGTTTAAGGTCATAAGAGATATAAGTATGTAGTATTTTTTTTTTAATGTATTTTATGTGCTTTTGGTATCAGGGTAACACTGGCTTCATAAAATAAGTTGGTAAGTGTCCCCTTCTCTTCTGTTTTCTGGAAAAGTTGTGTACGATTGGTGTTACTTATTTGTCATTTAAATTTTTTTTTATATTTTCACTGTAGTAAAATACCTATAACAAAATTTGCCATCTTAATTGTCTTTTAATTATGGTAAAATGTACATAACATAAAATTTACTACCTAAACCACTTTTAAGTGCACTTCTATTGTTGCACAGCACATTTCCAGAACATTTTTCATCTTGTATAACTGAAACTTCATACCCATTAGACATCACCTTCTCATTACCCACTCTTAACCCCTTGCAGTCACCTGTCAATTATTATTCTTTCTGTTTCTATGAATTTGACCATTCTAGCTAACTTCTATAAGTGAAACCATACAGTATGTTTTTTGTGACTGATTTCACTTAGCATAATGTCCTCAAGGTTCATCCATGTTGTAGCGTGTGGCAGGATTTCCTTTTTTTTAAGGCTGCATAATATTTTATTATATGTATATACACATTTTATTTAACTATTCATCCCTCAGTAGACATTTGGGTTAGTTCCACCTCAGGCTATTATGAATAATGCTGCTGTGAACATGGATGTGCAGATTTCTCTTCAAGACCCAGCTATTTAATTCTTCAAATCCCAGAAGTGGGATAGCTAGATCCTTTGGTAAATCTCTTCTTAATTTTTGAAGAACCACCATAGTGTTTATTTCCATAGTGATTGTATCATTTACAACCACCACAAGAGTGCACAACAGTTCCAACTTCTCCACCAACCAGCACTTATTATTTTGTGTATATGTGTGTAGTTTGTTTGTTTGTTTGTTTGTTTGTTTGTTTGTTTTGGAAGTAGCCATCCTGATGAGTGTGAGGTGGAATTTCACTGTTGTTTTGATTTGTATTTCCTTAATTACTAGTGATGCTGAACATCTTTTCATATGCTTGTTGGCCATTTGTATGCCATTTTTGGAAAAAATGTCTGTTAAAGTCCTTTGCCTATTTTTAAATCTGTTTTTTAAAGATTTTTGTTATTGAGCTGAAGGAATTCTTTATATATTTTGGATAGTAATCCCTTGTCAGATACATGATTTGTAACTAATTTCTCCAATTATGCAAATTTAAAAAATTAGCCTTTTGTCTGCTCATTGTATCCTTTGATGCACACAAGTTTTTAAGTTTGATGTAATCCCATTTGTCTATTTTTGCTTTTGTTGCCTGTGCTTTTGGTATAATATCCAAGAAATTATTGCCAAATCCAATGTCAATGAAACTTTTCCCCTATGTTTTCTTCTAGCAGTTTTATAGTTTTGGATTGTACATTTAGGTCTTTAATGCGTTTTGACTTAATTTTTATATACAGTTGAGTGTCTACTCTTGGGGCACCTGGGTGGCTCAGTCGGTTAAGTGTCCGACTTCAGCTCAGGTCATAATCTCACGGTTCGTGGGTTTGAGCCCCACGTCAGGCTCTGTACTGACAGCTAGCTCAGAGCCTGGAGCCTGCTTCAGATTTTGTATCTCCCTCTCTCTCTGACCCTCCCCTGCTCATGCTCTCTCTCTCTCTCTCTGTCTCTCTCTCAGAAATAAAACATTAAAAAAATTTTTTTAATAAAAAAAAGATGAGCGTCTACTTTCACTTTTTTTGCATCTGGATATTCAATTTTTGCAGCACTGTTCTTTCTGTATTGAGTAGTCTTGACATCTTTATTGAAGATCATTTACCACATACATGTTGTTTTATTTTTGGCCTGTTTATTCTCTTGTATTGGTCTATATGTGTGTCTTTATGCTCAGTACCAAGCTGTTTTGATTACTATAGCTTTGTAATGTTTTGAAGTAAGGCAGTGTGAGTCCTCCAAGTTCATTCTTCTTTTTCAAAATTATTTTGGCTATATAGCGTCTTTTGATATTCCATATGAATTTGAGGATGATTTTTTCTTTTTCTGCAAAAAAATGCTGTCAGAATTTTGATAGAGATTGCATGGAATCTGTATTACTTTGATTACTGTATTACTTTGATTACTAATCAAATATTACTTTCATTAGTATAACTTAATAATATTAAATATTTTAATCTATGAACATGGAATTTTTTTCATTTATTTGTCTTTATTTCAGCAATGTTTTATAGTTTTCAGTGTTTACTTGTTTTCCTTTTTTTAAAAATGTCATTTTGATTTCTGCTGTCTTTATTATTTCCCTCCTTTTGCTTGATTTTCTCTTTTTTTTTCTAGCTTTTGAGGTAGGAATGTAGACAATTGATTTGAGATCTTTCCTAATAAACATTTAGTGCTCAAAATTTCACTCATAGCACTGTTGGCATCCCACATGTTTTGATATGTTATATTTTAATTTTCATTCCGCTCTTTGTTTTTAAAAAATTATTGGAGCCTTCCTCTTTGAACTGTAGATTATTTACAGGTTTAATTTCCAAGTATTTAGGACCTTTCCTAAATTGTGACCTGTCTGTCACTGATTTCTACTTTGGTTCTCTTATGGTCTGAGAACATATACTAGGTAATGTCAGTTCTCTTAAATTCATTAAAGTTAACTTTGTGGCCTATCTTGGTGATTATTTCATGTACTTCAAAAATGTGTATTCTGCTATTGTTGGGTGTAGAATTCTGTATATGTCAATTGGATACTAATGATGGACTGTTTTGTGCAAATCCCTGTTCTTGCTCATTCTCTGTCTAGTACTTCTGTCATTTTCTGAAAAGAGATACAGGCAGCCCTTTGAGCCTCGTCTCTTTTACTTAACATGATGCATTTGATATTCCTCTATCTTGTGTATATCACCAGTGAGATCCTTTTTACTGCTCAGTAGTGTCCTTACATACAGATGTAACACAGTTTAGCCATTTGTCAGCTAAACTACATTTGGGGTGTTTCCTTTTTTTTTTTTTTTTGGCAACTTTTTAAGAAAGCTGCGATAAATAGTTACAGGTTTCTGTGTGAATACACTTCTCATTTCTCTTGCATATATACCCAGAAGTGGAATTGCTAAGTCACATGGAAAGTGTATGTTTAACCTGCTAAGCTGTTCTCTAAAGCGGTACACCATTTTGCTTTCCCACTCACAACACGTGAGAGTTCCTCTCACTCCACATCCTCATCACCACTCGGAATTTTCAATTTCTTATTTCTGTTTTGTTTTTGTTCTGTTTTTTGTTTCCTTTTGTTTCTTCAATTTTAGTCATTCTAATAGATGTATAGTGGTAACTCATTGCGGCTTTAATTTGCATTTCCCTAATGACCAGTAATGTTGAGCATATTCTTAGGAGCTTCTTTGCCATCCAGATACCTTCTTTGGTGAAGTGTCTGTTAAAATCTTTTGCCCATTTTTGTAGTTGGCTATTTGTTTTCTTATTATTGGATTTTGAGAGTTCTTTATATACACCAGATATATATTCCTTACCACGTGTGTGTTTGTTACATTTTTTTCTCTCAGTCTGTCTTGTCATTGCCTTCTTTTTAAAAAAAGTTTTTAATGTTTTATTTATTTTTGAGAGAGAGAGAGAGAGAGAGAGAGAGAAAGCGAGCATGAGTTGGGGAAGACCAGAGAAAGAGGGAGACAAAGAATCCAAAGCAGGCTCCAGGCTCTGAGCTGTCAGCACAGAGCCTGATGTGAAGCTTGAACTCACGAACTGTGTTGTCATGACCTTAGCTGAAGTCAGATGGTTAACTGAGCCACCCAGGCGCCCCTGCCGCTGCATTCTTCTAACACTTTCTTTCAAAAGCAGTAAAGAAAATTTTGAAGACATTCAACTCACTGTTCTTTTTCCCTTTATCGATCATGCTTTTGGTGTGATATCTAAGAAATTTTTTACTAACTCAGGATCACAGAGATTTTCATATGTTTTCTAGACATTTTATAGTATTAAGTTTTACATTTAAGCTTTTGATTCATTTGAGCTAATTTTTGTATATGGGGTAGGGTATGAATTTTTGTTGTTTTGTTAAAACTTTGGCATATGAGTGTCAATTGTTCTAGTAGTATTTATTGATAAGACTGTCCCTTCTCTATTGAATTGATTTTATACTTTTGTTGAAAATCAGTTAACCATATAGGTAGACGCTACCTTTGGATTCTCTGATGTTTTCCATTAATCTGTGTGTCTACCCTTTTTGCTAGTATCACATTGTCTTGATTCCTGTCACTTTATAGTAAGTTTTGAAATTCAGGTTGTGTTGGTCCTTCAACTTTGATTTTCTTTTCAAAGTTATTTTGGCTACCTTAGTTCCAGTGTGCCTTTTAATATAAATGTTAGGATAAGCTTGTTGAATTCTAAAAAAAAAATTCTTCTGGGATTTTGATTGCAGGTATGTGGAATCTTGTAGGACAATTTGAGCAGGATTGACATCTTAATAATATTGAGTCTTCCTGTTCATGAACCAGTATATTTCTCCATGTATTTATGTCTTATTCCTTTCAGAAATTAGTGTCTTGTATTTTTCCACATTTGATCCTGCTCATATTTTGTTACATTTATACATAAGGATTTTATGTGTTTTAGCCCTGTTAAAAATAGTACTTTTTATATGTTCAATTTTCAGTTGTTCATTTGCTAGATATAGAAATACATGTGATTTTTGGGGCACCTGGGTGGTTCAGTTCATGATCTCACTGTCTGTGGGTTTGAGCCCCGCATTGGGCTCTGTGCTGACAGCTCAGAGCCTAGAGCCTGCTTCAGATTCTGTGTCTCCCTCTCTCTCTGCCCCTCCCCTACTCCCTCTCTCTCTCTTTCTCTCTCTCTCTCTCTCTCTCAAAATAAAATAAAGTCATGGGACGCCTGAGTGGCTCAGTCGGTTAAGCGTCCAACTTTGGCTCAGGTCATGATCTCGCGGTCCGTGGGTTCAAGCCCCATGTCGGGCTCTGTGCTGACAGATCAGAGCCTGGAGCCTGCTTCAGATTCTGTGTCTCCCTCTCTCTCTGCCCTTCCCCTGCTCACGCTCTGTCTGTCTCAAAAATAAATAAACGTTAAAAAAAAATAATAAAACAAAAGAAAATAAAGGCATTAAAAATGTAAAAAAAGAAATACATGTGATTTTTGTATATTGACTTCGTATTCTACAACCCTGCTAAACATATTGATTCTACTAGTTCTTTTATTGTAGACTTATTATAAATTTATTGTAGACAATCATGTTGTCTATGAAGTACAATGTGTTTTCTTTTCCAATCTATATAACTCTAAACATTTTTATTTTTCTATTTTTCTTTTCTTATACTTTTTCTTCATCTGTTGAAAAATTTATAGTTTTTCTCAGTTAGCATGTCAATATAGTGATGTAACATTAGCTGTAAATGTTTAACCAGCCTTAAATTTCTAGGATAAATCTCACTTGGTTCTGTATTCTCTCCTTTGTATGTTGGTGGATTTCATTTTCATATTTAGTTGATGATTTTTGCATCTGTTCATGAGGAATATTGATTTGTAATTGTCTTTTCTTGTAATGTCTTTGTCTCACTTAATATGGGGATGGCATTTGCCTCATAAAATGAATTTGTGGGTTTTCTCTCCTCTTTTCTAAAAGAGTTTCTGTAGTATTAATATTATTTCTTTCTTAAATATTTTGTAGAATTTTGTCAGTGAAGCCATCTGTGCCTGGTGTTCTTTGCTAGAAGTTTAAACTATGATTAACTTTAATTAAGAGCTATAACTTGATTGAAGTTATCTGTTCCTTCTTGAATGAGCTTTGGTAATTTGTGTCTTTGAAGAAATCCATTTCATCTTAGTTATTGAATTTATGGGCATAAATCTGTTCATAATATTCACTTATTATAAACCTTAAATGTCTGTAGGGTCTATAAGTGATGTCCCTTTGTTCAATCCTGATACTGATATCTTCTTGTTCAGTTTGGCTAGTGGTTTCTCTAATTTGTTCACCTTAAGATCCAGATTTGGCTTTTATTGGTTTTCTTTTTTGTTTTTCTGCATTCTATTTCACTGATTTCTGCTAATATCTTTATAATAATTACTTCTAGCTTTGAGTTTAATTTGATCATCTTTTTCTAGCTTCATAAGGTAAAACTTTATGTCACTGATTTGAGACCTTCTTTCTCTTACAGACATTTAATTATGTAAATTTTCTTCTATGCACTGTGTTAGCTACATTCTATACTTTTTTAATATATTGTATTTTCATTTTCACTGAAGTTAGATATTTTCTAATTTTCTCTAGTGACCTTCTTTTTTATCCATAGATTATTTACATATATGTTGTGTATTTTCCAAATACATGGGGATTTTTCAACTATCTTTCTGTTAATGATTTCTAGTTTAATTTCATTGCAGTAAGATAACATACTTTGCATTATTCTGATTCTTTTAAACCAATTGAGATGTGTTTTTGGCCCAGAACATGGTCTGTTTTGGTCAGTACTCCACATGTACCAGAAAAACATGTGTGTTCTAATGTTGGGAAGTATGTTTTATAAAT
Source organism: Proteles cristata cristata (assembly GCA_017311185.1). NCBI lineage: Eukaryota > Metazoa > Chordata > Mammalia > Carnivora > Hyaenidae > Proteles > Proteles cristata. The sequence goes on from JAESUZ010000841.1 coordinate 19,442, forward strand.
GTCAGATCAAATTTTTAGTAGTAGTCATATCTTTAATGTTTTTAATAATATTCTGTCTGCTTATTCTATCAGTTATTGAGAAAGGAGTGTTGTAGTCTCCAACTGTAATTATGGATTTGTTTATTTGTACCTTCACTTCTATCCATTTTTGTCCATCTTGAAGTTGTTTTGTTAGGTACATACACACTGAAGATTGTTATGTCTTCCTGTTCGGGTTTACCTCTACCTAGCTAATGGTTTTGCAGTCTCTCTAACTAGCTTCCCAGACTCCTGTCCCACAGTAATTATAGTTAGTACATGTCTAGTCACCTAGGCAGCAGGTCATTTTATTCAATTCCTGGCACTAGAGCTGTCTTTTTTATTCTTTTATTTAGACCCTGTGCTCTAAAGAACATTGGATCTGCAGCAGTTTTTTGCATTCTTGTTTTCTGTCCAGCCTTACATGCCTCCAACTCTACCCCTGCTTCATGCAATGAACCTGGCTTGAGTTCCTCCCTCTCCCATAGAGTACTTTTAATCTCCTTTGACTAATAGGACTTTAGCTCCTGACCTCCACCACTTGCTTTGGCTTTGGAGTCCAGTGGTCCTGCAGTTTACTTATATGCTTTGTATTTCTTTTCTGTGTCTGGTCCATAGAAATGTCTATTATTTCTGAGGCCAGACTGCCTTCTTGGAATTCAAGCTATCATATTTTATCCATTTTAAATCTCTGTGTTTGAAGCAGAAGTATATTAAAATGTGAATTTATGGAGTCATTTTGATCAAAGTCCTTAACATGTTGATAAATGTAGATCATAATAATTCTTTTCACCACTTTATTATATTGTATTGTATAGATAGGCCACCCTCTGTTTATCCATTCACTAGGTAATTTAATAGCACTTGAGTTTAAGAAATAGTGACTTGAAACAAATTCTAAGCCTTGATGAAAAACTATATGAAAAATAGTAAGTTCAGTTCAAGTACTTTGCTATATGTGAGAGATGAGAATAAATATTCCTAGAGATAGGTAAAATATAGAAGCTTGAAGAAGACCAGTGAGAAAACATCTATGGCTCACGCTGAGTAAGAGAATGAGATCTGTGATGGAAGATCAAAAGGGAAAAGGGAAGAGATTCCAGGAAGGAACCTTGAGAACTACCCAAGTGTAGATGGTCAAAAGAGCAATGAGAACCCCTAAAAAGAGATTGAAGAGGGGCATTTGAAATATGGAAGGGAGAAGAGAATTTCCAGAACAGTATTCAGTACTCTAGCAAACCATAAAAGTGATGAGAATTAAGACAGAATGACAGTCTGAGAACAAGACCTGAGCACTACCTTCTACCTTCCATCAGAGCTATTAGACTGTGGGTTCACAAACTGGCCCTAATTACTGTATCTGTAAAATGTGTAGATCTCTGAGATCCTTTCTGTGTCTAAGATGTGTTTAATAAAGAGAGTATCAGTGACCTTGAGAAAACTGTTTTTGTGAGGTGTGAAAGCCCAGTTGTAGAATTGAGATTTCTTTCACATGCCATGGTATGATACCATATCAAAATGAGAGAAAGCATAGGATAGCAAGAGAGATTAAATGCCAGCAGTCACATGTTTGGAATTTATTTTGAGTCCTTCATAATGGCTGGGGAAACAAAGTAAACAAAATTAATGTTTTTATTTTAGTTGTTAAGTGATTTGGTTCACCCAAACAAACCATCAGAGATTTTTCATGTTTTATTTGTCACATTTCCTTAAAGAGATGTATGGATTAGAGATTTATTTTACAGTAAGATAGCCTTATTTATTTATTTATTTAACATTTATTCATTTTTGAGCGAGTGAGAGAGAGTGTGTGAATGGGAGAGGGACAGAGAGAGGGGGAGACACAGAATCTGAAACAGGTTCCAGGCTCTGAGCTGTCAGCACAGAGACCGACATGGGGCTCGAACCCATGGACCATGAGATCATGATCTGAGCCAGTCAGCCGCTTAACTGACTAAGCCACGCAAGCGCCCCAGGATAGCCATATTTAAAATAAAGATTCCAGGGACACCTGGGTGGCTCAATTGGTTAGGCATCTTGATTCTTGATTTCGGCTCAGGTCATAATCTCACATGTGTGTAGGATCAAGCCCCACACTGGGCTCTCCACTGACTGCCTGGGGCTTGCTTGGGATTCTCTATCTCCTTTCTTTTCTCTCTCTGCCCCTCCCCCACCATCTCTCTTCCTCTCTCTCAAAATAAATAAACATTTGTTTTAAAAAGAACTTCTGAACAGAAATATAGTATATATTATATTTTAGCATTTGATTATTGCAGTACACCCTTGTCAGTAATTTTCAAGGTGGGTTTGTGGCATTTTGCCCACTTCAGAAGTGAGACCTATGAAGTACTGATTGATTGAGAATATTAATATAAATAGAGATTATTTGTTTTGAAGAATACTTAATCATCAGAAACCATTTACGTTTTAAAACTGTAGCTGTGGGGCCAATGCTGAGAAAAGCTCAGATAATACCGAGTTTGTAGCTATAGTTCAGTTTGGATGGACTGTTGAATAGTTAATAAAATACCTAAACTGGAAGACCAGGAAAAAACTGGGATCTGAAATTTACTGGGCATTTTGGAAAATCATGATTTCTTTATATTTACTGATTTGCCCCACTTAAAGATAATCCAAAATAAGAAAATGGGGATTAAACATATTCTCTTAAAATCACACTTTTTATATATGTAATCTTTAAAGGAGTGTATTGAGGGTGTGTACTGATTCACAACTCTGACACTTTTCCTTCATTTTTATAGAATAAAGAGTGAGTATTAGTTAGAACCCATATCAAAATTTCCATCTATATGCAAAAGCCTATTGGTTTTACCTGCAAATTAATAAATAAACATTAAGTTTAAGGTTTAAACAAGTGGCAATGAAGGTGCAGAAGTGATGATGTTGATGGTACAAAGTAAGTTTGGAGACTTATGAAGCAACCAAATAACGAGGAGCCTTTTATAGTCACTCAGTTTTCTACTGCTGCTGTACGAATTTACCCTTAACTTAGTGCCTTATAACACTATCAGTGTGTTATGTCACAGTTCCTGTGCGTCAGAGGTGTGGGCACAGTGTGGCCTAACCGGGCTCTCTGCTTAGGGTCTCACAAGGCCAAAATCAAGGGGCTGGCAGGGCTCTGTGTGTTACCGGAAGCTCTGGAGAAGAAGCCCCTTTCTGGCTCATTCAGAACACCGGCAGAATTCTGTTCCTTCTTCTGCCTCCCCTGTGGCCACCTTCATCTTCAAGCCAGCAATGATATATCACGCTCGCTCATGCTTGGAATCTCTCTTGATTTCCAGCTCTGCTGCTGCCTGGAGAAACTTTGCTGCTATTAACAGCTCATATGCTTAGCTTAGGCTCAGCGAGTGAATCTCTCTGTCTGAAGGTCAACAGTGCCATATGACACACTATAATCTTGAGAATAGCACCAGGGGCTGAATATCATGGGGACCCAAATTGTGCCTTCCACAGTCGTAGAGTTCAGGCTTTTTTCTTGAGGGCTTTATGTGATTTTCAGTTGAGGAGTGATGTGGTCACATTTGTGTTTTATAACAATCATCGTGGCTATAATGTAGACAAGAGTCCATTTGGGGCCACCCTGAAGTTATGGGAAACAATTTGAAGGCGTATGATTTGGGATTTGGTTTTACAGATAACGGAAATCATGCTAGCCATGTTCACAAGGAAGGGACTTAACGCAGGGGGAAAGGTGCTAACAGACACTTTTGGAATGGCTGTGTCCCTAGGATTACCTTTAGAACGGTGCTGCAGACTGGCCCCCCAGTGGCACCACAGGCTCTTCTAGAGTCAGCAGATAAGGAGCTCGTGAAGCTGCTTGCTGTCGTTGGTGGTGGAGCACGGCACCTTAGCTGATCTGGGGATCAGCAGACTGCTGCCAGGGGTATCGACCCTGGGAATGCAGTGTTTGAACTACCATTTGGTAATTAGGGAGCCTGTGCCCAACCTGTTCCCACACCATCTGCTAGATCCATTATATCTGTCCCCAGGACTGTTGAATGTAACTAGTAGAAACTGAAGCTCACCTGCAAAGAAGTGTGGGAAATGTAGTTTTCAGCTTTCCAGTCTTGGAAATCCAGGAAGAAGGCATTCTAGAGGAGGTTGAAGCAGATGTTGAGGAAGCTCATCCACAGAAAGCTCCAGCAATCCAGGTTATTAAGGACAGTGGCTCGAATTTACAAGGCAAGTGGGCAAAGGAGATGCAGATAGATTCATGAAACGTTTAGGAATAGAACTGGTGGATCATGGCTATTGATGGAACCAGAGAGGTGGGGAAGAGGGATAGGAAGGAATCAGGATGACTGTCCAGTTACTGGCTAGGATGAGTGGATACTTTCTGGTGCCATTTACTGACATAAGAAAGACCAAAAGAAAAGGGGCGCCTGGGTGGCTTAGTCGGTTAAGCGTCCGACTTTCACTTAGGTCATGATCTCGAGGTTCGTGGGTTCGAGCCCCGCGTCAGGCTCTGTGCTGACTGCCAGCTTGGAGCCTGGAGCCTGTTTCAGAGTCTGTGACTCCCTCTCTCTCTGACCCTCCCCTGCTCACGCTGTCTCTCTCTCTCCTAGAAATAAATAAAAAAGAAAGAAAGAAAGAAAAAGAAAAGAAAAAAGATGCTTACGGGGTGGCAATAAATTATTTCTGGATATGCTGATTTTGAGAAAACTGTAGGACCTTAGAGCGTCCAAACTTATAGGTCATTTAATTTGTAGATAGACTTGGCCAGTTGTAGCAAGTAGGCTAGTTTCTGCCAGTAAGTCATAATTTTGTGTACACATATGTTTATGGTTGAGATTAATTCAGTTGGCCATAGTGTCAGGTATAAATAAGTCTAAGATTATATAATTATTATTTTAAGTTTTAGTTTTAATATTTAAATACATTTAGAGCTTACCACTAGTTCTTTATTCTCATTGTTGAGCAGTGTTTTTCTTTCTCAGAAGGACTCATGGGTGCCCCTATTCCCTAAGTTCTTGTTACTGAATAGTTGATTCTTTTTTTTAATGTTATTTATTTATTTTTGAAAGAAAGAGAGAGAGAGAGCAGGGGAGGGGCTGAGAGAAACCAAAGCAAGCTCTGTGTTGTCAGCACAGAGCCCAACACAAGGCTTGAACTCACCAACCGTGAGATCATGACCTGAGCCTAAATCAAGAGTGGGATGCTTAACTGACTGAGCCACCCAAGCACCCCAGAGTAATTGCCTTTGAAATATGTTTCTGAACAAAACTTGGCAAGGTATAATATTCCCGGGTCATACTTTCTGATTAATTTAGTTGGTAAGCGTTGGTGTTGTGTTGCGAGTTCTCCATTTGTGTCATTTCGCTCTGCAGTTTTTCTTTTCATCTCATTCTGCTGGCATTCGTCTTTGAGTTCTTGTTTTATCATATTCATGCACTAAGTTCAAGGCCACTTTCCTTGGATTATGTTTTCTTTCACATGGAGTTCCGCCTCTGCCTTTTACTTTATGTTTCTTTTCTTCCTTTTGCTGTGGGATATGCTTAGTTGCCATTTTGTGTCTTCTCACTTAGCCTTGAAAGTGGGTACCTCTCTCCAGACCATCTCTTTACTAAAACATAGTGTAAGTAAACTCTCCTTGACCCCTTCACCAATGTTTCTTCTGTCCCTGCTGGGCAGAGTTTGAGAGTAAGAGCTGAGGTGCTATAGGGGCGCCTGGGTGGCTTAGTCGGTTAAGCGTCCGACTTTCGCTTGGGTCATGATCTCGCGGTTCGTGGGTTCGAGCCCCACGTCGGGCTCTGTGCTGACTGCCAGCTCAGAGCCTGGAGCCTGTTTCAGTCTGTGACTCCCTCTCTCTCTGACCCTCCCCTGCTCGCGCTGTCTCTCTCTCTCTCTCTCCTAGAAATAAATAAAATATTAAAAAAAAAAAAAAAAAAAAAAAAAGAGCTGAGGTGCTATAATTCTACTTCTCTGTAGTCTGAAGGGGAAAGAAACATCTCTGGAGTTGGGTTAGCTTTTATCTCGCCTCTTGGGTTCTGCTGTCTTTTCTGAGATTTTGTTAAATTACCATAGCCTAGTTTCACTTGTTTGAAGTCATATGAGGAGATGGAGGTAGAGTTTGAATCATTTCACTTTTTCAGTTTGGAGCCTTGGAAAATTTCAAGTCCTGGTAGGTTCGCTTTTTGTTTGTTTGAACTCACTCTGTTTTGTTCTGTTTTCCTTTGCTAAGATCTTGACATCCTGGCAGCGGTATGTAGAGGCTTCTAGTCCCCATGGTGTTTCTTCAGTCTTTCTCCTGGCTAGCTCCTTATCCCTTAAGCCAATTTTCTGTAAATTGGAAAGTGTTAGTGCGCCCAGGGTTTGGTCTTTATCTTCTTTCTCCATAATGGACCCTGGGGATTGGGTTGGAATCTTTGCTAGCAGAACTACATAGTACATAGCACTGGTTCCTTTTTAAAAGGCTATCACAATAATGTTACTCCCTCTCTTCTTTTGTTAGTTGTTGCTGGTGATATTCTTACCCTTTTTAAAAAATAACCATTTTTGACAAAAGTTCTGGGAGAAGAAGATTCTGTATATCATCATGCCACCATCTTTTCCAAGAAGTTCTAAATAGATGTCAATTATTTATTTTCTAAAGGGTATGTGTGTTTTAATACTGTAAATTCCAGAATAGGAAGGTAATGTCGACATTTTCTATTGGCATATGAACTTAGAATTTACAAAGTACTTACTCATCTATTATTTTATATAATTCTCTTGACTGTTTTATAACATAGGAAGGGCAGACTTTGTAATCCCAGTTTTACTAATGCGGAAACTGAGATTCAAAGGGATTGAGTTGATAAGTCACATAGCTAATTATGAGATGGAGTCAGGATTCTGAAGTCAGGTCTTCTGACTCCAAAGCCAGTACTATTTTACCATAGCCTGTTTTTCCCTTTGATGAAAAAGATTACCTTCATCCCTAACCACAGACGTCTGTATCTTTAATGTTTCTACCAACCTTATAACACTGATGTAATGGAGTTAAAGCCAGAAGTAGGAACAGGGAGGTGGGGGAATAGTCATACATGACCACTGTACTCGGATCCTGAATTAACGTCCGTGTGTCTTGGTTATAATAAAGCTGAGATCAGGTTTTTTCCATCATTTTTTCCTTCTCTGGTTTGTAGGAACTGCTCAGCTTCCTCAGTAAAATCAGACCCAGATTCCCAGGCTGGCAGTAGAGACAGGATCTTCCACATGGGAAACTTGACTTTGTGGGCCCTACTCTCGCCTCTGTCCTCTGTAACTCACCTTTCTTGTAGTATCTTTTGCTCTTTATTCCCGCCTTGATCAAGGAACAGACTTTGTTCCTCATTTGCCATTTGCCATTTTTTCATGAGAAAGTGTTCTGGAGTCTTCCACGAAATCCTTGTACTGCAGCCAACAAGATCAGGCTGGAACGCTCAAACAAGGCATCACTGGAAAAGCTGGATTAATAGCTCACATACAACATTTGTTGTTGTTGTTTGTACGTTGCCTTCCCTGCTTCTGTCTTTCCATCTCTCACCAAGGCACGTGTGCTTCTATATCTGCCCTTCTTGATGATGGCATCCAAAAAGCAACTTCTACAGAGTGATTAGACCTCTCTCTGACATCCTGCTAGTGTCTACCTTTGTCAGTTCTCCTTTCCTCTCGAAGCCTATTCTTATATAGTGATTAACAGCAAGCATGGTGACCATCTTTAGGACAAGTTCTTCTATCCACAAGGATGTGGCTTTACTGTGGCCTCAAAAGGGCAACTGTCAGATCACTGGTTACATAAATAATTCACCAGGTAGCTAGATGGAGATAATATTAGAATAGGGTGGTAGCAGTGTCATTTGCCTATAGTTCTGAAAAAGCCCATAGTCCATATGCTAGTGGCTTAAGCTGACACTGTTTTTTTTCCTTCTAGATATCATGAACTGATTACAAAATATGGGAAGTTGGAGCCCTTGGCAGAAGTGGACCTAAGACCCCAGAGCAGTGCGAAAGTAGAAGTCCACTTTAATGATCAGGTGGAAGAAATGAGCATTCGTCTGGACCAAACAGTTGCAGAACTAAAGAAACAATTAAAAACTCTCGTGCAGTTACCCACAAGCAACATGCTTCTCTACTATTTTGACCATGAAGCGCCCTTTGGCCCAGAGGAAATGAAGTACAGCTCTCGTGCATTGCATTCTTTCGGCATTAGGGATGGAGATAAAATTATTGTGGAATCCAAAACAAAATAACCTCTACGAGCCTTGTCAAAACATATACATGAGGACTTCTCGCAGGGCATTGGTTTCCAGTGTGGTTTTCTTTAGGAGGGAGAAGGTTGTTTTCGTTTTGTTCTGTTTCAGTTTCAGGGGGGTTTTGTATATTTTTTCCCCCTAGGATGGGTAGGGGGCCATTTTTGGTATTTTCTACCACAGATTTCTTCAGCTCAGCCAGCAGAATTGGCCACATCTCCAGTCCATGCGCCCTCCCTCATGAGAGGTGACCAGGAAGCCCCCGACTCCGTACGTGTTCACTGGGACATGTCTGTGCGTGGCCGTCCTGGCCATTTCGGGATGCTTGTGAAGAGAGACACTGTGTCCCCCGCAGGAAGGTAACCTGAGTATTTAAATCAGGAGCAGAGACCTTTCCAGGGAGGGCCAGCACTTCTCTCCCCCGTCCTTCCGGGTTCTCTCGTTCTCCCTCCTTTCCCGTTGTGGTTCAGTTTTTTCATTTTGACTGGTGTCAGCACATGTTTACTTAGCAGCTTCATTCTGTCCATACGTAACTTCTCATTTCTCAAGGGGGGAGGGGACGGGTTTTTCCTTCATTTCTCCCTTTTGAAATCATTTAGTGTTTTAAGCATTTTTTAACCTGATTCTGATCTCAGGTACTCAGTTAGCACCTATAACTGTCAGGATCTGGAGGAGGAGCAGACGGAGAGTTAAAACTCCAGGAAAACTTGCTGTTTGGCCACACAGGCAGAGCAGCCTGGTCTCTGTACGTAACAGTGTCCATGTCCGCGTTAGCACATATTGTATCAACCTTCAATCCATAGTATGAAATACGTCACATTCCCAAGTTCTTTCATTTTTGCTTATCAAATGTATTTCCTCATATCTAGGTATCTTTTTCATTACCTTAAACTGTTGGGACCAGCGGCCTGACTTTAGGAAGGATCCAGAAAAGTAATGGATCCAGGTGCCCAGAGAGTTGAGAGTTAGCTAACAGGAGGTCTGTGGCGTGCGTGAGGGAGTATTGTAGGAGAAAAGCCCAGTCGTATAGGAGAGGGTGTTGTGACTTTCCTGCCTGTGTCATCATTTGAAGCCCTTGCTCTTGCACTTTGCATTAGAAGTGGGAAGTTTTAATCAAAGGGAGTTTTGATTCCCAGTTCTTCCCTGGGATTGTGTGATGTCATAACTGAACAATTCTTTTTGTCTTACATTTCAATTGAGTTGCCCCTCCCAAAGAACAACTCTGCCTAATCTCTGAGTAAAGTCTAAGTGTCAAAACTCCAGAATTGCCTCCAAGTCATATTTTTTGCAGAAGCCTATGTAAAGCACTTTTCTTTAAAAGCTCATTCCTTATCTGCTCTGAAATCTTTATTCCTGAAGTCCTTTGTTAATCAGTGTACTCCCTTTCTTTAGTATATGCCTTTCTCGGTCCGCCATGTTTGCACACGGGAGACTTGAGGAAGACTCAGCATAACTAAAGGTGGGAGATGTGCACATGAGTGAGAAGGTAAATTCTTTGTCAGAGAATGTAATCATTATCTGATTGCATTCGACTTTTTGACCTTTGTTATAGGATTCCACTGCTCCTACAAATTCTTTAATTTCTTAAGAAAATTTTTAGATGGCTCTTAAAAAATCCTTCACATCTGCAGAGTTGTGATTATTATTGCTACTTCTAGATTTTTTCCTATGCCATAATAGCAGGTGTTTAGTCTCTTAACACACTTCAGCGTCAGTATCTATGAAGCCTTTGACCCAGGCCTACTGAGTCAAGTCGACGTTCACTGTAACAGTAAAGGCGGAAACCAAAGGGTTTGAGAAAGATGAATGAAGCCCATTCTCCTGTTGCAGACTCTGTCTTTCAAAATCAGAAGAATGAGCAGTGGAGATCCGGGCTGGGTATAGACAGGAATAATTATTTTGCAATCGCGGTTTTCCTGATGAGAGGTTCTTGGAAGTGGGGGGAAAAAAGTGTGGCAACAACAGTGTCCTGAAGATAAAAGCTGTGGGTGTTTTATGTATGTGCGCATGCGTGCCGGCGAGTTTGAAAGAGAAACCGTGTAATGGAGCCCACCGCTCTCGTCAGCCTGGGAGACAGATGTGCTCTTATTTTTTTGAGGTTATATGACCCCTGACCGTCCCACAGCAGGAGGCAGAGCAAACACTAAGGTTACGCTTTAATCATAAGTGGAATGGTCACAATAATAAGATATTTTATATATGACAAAGTTTTATGAAATGCTTTTTTACTGTTAGAGACCTGTTTCTTCTGCTATGACAGAACACAGGGTCCGTCAACTGCAGGCAAAATTCCCCTATTATACAGTTGCATGTCAGGGGAACTTCTCATCTAATGCAGTGGATATGGGTATTTTTAGGGCGTTGTAATTGATGGTTTTAATAATTGCCGAATAATTTTTGATTGAGACAAAATCTACCACAATTACTGGTCTTTTTCAGCCATGGAAGTAAAAGAGAAAAGCTATTTGAGCATGTGTCTTGTAGAGTTATTTGGGTGGCTCAGTAAAGATGCTGCTTTTGAAATACAATTGGTGCTGTGTAGACCCTTGTAACCAAAATTATTTTTATAACAGGCCAGAAAGAAGGAAACAAGAGACCATGGACCTTTGAGTCTAAAAGTTATGCATAACTGATTGCTGCAGCTTATGTATTTTAATACTGACTTCATCCACATGCAGTGAGAACATATTATTGGCATTTATGAGGCAAGATGCTGTCAGAGCCAGTATTACAGCTCTGTTGCTGCAGGCCCAGTGTTTAGGACATATCTATTCTAAACCAGAACTTCTTTTCAGCCTTGAAAAGAGAAAGGAGAGAGAGAAGAAAGCCAGATCAAAACTGAGGGATCCTCCATGCGCACATGTAGCTGCTGAAACCACAACAGAAATCAGTTTTTTTTTTTTTTATTGAATAGTTGAAACATCCCAGATTGCTTTAAAGGAGAAAAAAAAGTTGAGTCCTGTGTCTTTTTTTTTATTATCAAAATTTCTATTGTTACTGCAACCCATGGCCACCATACCCATAAATACATAAGAAAGCAACAGAAACCCTACAATGCCTTGTTTCTTTAAGACCTTTTGGTGAAAATAAGCCCGAAACGTGAGCTATATGTTACACAGCTGAGTGTGACGATGCTACACTTCAAAATTTTGTTCCCTTAACAAAACGAAACGTCACCAGACGTTTCATTCTGTTGCACAAGGAACTGATTCCCATTCGAGGCTCACCGGTGATAGCTTTTACCAATGCACGTGTGAGTGTGACTTGCTCCATGCGAAGTGCTAGGCTTGAGGGCACAGAAAGCGGGAATACAAAATAATAGGCTGTTCTAAGCGATGTCATTGCTGTTTATGAATTTGATTTTTCCCTTCATTTCATGTTAGATTGAAGACGCAAACAAACTGCTTTCAAGTACACCCAGAAGCTATCTGTGTTACCAGATATGTTGTGAACACTCTATTTTTCATAGGTGCTTCCATAATATAATATGTCCGTTGCAGTGACGGAGAGGGACTGGGCTCTCTCAGCCTCCTCACTTGCCAGTTGTCTCCTGCAGCTAATGGAAATATATATATTTTATTTTAGAATATAATTTAAACATGAAGGTCTATTCTTTGCACTTTTTATTAATACGGTATATATAGAGATAATCTTTAAAAAAATTAAAAATTCAAGTCTACTTTCTCTTTGTGTTCTGATTTTTTCTGGAGTTCTGGGGTCAATATACGTGTTTGTTTTTATATAGCTAAAAATTGACATCATGGCTGTGGTTGAATCCTTTGGGGAAGTGGCCGAAGCTGCGAAGAATTGGACCATTTTAACAGATCTCATTGGAATTTTGCCAGTTGTAAATAGAAACTGCAAAACAGAGATTCATAGGAAGCGTGTTACTGCTTTTGATGTTTATACTTCTAACATGTTCTTGATACTCCCTCTTTATCCTTTTAAGGATAAAGACCTCCCTTGAGGATTTTTGGCATCCTCTAAGAATGAAAACCTCATTTTGATGCATTAAAAAAAATGTATGACACTTTTTTTCAAGTGATATTCTTTCCCTTTGGAAAATAGTTTTCTTTAAGAATTACAGTTTTGGACACTTGAACCCTACCCACTTATCACTAATTTGTGGGTAGGCTGTAATGAGTTAACCTGTCAAGAATGAAGGTCCAGAACTGTACTGTATTTCTGTACTGAGAAGACAGAGTCTATTTCTCTCTGTGTTCCAGAAGCATATGAGTATCATGATCTGTTTAAATATGTCTACCTCTTATTCAAATTTCAAAGAATACAATTTTACCTTCTATGCTAAATGCTATTTAGGCAGTTTTTATTGTGAGGGTCTCTGAGAATACTGGCAAAGTAGACATTTCAAGGCATCCAATACCCATTGGACTAAACGATAGTGTGACTTCGACCAGTTACCAGTTAGATGCATGTAAAACAAGAAGGTTAACCTTTGAAGTCACGTTTCTCTTTCCAACTCTCCTCTGGAAAGGAAGTTAGTTATCTGTGGTCTCCAACTTAGAAATTCAGAGTTCACATTTGGCCTGATAACTTTTAAAACTTATGTAGGTCATTCCATCTACTTGTAACCTTTTAATGTAACCAAGATTTAGGAACTGAGCTAATCCACGAGCACACCATATTGTATCTCCTCAAAATATGATGAATTTCTGATTCCTTTCCTTCAAAAATTGGAGAATAACCCTGGAAATCTCTAGCAATTTTGGTTTAACAAACATCTATTAAAATGCTCAAATACACATACTTGCCTATATGTAAAGGAAACCGTTCTTTAAATAGGTGAAACAAGACTTGCTAGTAGCTGTTGTTGGCTGTTGAATGTTTTGTCTTACGCTTTTCTTCAATGTGGTTTAGGCACTTGCATAATTTGCTTACACTCTGTTGAAAGGTATGGATATTAAGAGGGGAGTAACAAACTCCTAACCCAGGAGGAAGGAGAGCCACACCTGGATAGAGTTGCCAGCTGTGTGAATCATTGCCAGGGCTCCAGGCTTAAAATGTTTGTTTCTCACGTTTCTTCTAAACACTACTAATGAGCATTTATTACCAACTGGAACCCATTCTAGATGCACTACCCATATTAAACCTATTGGTCTTCATGGCATCCCTATGAGTTTAGCCCTGGTGCTATCCCCATCATCCTACTAGTGAAGAGATTGAGGCACAGATAGGTTAAGTAACTTGCCAAAAGTCACACCATTGGCTAATGGCAGCAGAGCCCAGATTCAAACCCGCGGAATTTGACTGTGGAATCCATGCATTTGACAACTATTAGGTAGTACTTGCTGCTGAAGTTCTCCTTAACCCTCCCCTGACCCCAACACACACACACACACACACACACACACACACACACACACACACACACACACACACACACACCTCTTCACCGTCAGTCTTTTTTCATTAAAACGATATGCTCCTCAATACCCATTTGCTAAATTGATTTGCTCTGTAACAAAATCACTGACGTGGCTGACAGCTCTAAATCCAAATTGGAATTTGTCCTCATGCCATTTCCAAAATTGTTAGATGGCAGTTGATGTGTAGCTGTGGTCCTCCCTGCTCCTCTGAAATGCCACTTGGACACTTGTGATGGGTGCTGTTGAGGAGAACAAATAATGAAACAAGAAAACAGATAATTTGGCTTTCAACCTGAGAACACTCTGGAGCGTCAGAACTTTCAGAAAACAGTCAAAGGTGAGAGAGGTCACTCAGTTCAATCTCAGACTTTCATCAAAGAGTCATCAGTGTTTAAGTGAACCTATAATGGATATTTATAGAGGAAGAAAAGTTTTATAATTGAATGCAACCTGCTTCAAAGGTTTCATTGCAGGAAAGGATGAGGCTGTCACTGCTATTGTTCCTCTTTAAAATTTTAAGTGAGAGCCTTGTGAAGAATATAAATATTGCTTGCAAAATAGAGGAGAAATTCTATCTATTATAGATATCTATTATAGGTCTGCAAGATTTAGATCTACCAAAAAATTACACTGCAATTTCAGTTTGTCAAGTCTTACACAGACTCCCCATCCTTGAAGAATTCCTAGTCACCATAAGCAATACAATTAAGGTGTTAAATGAGAATATGATGAGGCAGACATTTAAAAATACATACTAAAAACATGTTTTCTGAGATACCTGATATATTTGAAGGCAGATGTGAGCCTTACTCCACTATTAAAGACTATAAATAGGACATTACGAATTAACATTGCTTTGGCTGTGTTAAATTTTTCTTTGGTTCGAATTTCGATTTGTTTACAAAAAGAAGCCTTTTTCAAAAATCATTTAAATTTATATTCTAAATAGCAAACATTCACATGGTTTGAAAATGAAACAATGTAAAGATGGTATACACTGGAAGAATCCCATTCTATAACCCCCTGTACTTCGTTTATCAGTTTCTTCTGTGTCTTTCCAGAGTTTATACAAACAACAGCAAATAAGAACATACTTTTTGTTCCTCTTTTACACAGCAAGTTAGCATATTATGTACTATCATGCACCTTGCTTTTCTTCACTTAAAATGTATCTTGGAGATCTCAGATCTCTATAGCAGTACATAGGGAATCACCTTGTGCTTTTTTTTCAGTTTGATATGTAATATTTATATAGACATAATTTATCATCGCTTGACTCATACCTTATTGATAAACATTTTTTCCTCCTTCCCTCTCTCTCCTTCCATCCTAACCTCCCTCTCTTGTATTTACTATTTTCAATCTGCTGCAATAAACAGCATATGTTCTTTCACATATTTGAAATATGTAGAATACATTTTTAGAAGAGGGATTGCTGGATCAAAAGGTCAAAGTGTTTGTAATTTTGGTAGACATTGCCAAATTGCTCTCCATTAGAGATTCATAAAAATAACTCCCCCCCCACCCCCCACCGCGGTTTTATTATGTGTCACATCCCTGCAAAGTCAAAGACTTTACTGATCTTGTTCTTGACATATGATTACTGGTTTGTGCAACTAAGATAGGGTTGTTCCCAATTAGGCCTGCAAAGCTAGGCACTTGAACTCAACACATTACAGACTTGCATTTGCCATGCACACTGGCTATCTTATGAGCCATCTTTCCTCTGGAATCTAATGTTTAATCGTTGGTGAGATTTCACCTCTGCAGGAGAAAGTATATGTATTATTTATCCTTAACAATGTTTGTTTGTTTCAGCTGAGTGCTCTTGAAAAGTGATGGATTAATAATCCTAAAACCCTTTGCTAATGTCTACAGGAAGCTTTGATCAGAGCTGCTGCTTACCAGTCAAATTCTTCTAGAGGAACTACTACTTGGCAAATAAGGAATATAGTGTGTCCGCCCTCTACCCTTTTTCCAGCTTTCTTGCTAATGTGCTGTCAAGGATGTTAGAATAAGGCCAATTGTGAGCTTTTCTTGGGTACTATTGGTCTCCTTAGAATTAGCTATCCCAAACTCCTTGGCTAGATGCAGTACTAAAGTAGCTTTCAGAAAATATCTTTGAGTCCTTTTTTTTTTTTTTTTTTTTTTTATTTCTAGGAGAGAGAGACAGCGTGAGCAGGGGAGGGTCTGAGAGAGAGGGAGTCACAGACTGAAACAGGCTCCAGGCTCTGAGCTGGCAGTCAGCACAGAGCCCGACGCGGGGCCCGAACCCACGAACAGCGAGATCATGACCTAAGCGAAAGTCGGACGCTTAACCGACTAAGCCACCCAGGCGCCCCTCTTTGAGTCCTTATTTAAATTTCAAAGATGAACATCTCTTACTAGATCTTAGGTCTAGAAAGTCTTCCTGATTAGTTAATAAACATCAATAAGTATCATTCAATGTGGTTTTCAAAGTGCCAATGCCATTTTTCTCGTAATTAAGCCATATTTCTTAGTTCAAGCTCAGTGTCTAGAATGAGTAAGGCCAGCACAGAAAGAAATGAAACTTAAAGGCAACTAATATTAATTCTTTTAAAAAACTGGTTCCAGACCATTTGTGCTCCAATTTGAACTGATGTTTTCAGTTTGCCATGATGCCAATACATATGAAAAAATTTAGAAGTAAGTTTTACATCAGGTTTGTAAACATTTTGCTTTTAAGGAATAAGTCTAGTGAATAGCTTGTATCAAAAAGACAAGAAATAACAAGCAGCGATGAGGGTGTGGAGAAAAGAGAATCTTCCTGTGCACTGTTGGTTGGAATGTAATGCGATGCAGCCACTATAGAAAATATTGAAGTCCCTCAAAAAACTAAATATAGAAGTACCATGGGATCCAGTAATTCCATTTCTGGGTATTTGCCCAAAGAAAACCAAAACATTAACTCGAAAAGGTATATGCACCCCTATGTTTATTGCAGGATTATTTACAATAGCCAAGATACAGCAGCAACCTCAATGCCCATTGATAGATGAATGAATAAAGGTATGTGTACACAGTGGGATATTACTGAACCATAAAAAGGGGACACTTGCCATTCATGACAACATTGCCTGACTTAGAGGTGTTAAGCTAAGTGAAATAAGGCAGAGAAAGGCAAATACGATATGATTTCACTTATATTAAGTGGAATCTAGGCAAGCAACAACGGAAAGACTCATAAATACAGAGAACAAACTGGTGGTTGCTAAAGGGGAGGAGGGTGGGTGAAATGGGTGAAGGTGATTAAGAGGTATACATTTTCAGTTATTTTTTTTAATGTTTATTTTGAGAGAGAGAGTGCGTGCTTGAGCAGGAGGAGGGGCAGAGAGAGAGGCGGGAGAGAGAATCCCAAGCAGACTTACATGCTGACAGCACGGAGCCTGGCATGAGGCTTGATCTCACAAACTGTGAGCTCATGACCTGCCTGAGCCGAGGTCAAGAGTCAGACACAATCAACTGAGCCACCCAGGTGCCCCTACACTTTCAATTATAAAATAAATAAGTCACAGGGATTAAAAGTACAACCTAGGGAATATAATCAAGAATATAATACACTTATCATGGTGAGCATTTTGTAGTGTATATAAGAGTTGACTCACAATGTTGTACACCTGAAACTAATTTAATATTGTATGTTAACTATACTTCAATTAAATTTAAAAACTTTTTAATTAAAAAAAATGAAAACGCAACAGACTACATGAGTATGCCATCTTACAAAAGTTAATCTAGATGTCCAAGAATGAGGTTTGTGGAGGCAGTGAGAGAAGGAAACATCCAGATGAGATGCTCTTTAGAATCACTTCATTCTGAATGTCTTTACTGTTTAGGAGAAGTCTTCAGGAGCATAACTGCTTCCTCTACATCATCCATTTCAAGGATTCTGCTACAGATAACTACCATTTTTCCGGGAGAATGTAAGTATGGCCTTAGATGCAATCACCTTATTGAACTAGATTTAGGAGGTTGAACATCACTGAATCAGTGGCTCAGCGGTAGAAACAAGTGCACTACAGATACATCCAAAACCTCCATGGCAGATTATAAAACAAAGCAGAACAAAGTTGTAGAGGGACTTTACAATGCTTGTAAAGTCATTCAAGACATAAGTGTCCCAGATTCAGTTATCTGGGAAGCAGACACTCAGAGTTAGGAGTTTAAAAGGCTTACTAGGGAATAACCCCTGTGAAAGCAAAGTGGGGGGGGGGAGGATTGGTCAGGAGGGACTGCAGACCAAGCTGTAGACCTGACAGTCTGCCAGCCCTGTAAGATGCCCTGGAGCAAAGAGGAGTCCTGCCTGGGGTCTTTGACCCATACTTTTCTCAGCCATCAAGTGGGGAACACAATAAGAACATAACCTCAGCTTGAACACTGAAGGAGCCAACAGCTAGAAGATGTCAGCTAATCACACCCCTTGTAGCAGGAAAGCAATCCTTTCATGAAGGTGGATCTGAGTGGCGCACCTTCATATCTACCATGGACCACCCCATGCAATTTGTAGATCCAGTTCTCTATGATCAGGGCCAGCTCCTCTCAGGCTCCAATGGCCCCCTCTTCTTGAGGAGAACCTGAGAAGAGGGAGGTTAGGGAATGAACTGCAGCCCGTCATGGCAATTGATTTCCAGATCACAACTGGTATGCACTGTCACCCTTTTCCACTGTCCATCTCAGCACCTTAGATATCACGTGTGCTGGTCTCAGCATTTACCTACTGGTTTCTCCCAAGCCCTGATTCCTGAACAGTCTGAGACCCTCGTAACCATATGCTGCTCAGACTCGGGTTGCTATACTTGCCCATCGCAGTCACAGTTGGGCAAAGGAGTACCAAAAGCCACCAAAATGGGTTACCCGACTTCCCCACACATTATCCTTTGAATCCATCATGTGACAGCAGCCCCATCCCCTCCTGCTCATTAGGGTCCACGGCTCCTAACTGGATGAGAGCTCATCTTCTTTCTTGCTACTGTCTGAACACAGAGCCCAAGTGCCCAGGCAATGTCACAGCCATAGTTTATGGTTCAGTGGGATTCTCACCATGTTCCCTGGTGAGGGTGTGCCCTCTTGGGGACCAGGATATCAAACTGCACAACCCAGAGATGAGGGGTTGGGAAGCACAAAGTCTCTCAGTAATCAATGGGAGTAATGGCAAGCGGAGCCACCTCTGCTTCCACACGTTGGTTCCTGGATCCAAAGGTATTCTTCCTCCTGGGAACACTGCATCTTACACAGGTGAGCCAATGCATATGCACTCTCCTTGAGGGTAGTACCCATACCCCAATCTCTCGATATTATCTCCAAGGTGGTTCTGACTCTGCTCCTTCAGCCATTCATTTCAGTGCTTGATCAGGCTGGCATCTTTTGTGTCATGGTATTTGTGCTCCAGCCAGTGGAATCCTATAGTCATGGCCCAGTCCCACATCTCCTTTTTGTAAAGTAGCTTCCCTAGTCAGATGTTATTTTGCATGAGATTCCAGGCCTATGGATCAGGCATTCTGTAAGCCTCTTATTACTGGTACTGGCTGAGGCCCTGTGGGCAGGAAAGGCTACCGATACCCACAGTAGAGGTCTACTCCTGTGAGAAGGAAACACTGGTCCTTCCGATGTAGTCAGTTCGCCTCCACACAGCCAGTTGGTCTCTCCAAGGAGCAGTGACACACTGAGGGCTTAGCTTTAGTCTCTTGTTAGTAGTGGATTGAACGTTCACAGGCATCAGAAGCTAGGTCAGCCTTGCTAAATGGGAGTTCATGCTACTGAGCCTATTGGTAACTTCCATCTCTGCTATTGTGGCCACTTCATACATGTACCCATTGTCCCAACACCGACAAAGTCGGCCTCACATCATTCGGTGAAGTCTTTTTGTCTACATGGCTATTTAGTGCCTCTTCTGTAGTGGATTTTTTTTGTGTGTGTGGATGTTAACATATGATACAAAGATCTTCATACTTGATGTACATTCCCATCTGTCTATCCACACATGCCTACTCCAGGCCTCCTTGTCGCTGATTTCCCAAGCTTTTTTCCTTCCAGGTCATTGTCTAGCTGTGATTGTCTGTGATTCATTACTGCCTACAAGTTTGTACATGTTCCAACCTCAGGACACTTCTCCTTTGACATAAGATACATGACAAACTATATTGCCTAAAGTTCCACACATTGGAAAGATGTCCTCTTATCATTGTATTTCAAAGCTACCCCTGAGTGAGGCTGTAATAACCACTATCTGCTTTAGGCTTGCATATACACACCAAGCTTAATCATCCACACATCCAGCTTAGGCTTTTCCCTCTTCTTCCAGCTTAGTGTATGCACCCCCCACCCTACATGTAGCCATATGTGCAATTTGGGTTCAGGGAGTGCTGGTGCAACCATGGCACATGACATGGAGTCTGAGCTTCCTGGGCAGGCAGGTCGGCATTGCCAGTCCCAGATATGCCATTTCCAACTCATGATAGGTTGCTACTGAGTCCACCTGACTTTATGACTTGATGGATTCAATAGGTCATGATTGGAGCTCTGGACAAATGGTCACTTGTATCTTGGTCAACTGTTCCATCACAGGGCCCAGTCACATGCCAGGAGCTGGTTTTCAGGAGGCGTGGTTATTCTCTGCTGCAGGTGGCATGAACTTGCTCTAAAACTCCAGGTACCTGTGTTGTGATTCTCCCACTAGGGTTTGTAATAAACCCCACATCTTATCTTTTTCTACTACTGACACCTCTAACAAAGGATCAACTGAATTATGATCCAAGTGTCAAGGTTACTTGCATTTCATCCTAGAGCTATTACAAAGTTCTTTTGCTCTCAGGCTAAGTCAAAGGTGGCTGAATTCCATATCACTTGGAATAGGGGAGCTGTTTTCCTAGGTATGGAAGGTGTGGCCTCCAGAACCCAAAGAAAACAACAAGGAAAAATTTCTTTGTAGACAGGTTGCAAAATGCAGTGATCTGTCTTTTACTTTGGAGGGGAGGTCCCAGCATGCCCTTGACTACTGGGTTGCTAATAATTTTACTGAGGTATTAGCCCTGAATCTTTGAAGGATTTATTTACCATATTTTGGAGCACATGTGTCTTCCTAAAGCCTGGAGGCTGCTAGCCACCTCTTGCTCATCATGTCCAGTCAGCTTGATGTTATTGAAGTAACGAATCAAGGTGATGTTCTGTAGGATCCAAATGGTCCATATCTCAGCCTCAGGGCAATACCATAAATGTATATTGTTACCTGTTCCATATGAATATGAATGATTTTTGATCCTTGTTCCTCATCTAGACAGGGGGAAAGTGTATTTGCCAAATGATGGCCATATTCCATGTACCTGAAGCCATTTTAATCAGCTCTAGCAAAAATACTGTATTACCAGCCATAAATTGAGGCTACTGCTTGGTTGAGCTTGTGATAGTCAACATTCTTCACAATCCATCCTGGCGACCTAAATGGAGGTATTAAAGGGTCCACTGCCTTTGCTCTGTAAGAATGAGTTCATCTTTCCAATCCTCATCTGACCCCAGACATAGTACTCTTATATTTGCTACCTTACCTGGAGTGGGGAGATCCATTTCCTTCCTTGCTGTGATAGCTCTTACAGTGAAAACAAACAACCCAGTGGGTCAAGTACATCAATCCCAATTTTATATTGGAACTTGGAAAATGACATGCAGGTGGGTCTGTAGACTCTTTGGATCCACTATAAACCTGAGCTGGCCAGAACCCCTTTTATTACCTGGCCCCTCTGTGTTCTCACTCTACCAAGGTCTTTGGGTATCAATGTCATCTCAAAACCCTTATCCAACCATCCTCAAAGTGTGTAGGCATTCTCCTTCTCTCTTTCTCCCCTAGAGTAAATGGCCCTAGGTCCTTGGGGGAAAGAGTGGGAGAATCGTTATCATAATACTTGTCATGGTGTCGCAAGGTCCTTCTCTTTGGGGACCTGGTTACCTTTTTAGTCTACAGGGACCAAATTAGAAAACTGACTCTGAGCCACAAATGGAACAAGTGATCAAGATTTGGCTGGGGCGGGGGTTGGGGGGCAACTGCCTTCAGCCTCTTGATCAACAATTTTTGCTCTTTTGAAATTATATATAGTAAACAGTCCCCTTTATCAGCTGTTGATCCACTTTGCCCTGTAATGCCATGCTCTTTGAATCATCTCCTTAACTCTCTATGGATCAGGCCCTTTGGCTATCACTCTGATCTGATTGGTCATTATGAAGATTATGGCCTCCTTGGCTTCAGGCAGTGGAGTTTCTATCATTTCAGGGGCCCATCTTCTCCAGTGGCACCAGGTAGCTAAGTTCTATGACCCCTCTCCTGCTAGCTGGCCTGCAGAGGGAAGACACCATGGAGTCTCTTAGTGATGCCAGTGCTTCCCTCACCAGCAGATTCCTGCTGGCTGTGGTGGATGCTGTGTCTGTCCTCCAGGCCTTCCCATGGAACATGACAATTTAGTGGGTCTTACAGACTCACACAATATATCTGATTCAGTATGTTCACTTCCCTGAGCCTTTAATCCTTTCTCCCATCTTCCACAGTAATTCAGGCATTTCAGCATCACTCCATGTGGGCCATCACTCTTTTCCAAACTTCCAAGAGATGCCCTAGCAGTGGTTTTGCTCCACCCCTTGGGGTCCTTGCATGTTAAAGCCTGTATTCTTAGAGAGTGCCCCCAAGTCCTAAAACCTTCCCTTATTCTGTGCTATGGCCCAGTCTCCTTGGCTGAGAGCACCCTCACAATCCAATCCCTTACCAGGATGTGTCAGTAGGTCCTACAGCTCCTTTGGGATGTGGTCCCTTTCCTCCCTCATGAGGCCCATCATGTCCTCGGCTGGGTCATGCTTCCACTTGACCTTGATTATAGACCTAGCAGTCAGGAGAGGAGATGCAAGCAGCTTCTGAAGGGAAAGGAATCCTCTCTACTGTCTTCCTCTGCTGGGAGAAATGTTAGCCCTTAATGAGGAAGAGTGAGATGTATCTGAAGGCTCTGAAATTTTGTGAAACCCGAAGAGTAAAAATCTTTGGGAGTGTCTACCCAGATAATGCCATCACACTCACAGACACACATACACGTGTGTGTGTGTGTGTCTGTGTGTCTGTGTGTGTGTATATATATAACATTAAATGTACATATACAAGCTTTTTCCAAATAGGCCCTGATTTTGGCATAATAGAGCTATTTCAATTGAGCATGTGACATAGTCTGTCAGTTCCACTAGGCTCTCCAGAGCAAAACTGCCCATTATAAAAGCCTTGCTTTTGGTGAAAAGTGCTGGACTCTCGTCCCACTACCTGTCCAGTAACAGGCTGGGGGCCACCCCAGGAAGACCATGCCCTTGGCTCCTATGCTGAGACTGAACCTGAAGGAGGTCCCACTGGAGGCTGATGGCCAACGGTACTTCTCACTGCATCAACTCCCATTGGTTCAGATCTGCCCATCTCTGTCACAGAAAAAGTACGGGAAACCTAAGAAAATAAAGCAAACCATTTTGAAACAATAAACAAAATTGACAAACCTCTAGCCAGGCTTCTCAAAAAGAAAAGAGAGAGCACTCAAATAGGCAAAATCATGAATGAAAATGGACTTATTATAACCAACCCCTCAGAAATACAAGCAATTATCAGGGAATACTATGAAAAATTATATGCTAACAAACTAGGCAACTTAGAAGAAATGGACAAATTCCTAAACACACACTCACTACCAAAATTCACACATGAAGAGATAGAAAATCTGAACAGACCCATAACTAGTGAGGAAATCGAATCAGTTATCCAAAATCTCCCAAAAAATAAGAGCCCTGGGCCAGATGGCTTCCCTGAGAATTCTACCAGACATTTAAAACAGAGTTAATACCCATTCTTCTCAAGCTATCCCAAAAAATAGAAGTCGAAGGAAAACTTCCAGACTCATTTTTCGAAGCCAGCATCACTTTGATTCCCAAGTCGGACAGAGACCCAGCAAAAAAAGAGAACTACAGGCCAATATCCTTGATTAATACAGATGCAAAAATCCTCAACAAGATACTTGCAGACTGAATCCAACAGCATATAAAAAGAATTATCCACCAAGATCAAGTGGGATTCATTCCTGGGTTACAGGTCTGGTTCAATATTCACAAATCAATCAATGTGATACATCACATTAACAAAAGAAAAGATTAAAACCATATGATCCTGTCGAGAGATGCAGAAAAAGCATTCGACAAGATACAGCATCCCTTCTTAATAAAGACCCTCAAGAAAGTTGGGATAGAAGGAACTTACCTAAACATCATGAAACCCATCTATGAGAAGCCTTCAGCTAACATCATCCTCAACAGGGAAAAACTGAGAGCTTTCCCCCTGAGATCAAGAACACGACAGGGATGTCCACTCTCACCACTGTTGTTTAACATAGTGCTGGAAGTCCTAGCATCAGCCATCAGATAACAAAAGTAAATAAAAGGCATCAGAATTGGTAAAGAAGAAGTCAAACTTCCAATTTTTGCAAACGACATGATACTCTACATAGAAAACCCAGACTCCACCAGAAGCCTAC
Organism: Proteles cristata cristata; assembly: GCA_017311185.1. Taxonomy (NCBI): domain Eukaryota; kingdom Metazoa; phylum Chordata; class Mammalia; order Carnivora; family Hyaenidae; genus Proteles; species Proteles cristata. The sequence goes on from JAESUZ010000841.1 coordinate 43,637, forward strand.
TAGAACTGATCCAAGAATTCAGCAAAGTTACAGGGTATAAAATCAACATACAGAAGTTGGTTGAATTTTTATACACCAATAATGAAGCAACAGAAAGAGAAATCAAGAAACTGATCTCATTCACAGTTGCACAAAAAAAAAACCATAATATACCTAGGAATAAACCTAACCAAGGATACAAGAGATCTGTATGATGAAAACTACAGAAAACTTATGAAGGAATTTGAAGAAGACACAAAGAAATGGAAAAACATTCCATGCTCATGGGTCGGAAGAATAAATATTGTTAAAATGTCATTACTACCCAAAGCAATCTACACATTCAATGCAATCTCAATCAAAATTGCACCAGCATTCTTCTCAAAACTAGAACAAACTATCCTAAAATTTGTATGGAACCACAAAAGACCCCGAATAGCCAAAGTAATATTGAAGAAGAAAACCAAAACGGGAGGCATCACCATCTCAGACTTTAGCCTCTACTACAAAGCTGTCATCATCAAGACAGTGTGGTATTGGCACAAAAACAGCCACATAGACCAATGGAATAGAATAGAGAACTCAGAATTGGACCCACAAATGTATGGCCCACTAATCTTTGACAAAGTGGGCAAGAGCATCCAATGGAAAAAAGACAGCCTCTTTAACACATGGTGCTGGGAGAACTGGACAGCAACATCCAGAAGAATAAAACTAGATCATTTTCTCACCATACACAAAAATAAACTCAAAATAGATAAAGGACCTGAATGTGAGACAGGAAACAAACAAAACTCTAGAGGAGAAAGCAGGAAACAACCTCCTTTACCTCAACTGCATTAATTTCTTCCTGGACACATCACCAAAGGCAAGGGAATCAAGAGCAAAAATGAACTATTGGGACCTCATCAAGATGAAAAGCTTCTGCACGGCAAAGGAAACAATCCATAAAACTAATAGGCAACTGACGGAATGGGAAAAGACAGTTGCAAATGACATATCAGAAAAAGGGCTGGTATCCAAAATATATAAGGAACTCATCAAACTCCACACCCAAAAAACAAATAATCGAGTGAAGAAATGGGCAGAAGACATGAACAGACACTTCTCCGAAGAGGACATCCAGATGGCCAACAGACACATGAAACGATGCTCAGCGTCCCTTCTCATCAGGGAAATACGAATCAAAACCATACTGAGATACCATCTCACACCGGTCAGAGTGGCTAAAATGAGTAAATCAGAGGACTCTAGATGCTGGCGAGGATGTGGAGAAATGGGCACCCTCCTGCACTGTTGGTGGGAATGTAAGCTGGTGCAGCCCCTCTGGAAAACAGTATGGAGGCTCTTCAAAAAATTAACAATAGCACTCCCCCTATGACCCAGCAGTAGCACATCTAGGAATTTACCCAAGGATACAGGAGTGCTGATGCATAGGGGCACATGTACCCCAATGTTCTCACAAATAGCCAAAACATGGAAAGAACCTAAGTGTCCATCACCTGATGAATGGATCAAGAAGATGTGGTTTATCTATGCAATGGAATACTACATGGCACTGAGAAAGAATGAAATCTGACCATTTGTAGAAATATGGATGGAACTAGAGGGTGTTATGCTGAGCGAAATAAGTCAGGCAGAGAAGGACAGATACCATATGTTTGCACATATAGATGGATTAGGAGAAAGTTAACAGAGGACCATGGGGGAGGAGAAGTGGAAAAATAGTTGGGGAGAGGGAGGGAGGCAAACCCTGAGAGACTCTTGAATGCTGAGAACAAACTGAGGGCTGAGGGGGGGTGGGGGTGAGGGGAAGGGTGGTAATGGGCATGGAGGAGGGCACTTGTTGGGATGAGCACTGGGTGTTATATGTAAACCAACTGGACAATAAACTATTAAAAAAAAGCAAAAAAATAAAAAGTAAAAAAGTAAAGCAAAGCAAAAACAACACGTAAGGCTCCTTCTGCTTGCTTTTAGGGAATTCCATTTGCTGGTTTTATTGGAGGCGTCCTGCCTCCTGTGTCACAAGCAGCATCCGTCCACGCCACCTTCACAAAGCACACGCACCTTGAGTTCCTAACACCAAGCCACCCCCACACCACCTTTGGTCTAAATCTTGTCAAAAATCTTCGCTCACTTCACACCTTCAACAAAATAAGCCCTTCTGCCAACAACGGCACGAAAGGAGATTTTTGTCATTGCCCCATCTGTGACCAGTGAGCGTGTGCCCAGAATACACACGCCCTGACTGGCTTCCCAGCCCCACCGGTGATGAACCAGGCCAGCCGCTCCTCAAGCACCTGGCACTAGGTCGCACCCGGGTTCCCAAAGCCATTCTGACTCATTTATGCCGCCATCTTGTGTATTTGGTTATGCCCAGATGGCATTTGTCCCAGTCCTGCCTCAAGAAGGATGCATTTAATAGGGGTCAAAAGGGCTGAGATATAAATATCCCTGAGTGCACGAAGAAAGAAACCAGAGCAATTATTATGCCACTGGCAGTTTTTCAAATAGAGCCAACCATTTTGCTCTAAGACATTTAGGGGGAGTGTAGGAATGAAGACTTAAAAGAGTCTGGGCAAGGAGAAAGCTTTTCTAGGAGGTCTTGGATTTGCGTTTAATCTCATTTTAAATCGGCACCCCCAAGAGTTAGATTTTCTGTTCTATACACGTGTGCCTTTCAGACGCAAATAGTCCTTTGACACCTGTAAGTAAATCGATGTGAAGGACTCATAATAAAGAGAGTAGGCTTAATGTGCAAAACCTACTAAATTATCACAGCTTTGGGGGGAATATTGTTTAAAGTAGACTTAAAAAAATTCCCCCAAGCACTCCCGTTCATTTTAGGACAACGTGCTCAACACTGGAATTATATTTTTCGGTACAGTGGGGGCATTTAAATGTCTGGTCAGAAAAAATTGGGAGTAATTTGGAAATATTTTGACTGACTTTATGCCTTAGGCAACTTTTCTCAGTCTGTATCAAACGCAGCACGATTTTGCTTCGCTCACAATGCTTTTTAAATTATTTGCTTACTGCAAGCTTTTGACAGGAGGGGTCTGTCTCCCCTCCCCGCCCACTCCCTCTGAGGACCCTCAAAGGGCCTCCGTGGAGATTTTCAGGACATAGTATGGTTTTTCCCTAGTGAAAGGACATGATTTGTGCTTCTTCCCTCTTACCAAGCTGCACTTGCGGCGTATCAGAGAGAAAAGGGAAGGAATAAAAACCTAGAGAAGTTTGAGAAAGTTCCCTTAAATACTTCGTGCCTACCTGTGAAAAAGAACAGAGTAGAGCCTATCTGTGGTAACTGTTCAAAACCAGAGGGGGTGGGGGGAAGACTTTAGTAGAAAACCAACTTCATTTAAATGTTAGAGGCAGCAGCTTTGTTTGGAGTTTTAATCCCATGCTGGTGGATGCTAATTCTGTAACATTATACAGTTGCTTTTTTTTTTTTTTTTGGGTACAAAGGTAGAAAGAGGGGGTTTCTTTTGTGTTTTCCAGTGCAAAGTGATTCTGATCAGAAAGGACCAAGGTTTCAGCTCTGAGTACCTGACATTTCCATCTGAATCTACTTTTTTTTTTTAAGAGGGGGAAAGAAAGGTCTAGTTTTTCAGGAAAAGAACCTCTCTACGCAATCCTGAAACTGATCTTTAGATTTACTTTTCCTTAATCAATAGAAAAAAACCTTTGATTGCAACTCAACACTTATCTGACTCTAGCGCAGGGACTAACTGAATTTTTGGTTTTCCGCGGAGGGGGATCAGACATCATTTCAGGAATCAGAAATAATTGGCAGCAAGTAGGGGAGAACTGACATGAATTCTTGTCTTACCTAGTTTTTGCCTGGTTTCCCAAGATTTGGCTTAATATTTCTGACAATTCCTCCAGTCTCTACAGAACAGGTTAGTGACATTTTTCATAAATACAAATACTTAAATGAATCCTCCTTACTGCTCTCTGAACTGTTTCCCTAAATGCTCAAGTCTTAAACTCGCACGGCAGCTCTCTCTGCTTAAAGCTGCGTGTGATCTCTGTTAGCCTTAACTACCATTTTCAGCAAACGGACTAATATTTATTGTGTGCTTGGGCTTTGAATGTGTATGCCTGGCATTGAAGATTTACAATAAAGCTCTCCCAGGGTAAATTCACTGACTTTCCCATGAAAACGTGGCTGAAAAATTGCAATAGTTTCCATTAATAAGAGGAGGGTTGTTGGCTTTTGGTTTTTTTTGTTTGTTTTGTTTTTTGTTTTTTTTTTTAATTTTTTGAGAATCTTTAGCAGGAGCAGAGTCCAGAGTCTATGTATTTGGTTCTCAAGCAGGTATGTGCCTAACCTGGAGCTTTGCATATACATCTGCGTCTCAGCTCTGTGGAGTGGCACAAACCATCCACGCTCCTAACGGAGGGCAAATGATTATAACTAAGGTGAAAACAAGTTCACTTTTGTGATGGTCCTCCTTTAATTAATTTGCCAGAACTAATTACTTGCTGTGTAGGGGATTCTATTTTTATTGTAATTCCAAGGAGTGATCCTGGTGTGGGTCCTTTTTATTACCAATGTGTCTATCATTCCTTTCACCGTGGAAAGTCAGTGGACAGAGTCTTCTATGGCCTGTGAATCTGGCCCGTACTTCAAAATGAGGGATTGGCTCCCCTGCTATAGAGAAGGCAACGGCAAAACTCTAAATCCTCCTCTCCTACCCGCAGAAGCACATTGTGCTTTAATCAACTCTTATTTGATCCTGATTGAAAGCTGTTTTAAAACTGAGGGGAGCAGGTCTCACAGAGGATGGTCGCTTGTTGCTTGTTCTAGAGACAGAACACGGGATCTGCCTCTTTAGAGTCTGGTCCTATTTCTGGTCCTATTTCTCATGCTTACAGAGGCTTTTGCTTTACTCATTGCCACCTTCGTCGATTCCATATAATTTCCTGCCGTCTGAATGATCTTATTATCCTTCCCAACTGGCATCTCACGGGGGAGTCCAATTTGTTCAGGAAGTGTTGAATTTGGGAGGACCTGCCAGCACTCAGGGAATTTCACCCTCGCGCAGAACTGTTGATGTTGGTTGATGTTGTTACGTGAATTTGTTCTATGATGGTGGTGATGTGGCTTGCGATTTGCCACCAAACACACCTGGTGTTCTGTTTACTCTGGCAAAGCTGGGGATTTTTTTTTCTTTTTCTTTTTAAAATTCCAGGATGAATTATTCATCATTACTTAGAATTTGGGTCTCTTTCATCTTCGCACTTGTACAGCAGCAAGGTGAGTACTTCAGAATTCCATAAAGCTCTTGATTAGCCTGCTCTTGAATTTCTAAAGAGATACTTTTGTTGGAACCATAATCGTCGGGGCAGATGTACATGTGTCTACAGATACAGCAAGAAAAACGTAAATCACATTCCGTGGTCAAGGGCAAAATTCATTAACTTTGAATGACGCTCACTTATATTCGTACTTTTTCTTATTTAACTTCAAACACAATGTATATATGCTAGGTTGCCCCATGTTAATGGGGTAGATCTTTAATGCAAGTAATTTTCATTACAAGTATATGGTATAGGTCCATGTGTACCCCATGCCTGATGATTGATTCCAATGAGGGCATTTAATCGGTGGCTCAGGTTTTAAAGTGTGTTTAAAAAATAGACTTGTTTTAGCCCAAATCAGGAATTCCCGATGGCATTTATGTCTTTGACTTGTATATTGCGTGGACGTTTACAATGGCAAGAAAATCTAAAACTTGCAGTGAAATAAGAAAACCATTCCCCTCAGTAATTCCATCTTCTCTGGGTAGCATAGCCCCGGGTAGGTGAGAGGCTACATACATTTCTTTCTACTGTTTTTGTATTTTAGAGAAGAAAGATGGGAAAATCTATATAGATTTGAAACTTTTATGACTAAAATTTTAAAGCATTTTTCTTGGTTTTATTTGTTGGGTTCAGCTGATACATGATTACAAGTCTGAGTGAACAGACCTATGCTGCATGGGTAGTCTAACATTTTTGCTACAGTTGGGTACCTTTAAACACTGATAATATGCAAACTATAGTGTGAAACCCCACAATAATGAAAGCCCCGTGGACCCCAGCCTCCTACACCTGCTCTAAGAAAGTTGTGTTTTATTTGGTGAGAAAGAAAAACGTTCTGCGAGCATAGTTATGTATTTACTGTGAAATTCTCAGCCTAAAGCCAGCATGGTTAGGGATCTTGTTTAGTTGATTCTGATGCTAATGATAGGCCATGCTGTTTACAGGTTATATTTTTAGAATAGTGATGGCTTTGAAGGTGGAAACTACTGTGGTTTCAGCCTACTTCCTTTATTAAACACTTTTCTCATTCAACAAGTATTTATCGAGTACTGGCCATATTGAGTGCCTTTATTATTTGTATTCTTAAAATGGAAAAATTTGAACAGTTCATTCTCTCCTGTTAAAAATCATGAACTAGTTAGGCTCACTCTTGAAGAGGAGAATCTTGCAAATTTGCCTACCTTTAGAGCCAGGAAAGAAGTTAGAGAGAGCTTCCATGACCATACTTTCCTGTACCATCCATGAGAGGTTATGGACTTTCCTTTTCCTAGGCAGACCGGCCAATGTTTCCCAGAATCTGAATTAAGCTTTTCATTAAAATGATTATGATTCAGCGTGAATTTCAGCCCTTTCTCACTCTTGGCACGACTCCTAAAATGTTCCCTATGAAAGATAAATCCATGACGCGGTTTGATTTGTTATTATTAATTTAAGAAAATGCATCATCTTTCAAATTTAATAAGTGCCTACGTATAATGCTATGATAGGGATTATAAAGAGTTTTTGTTTTTAAGGATCCTATCTTCTAGGAATTTGGCATTTGTTACTTGTGTGTGAAATACTATTTTAAAGAGCGCTTTTTCCTTGCTGACTGTGGCATTAAATAAGGAATGTCAGCTGAGCATTCCTCCGATTACACACCAGCTATGGCATCCCTTAACGTTCCCATTTGGTTGGCTTCCTGGAGACTTCCGGGGCCTGAGGAACAATGCTCATGCACTAATGACTGGGCTAGTTTTCTGTTCTCCTCTGTTAGCCATTGGAAATAGATTAGCTCTCCGACCAGGCAGCTCTCTGTCCCTGCTCCAGGAGACATGCTGGCACTTGGCCAGGCCCTGCTGTAGTCCTTTCTGGTCACTCTGCATTCTCCCTTACATGAGCTGTCATATCCTCATTAAAAAGCCCCCGAAGGAGCAGAACGGTCCTTGGCCTAGGTGCTCGCCGCCTATCAGATGCACACATAGCATCAGCACAGAGCAGGGACTTTCCCAAGGAGAGGACCTCACCTAAGAATGAGGTGTCGCAAGCAGGTAGCTCCAGATCCATGGCCAGAAGCTCCAGATGGATTTACTACTGCCCGTGACTAACAATAATAAACTAACAATAATAGAAGGAAGAAAAGGTGATATTCTGTTGTTCTGTTTTCATTCAAGAGAAGAAAGGACAGAGGTAGAGAAAAGATACACCCTCAAATGTAGATTATTTCACAGATGCCCTTGGACCTGACCATCAGTAACACAGACCTTGGGGAAATGGTCTAATTTCTCTCGCTGAACCAGGCTGCCTTTGCAAGAGTTTGGAAGAGACACTTCTGAGAACTAAGCCAGGTTGCCAGGATGGGTGGTGGTGTGGTTTACCAGAGGCGAGCTGTGTGTGTTCATGCAATGACGCTCACCTTTGACCAGGCTGATGCGTAAGAACCTTGTACCTCCTCTCCAAAGGGTTCTTGGGGCCCAGCCTCCCTCGTCCCAGAGGCTCCCGTGTCCGTCTTTTGTAAACAGGAACTGGGCAGAGAGCCCTCTCGCAGGGCCCAGGCTCAATGGAGGTCATTTGTGGGCCTGTTACTACAAACCCTCTCCTCCCACTTTTGTCCTGGCTCCAGCTGCTGTTTATTTCCTTCTGGGTTCTGGGATCTTCTCCTACTGTGCAGCAGGAGGAGGGGACTCCTTCCAGGAAAAGCCATGATAGTAGAATTCTTAAACCAGGAGGGAGGCTCATAGCCATAGGCCACCTTCTCTCAGCTTGCCTTCCAATCAAGGATGAAGCTATCCTACGCCATGCCAGATGGAGAGGCCCTGTCTCAGAGCTCTGAGAGCTTCAGGCAGGGGTGATGGCACAGCCCTCCAGGCAGTTTTAACCATGGTTCTCTCCAGAACGTGTAGAAGCATAGACATGAAGCATGAAGCGATTTCTCCTAAGGAGAAATGGCATTACTCCCGTACTTCCCTTTCCAGAGGCAGAAGATAATGCATTGTGTACGGCTTAGGTTTAGGATAAATGAAAAGGCAGTCTGACTTGCATTTAGTCTGTAAAGCTTCCTGAAAAAAGCTGGCTTTAGTGGGTGGGAGGGAAGCGGCTTGCCAAGCCAAAAGGGCTCTGCCATCTCTCTAACCACTGTCACTTTCGACAGCTCAGCCCAGGGAGCTCATGTATCCATTCTGGCAGAATGACACGAAAACCCCGAAAGTAGATGATGGAAGCTCGTCTGAGATTAAGTTGGCCATCCCCATTTTCTTCTTTGGCGTTCCTTACCGCACCGTCTATGTAAGTGGAGGGGAGCCCGGCTGTGGCTCCGTGGCTCTGCTCTTTGTTTATCATTAAGGAAACCATTTTATTTATTTATTTATTTATTTATTTATTTATTTATTTATTTATTTTTTACAAATAGTTTATTGTCAAATTAGTGTCCACATAACACCCAGTGCTCATCCCCACAAGTGCCCTCCTCCATGCCCACCCCTCCTCCCCCCCACATCCACCAGTCCTCAGTTTTTGTCAGCATTCAAGAGTCTCTCATGGTTTGCCTCTCCCCCTTTTCCCCACCATTTCCGCCCTTCTTCTCCCCCTTGGTCCTCTGTTAAGCTTAAGGAAACCATTTTAAATACCTTCGTCCAGGGCACCAGGAATGGAAGATTTATCACCAGCTGCAACGACAAGTTCTGAGATTTCATGAGCTGATAGGTTTTATGATTAAGAAAGTCAAAGGTATATTTAATGGCTAATGTTCATAGTAGAGGAGTATACAGGGCAATAAATTGCTTTTGTGGGTGATTAAACACAGAAGTGAAGCAGAGGCCCCAATGCCATGAACATTATTTCTGCTACTCGACAAGATAAAAAGATACAATGAACCACAATGGGGGCAATATCATTTTTCTTTCCCTTCTGGGGGTGTAAAAAGTTTAGGCATCTGCTGTTCTTCAGCTTCCTACCAATTTGGAATAGAGCCAGAGCATAGTAAAGGGGTAATCAACTATTCTATATAAGTTGTTTGCAGAACTGGTCGTCCTTGTTGGGTCTGAGGGATGCCATGGGGTTCCATTTTCAAGCCTGCATGAAAAAATGGTACCATTTGCTGTCAGAGCTCTCCTGGGTACCTGTGTTCTCAGGTTGTTTTCTGAGCTCTTTGAGTTTGTTGCTAGTGAATGGTTGCACGTTGAGAAGGTTCAGAGAAACTGAACCTGTCTTTATCTTTGGCCTTAAAGCATGGGATGAGGCATATGTCGATTCCATCACATCTTATTCTATTCTGTGTCTTGCCCTGAAGGAAGAACTGAAACTCCAACGCCTCTGTCTGTGGCCATCTCTGCATCTGGGACCTCTGTATTCCCACTTTGATGTACCGCTCAGAACTGCCACCTATCAGAAAGCGGTTCCTTTGTCCACTATCTAACCAGCGGTCCTTGAACTTGCAGCATGCGCTTGTTAGAAATGCCACTTCTCAGGGCCCTCCCCTAACCTGCTGAATCAGAAGCTGGGAAGGGAGCCTGGTAATCTGAGTTTTAATGAGCCCTCCAGGGGATTCTGATACCCACAAAAGTTTGAGAACCTCTGATTTTCGCTACAGACTATAAGCGAAACACATGTGACTCAATACCACCTCCATATGCTAGTCTGTGTTTTAATGACAGCTGTTAGTCTCTAGTGAACGCATTGCTCTGGCATCCTGAAATGCCTTTTGGGCTCCACTCACAGCAGAGCCTCCTTAGTCTCTAATAGCCGATTGTAAGTTTCAGAATGTGTTGCTCTGGTTTTAGAGATGAGAGAGGTGTCCAGGACTTCCATTCTGGAAGCTCTAGTCTCGCAGACCTCTAGGAAAAATGTGTTTCATCAAGCTTCTCTTTCTCCTCTATTGTACCATAGAGTCTGAACAATTCTTGCCCTTACAAAAGGAGGGTCCTTAATTTGGAGTAGACTTATTTTAGGGCAAAATGTTCCCTGGGTTTCCAGTCCTTTGAGTCATGCAGTCTTTTTCAAGCCTCTGCTCTGGGTTGTTCACTATCTCTTGCAGAGAAGAGACTCGTAACGTTCTTGTAGCTGAGTCTCTGGCTTCCTTTCTTCTTCTTCTTCTTCTTCTTCTTCTTCTTCTTCTTCTTCTTCTTCTTCTTCTTCTCCTTCTTTTTCTTCTTCTTCTTCTTCTTCTTTTCTTCTTCTTCTTCTTCTTCTTCTTCTTCTCTTCCTTCCTTCCTTCCTTCCTTCCTTCCTTCCTTCCTTTTTTTTGATTTCTGAGAGACAGAGAGACAGCGTGAGCAGGGGAGGGTCAGAGAGAGAGGGAGACACAGAATCCCAAGCAGGCTCCAGGCTCTGAGCTAGCTGTCAGTACAGAGCCTGATGCAGAGATTGAGCCCACGAACTGTGAGATCATGACCTGAGCTGAAGTAGGACGCTTAACCGACTGAGCCACCCAGGTGCCCCTTTCCTTTCTAAACCCACACTGTTGCTACCAAAACAGGTTGACGCACCCTTGGCCCAGGCATGGATAACTTACCTCTGGGATCCAGGTCACAGTTAATGTCCATGATATTACTGATTAAGGGGAATGCAACCAACAATTGAAATGTATAGCAAAGTAATCTCCAGGTTTTCTGTATCCAGGAACTGCAAATGTTCCCATCCCAGACGTTTCTACTATTGAAGCCATCGTACAAGCCACAGGTTAAATCAGTCTCACTGAACTGCAGACACAGGCAGAGACTGAATTGTGTACAGGTCCTGCATCAAAGGAGTGTACATATTGGCTGTGATTTATAGTAGGCTTAGTAATTTACAAAGCCTTTTGCAAATCATGAAGAGATCGCCATAAGATAGCCATTTACATACACACTGTAAAGATTTCATATTTCCATTTTTGTGCAGAGATCATACAAAGAAGCCATCAGACTGCAAGAGCTATCATGGAATTGGGCATCTGTAGGTTGTAACCTCGTCCTTGTTGTGGGTACAGAGTGGTTGTGAAGTCAATCGAATCAATAGGAGTCCTTTAAATGCCTCATCTGGAACAGGATATGGTTGATCCTGAGATTGGAGTTCAATAATGGAGTATTTGATTTGTCTTTTACTGACTCTCTTCTACTAGGAATCAAGGTCTAATACACAGCTCAACACTGTTTTCATTTAACTTGTTTCTTCCGTGGTTTTGTTGTTATTATTGTTGTTGCTGCTGTTCTATTTTGCGTCTGTCATGCTGAATCTTCTTTATGGCCCACATTACCTCCTGCCTGGCCCGAGACACACACACACACACACACACACACACACACACACACACACACACCAGTAGCATTTGATAAGTGTAAATAGAGATAGGATAAAGAACATGAAAATGAGACTGATTATTAATAAGAAATGAAGCTGACCACAAATTGGAAGTGAAAGAAAAGCAATGAATTTGTCTGGGAGTAAATGGACCTCCTCGTTGAGTGCTGGAAGCTGGTGTTTGGGGGTTCCAATTCAGTGGTTTAAAAGTTGTTTTCATCCATATGATTAGGCCAATGTCTGTACTGGTTTGTGACTCTGACGTCACCTTTGCGGATCCACCGTGGCCAACCTCTCTTATTTTTGCAGGTCAACAACAATGGAGTAGTTTCCTTCAATGTGCTAGTGAGCCAGTTCACACCAGAATCCTTTCCCCTGACGGATGGGAGGGCCTTCATTGCTCCCTTTTGGGCAGATGTGCACAATGGAATCCGGGGAGAGATCTATTACAGAGAGACCATGGACCCTGTCATCCTGAAAAGAGCCACCAAGGACATCAGGAAGTACTTCAAAGACATGGCAACCTTCTCTGCCACTTGGGTTTTCATTGTGACGTGGGAGGAAGTCACGTTTTATGGAGGGAGCAGTACCACACCTGTAATCATTCAAATTTTCTGTTTTCCACTTCATATCCTGACATCTCATTCTTGTCCATCTTCACTGCTATGACAGAGTCTAATTGTTAGAGCTGAGGAGTGTCAGTTTCTTGGGTTAAACTAATGAGTCTTGCCACGCACTTTCCAGGAAACAGAGGGAGATATCATACCTGAGCAGTCCAGGCAGCTGTAATGATATCTCCCATGTGTCATCTCTATCACTTATCATTATGAATATCTAAAAAGAGCCTCTCCATAATTTTCTTGTGGAAGGTAGCATTCCTATTTTGCAGGAGAGTGATTGAGGCCCTGTGACCTCATCCAGGCCACATGATTAGGGACCCATCAGAAACCCAAAAGTCCTTTTTTCTTGCCGGGAGCACAAATGCCTCTTTCCATCAGCTGATTCCCTTCCCCCTTCTCCCTTTTTTTTCCTGTTTTCACAAAGCCTGGTAGGAAGTGGAAAATAGGGGACTGGATTTGGGTACAAATGACCTGGTTCATTTTATTATGTTATGACCTTTTTTTTTTTATTGTGACCAGGTCTGGAATTATTCATATTTGATGCTAATTGAAGTGGGCAGTTAAAGCGTTTCATGAATAAAGTTTCAACATCTGTTCTGAAATCCCAAATGAGCAGGCAAATAAAAGTCAAATAAGAAAGATTATCACTGGCATTATCGTAGAGATAATCAACTTCCCACATAAAGGGACAGAACACAGTTTTCACGAAAGTCTGTAGCTCGTTTGGGTGACTTTGGCAGTGGAGATTTTTGAAATAGCAGACGCGTCTCCAATTGTATAATTCCCAGGAAGCAAAGACATTCAAAAACCTGCCCTCTGCTTTCTTAGCGTTATTTCCAATTCCATCTGTTTTCCAATTTCCTTGGCAATGAGTCAGTTGTTTAGGGATGGAATAGAAATGGCCGAGTTAGCGGCAGAGGTAGAAAAGTGCTGGGCCAGCTGTTCATGGCTGCCCCACAGTAAGCACGGTGTGTTGTAGAACCTTCCAACCCCAGGGCATGAAGATACACTTTACCGCTAAGAGGTTCTGGAAGACAGAAAGACACAAGTTTAAACAGTGGATGCATTGGCTAGAAATAACCTCTCAAGAAGCATACATTTGCCTCTCTCACGCTATGGATTGCTAACAGCTCCTGGAGTGATGTTTTATGTCCTTTAAGTTTTATACCTCACAACGTTAAAATGCAGGATACCAGGGATCAATACATTTTAGTGGGGGGCAGGGGGAGAGAAGAAATGCCCATCAAATGCTGACCACCATTTTTACCCCAAAAAACTTCCATTGGCCATAAAAATGGCAAGATAATTTAGATACTTTCTGGTTTGTACTTGGGAGTAAGTTTTGGGGCTAGGTAAGAACTCGTTCAATGAGGATGGATGAGGTAACATCTAAGTGCTTTTCTCCTTGGAGAAAAGATAGTACAAGCCTTCCGATGTGTCCATCTATCCCTATCTTTGAAACTGACTCCTCTTCCATCTGTCATCACCCCAGGTTTCCCCTCCTCTGTAGGAACACATATTACTGGGCCAAATAAGCACATGGTGTGAGAAGTCTCTTAGAGGTGGAAGGCACCATTGCTCGATAGCCAGGAAGAGAGAAGGGGGCTTGTTTACTTTAAGGAAGGAAAGCTAATGTTTACTGAGAGCTTACTGTGAGCCCAGGCTGTGACAGGCTATTTGTGCATCTCATTTAGCCCCCACAGGGATGCTGTGTAGTAAGCAGAACTCGTTCCACCTGAAAGGTGAGAGGGAATACACCCAGGAAGTTAAGTGACCTGCCTAAGCGGCAAGTGAGGAGATTCGAACCTCACAGGAGGCCAAGCAAGGTTCAAGTTAATGTCCCCTAACTCCATTTCCTGGACTCTTCTCCCGAGCTACCTCCTCCAGGCATCACCAAAAGTCCTCTGCAACATAAGAAGGCTGTTCAAGAATTGAAAAAACAGTTTCACTAAAAACAGATCTGGAGGAGTCTAAGAGCCAATGCTGAGGAGATACATACGTGTAGGGTGTGTGAGAGGAGGGCAGAACGTGTGAGAGAGCAAAGCTCATGAGTGAGCATGAGCCAGCCCTTGTAGGGTGGTTAGGGTGCTTGGTTGTCTTTGGGGTGACTTCTGGCTTGTTCTCAAGACCTGCCTGCACCAGAGATATTTCCATCTTTATTTCAGAAGAAGAGATTTACTACCTGAAGGAGAATCCCGGTCTGGAGGAGGGTCGCTCTTTAGACTTCCCATGACCTTGACTTTATGCCTGTCTCCAGAGCCTGACCCTGTGGTGACCTTACAGCAAAATCTTGAGCAGGCATCTTGATGCCCCACTTAACTCTTTTGTTGAGCTGGGTCAAAGAACAGAGGCATATACCTGCACGACTCTATCACAAACACCATCGGCTGTGGCAAGCACAGAGCTTGAGAAGAGACTTTGCATTTACAAAAAGGGCTTTTCTTTACTTGCACCTTGTCTCCCTCCCCGGGACTGTCTAGGATGGGATATTTGGGGCTTCCAAGATCCTCTACCCCAGTCTGATTACACAGGATAAGAATTTGGGTCTTCCTCTGTGTCTGATGGAATGTTAGCCAGGCTGGTGTCAGGCAGCTGGGGAAAGTGCGAGGCTTGAATCGAAAAGGCCAGAGCAGCCTCTCCTTGAGACCTACTTTTACTTGCATTTCATGAAAACCCGTGTCAAGGGGTAGGGATTCACCAAGGGAAAGAGTAAAGGACAGTTTGCCACAGCTTGTTTCTGGAAACTGTGAAGCTTGTCTGAATTTATTTAACATTTCTATCCTAAAAAGGTTAAAATTAAGACCACGTGTAATGACAGTGCACTAAGAGAGAGACTGGGGACTCCAGCTTGAATCCCATTTTCTGTTGCTGGATCCTTGCAAAATGTTCATCAGTTCATTTCCCTTAGCCCTCGGGTTTTAAGCTATCAGACGGGAAAGGGCCAAAAAAACTGCCCACCTTAGCATGGGTGTTGAGATTTTTGCAGACATAATGTGATATATAAATGCTCAATTAGAAGAGCAATTTCTCCCCTACCAAGTGCTTTTTAAAAATCACTTTCCAAAAAAAAATTTATGGTTTTTTTTTTTAATTTATTATTGAGACAGAGAGAAACAGAGCATGAGTGGGGAAGGGGTAGAGAGAGAGAGGGAAACACAGAATCTGAAACAGGCTCCAGGCTCTGAGCTGTCAGCACAGAGCCTGATACAGGTCTTGAACCCACAAACCACGAGATCATGACCTGAGCCGAAGTTGGAAGCTTAACCGACTGAGCCACCCAGGTGCCGCATCCAAAAAATATTTAAAAATCACTTCCCAACTTCCATTTTAAAAGGGGGGAGGCATCTCACCAAGATCAGCAGGTGTTTTCCAGGATGCAAGAGAGCACATTGCAAACTTTGGCCCTTGTTCAACACTGACGGGCAGTGGATGGCTTTTGCTCCCCACCTCTCCGCGCCCCATCCAACCTGCTCTGGGAACAGGGGCTTGAGGCCCTTCCCCTGCCTGGACCACTTCCTATACTTTATTCTCATGCTGCCATCTATAGGTGCTCACGCATTATCACAAGCCAAGTGGGGCCTCTGACTTCTCTGGTTTGAATCAGAGCTGTGAGAGGGGTGCTGAGTCAGCCCGGAGGTTCTCCCCAGGCAATTTCTCTCTCAGGTGCATGCTCCACATGTCTTGCTTCTTCCAGTGGGGGCGAGAACAAATTCAGAGAGGAGGCAGAGTGTGAGGGCTGGCATTGGAGCAGTTCTGAGCTGCCGGGGGGTGGTGGGGAGGGTACAGGGGAGAGGGAAGGGGCTGGGGAGAAGAGCTTCTGGGAAGGAAGTCATGAGACCATCCACTGCCATCTCGTAGGTGAACACCTTCCAGGCTGTTCTGGTGTCTGATGGATCCTATACATTCACGCTCTTCAATTATTATGAAATCAACTGGACCACTGGCACGGCGAGCGGCGGTGACCCCCTGACTGGCCTGGGGGGAGTGATGGCACAGGTAGGTGGCTTCCATTTCATGCCCACCATGTTTCCAAAGTACTGCTCTCTTTGCTTAGGTTGCTCAGAATCCTGGAGGGAACCCTGCCAACCGCTTTGAACTAGAGAAACGTGTCTGATTTTGCAGGTGGACCGAGAGGCTAATCTTGCCCATCTGTGATACCTTGATGTGGGTGTGGCACGAACTAGGCAGGGCTTTCCTGCCTGGAATGGTGGCCCCGGGGACTCCAAGACAAGGAGTCTCCTGATCTCAATGTGCTGGATTCTGAAATTAAGGTACTGGGGCCAGTTAACCCACAAGGGTGGTGTTAGTGTTCAAATCTCGCCTTCCTTTTGTGCTCCAGGCAGGATTTAATGGCGGAAACCTCACCAATTTCTTCAGCCTCCCGGGGTCAAGAACTCCCGATATTGTGAATATCCAGGAGACCACAAACGTCAATGTTCCAGGCCGCTGGGCGTTCAAAGTTGACGGGAAGGAAATTGACCCAGCCAATGGCTGTACCTCCAGAGGTAAAGGCTTTTCCTCGTCTCCATACGGCAAAGCGGGGTTTGCTTAGGGTAGATTGACAGGCAGGCTTTTAAGCCACGGGGGCGGGCTCGTTCCTGATGCCTTACTCTTTTGACATCTCTCAGCTGGGTAATGGAGATCAAGGTAATTTTAGCGTGCACATTCATCACACCGGGAGCTGAAACCCTGCATTTGCTCCACAGCGGTTTTCGAAGTCCTTGCCTAGGGTTGTGAACACAGCCTCCCCTTCGAAATAACTCCACAAAAGTGGCCCTGGCCCTTGAGCGATTGCTCAGCCCGAGGGACAGAAGGGAGCCCTCCTGTTTGACATTATTTTTTTTTTTCCTAGGAGAGAGAGAGAGAGAGACAGCGTGAGCAGG
Source organism: Proteles cristata cristata (assembly GCA_017311185.1). Taxonomy (NCBI): domain Eukaryota; kingdom Metazoa; phylum Chordata; class Mammalia; order Carnivora; family Hyaenidae; genus Proteles; species Proteles cristata. The sequence continues at coordinate 60,684 of JAESUZ010000841.1, forward strand.
GGAGGGTCAGAGAGAGAGGGAGTCACAGACTGAAACAGGCTCCAGGCTCTGAGCTGGCAGTCAGCACAGAGCCCGATGCGGGGCTCGAGCCCACGAACCGCGAGATCATGACCCAAGCGAAAGTCGGACGCTTAACCGACTAAGCCACCCAGGCGCCCCATGTTTGACATTATTTTTGTTGTTGCTGCTGCCATTCCTCCCCCCCGCCCCCCCCTTTCCATTTTTCTTCTCCTCTTCACTCCTGTTTTGCCATCTGCACCCTGGAGATCTGCAGGAGGGGGAGAAATCCGAGTGTTGCCAGGTCCCCCCAGGATTAAATCAGCACTTCCTAGTATGAGGAGAAAGAAAGGGGGGAAGGAGTGTCACTGTCTTTAGGGTAGCGTCTCCTAAACTCCTGTCCGCAGCAGCAAAACAGGCAGGAATTTGGGGAGACTCCAAGCTGGCTTTGGGTCTGTGAGGACAAGCTGTAGCTGAGCCTCTCTTCCTTTACGTTGGCATCCAAAGTGCGGGGCCTTTTCTGAACTATCCCAAACCTCTTTGGATGTGCAAAACAACCCGGGACTCTCACAAGAACATCCTGGCTTATAGATTGCTGCTCCTTAGGTGTGTGACGGTATTCAGGAAACCATAGTTCTGTTAGTATTTCTGCTTCTGGAGTGGAGGCTCCTACAACTAGAATTAGGAAATCACCCATCTATCTATCTTTCTGTCCGCCCACCCAACTGTCAACCCATCTATCCATGTAGCCAGCAAGCCATTCATTGCTTCTTTCCAAAGAACATTTGAAAGTCCCAACAGGGTGCTGGCCGCTCCATCAGGTGCTGGAAATGAAGGAGTCTGGCTTCCGTGACTGTGCTGTGGTAGAGGAGACAGCCAGGGGGATAGTGATGACTCAGTCTAGGCTACACTGTAATGGACAAGAGAATGGGGGGGCTGCGGAAGCACAGAGGAAGACTCCGGGGAGGAAAGGCAGATGTTAAAGAAAGTTTGGGCCAGGATGAAGGCTTCAGGAGGTCTCTTGCCCTCCTCTGATAGAAAACATGGTCTGGGGACCTACTTGTCTCAGCAGCCTGGGAGCCCTCGGGGTTCTCGTTTGACTCAGCTTCCATTTGTGTGATATACAGACAACCCATATTCACCTGCTCTGAGATGCCCACGCCCCCTGCCCATTCCCCGCACCGTGGTCAGGCTTTATCAAACCTCCTGACTTAGCTCTAATGAAAAGGTCCTTTGTAAAGATGGCCTGCCTGGACATCCTTGTCTCTGTAGACTCTATGAAGTTCTTCATGTTCCAAATTAGCACATAAATGATTTGGAGCTAAGCCAGTATGAAACCAGCTGGGAAAGAATCTAGCTCTTGAGCTCACCAGTCTTGCAGAGACCGTAACTACAGCTTCACGTAAGGTCTTATGAGAGATACCAGACCAATACCACGTTCTCTCTCTTCCTTTTACGGCCTGGACTGGGGATCCACGCAGTGCCTCTGCCCCTATGTCCACACATCACAGAGCTGGCTGGCTGTGGCCGTGCAACCTGAGTGCCCAGCGACAGCCTCTCGCCTGAGCCCTGGGAATGAAATGCCGCGATAATGGAAAACATTGGCTTGTAGAGCTGTGGAGTTGGTTGGATGCCAGCCGTGTATAAAGTCTCCACTTTGACTTCATTCTTTTCCCCCTGAGTTATGGGTTTGGGTTTCCCATACAAGACAAATTCAATATCCTTATACAGACTGCTGTGCATTTTTATGTGCCACTGGATATATATCAATCTAATGAGGATCAGGTTTGGCCTGGGTGATTTCAGGGGGAAATTTGCATAGAGCTGGTTTATTATATCATTGTTTTGCAAACAAAATTATCTCAGAGAGTCTATCTTTTGGTCCAATCCTCCTCTATTCAAAGGCGTTTTCCTCCCATTTATTGGAAGCCTGAAAGCAGAGACTGGAAATCATACTTAGTGGAGACTGTTAAAATATATGCAGCCTGGACCAGGGCCAAAGAGCATTGAGGTTTGGGGCCTGTCTTCAGGGCTGATGCATATAACCTGCTGGGAATGTGAATAAATCTATTATCCCATATTTGGGCTCTATTCTCAACAGGTACGAAACATAATTGCCTGTGGAGACATCCTTGTTCGTTTTGCACGGATACAGAAAAGACTCTTCCTGGCACACCCATGCTCTCTGCTTGGGTTAGCCTTGCAGCCTATGCTGTCTACTAAGTCTTCAGTTCTAGGGACGAATTCGGCATATCTTTCCAAACCATAGTTCCAAACAGTTAACTCCTGATGTATCGCATTATTTGCATTTCTTCATGTTGTGCTTCTGATACATTCCTTTTCAGACGTGTCTCAATTTATAAATGTCTCTCCCTCTATCAACATGTGTGGACTTGTTACAACATTGCTGTTCCCAGTGGGACAGGGATGAGAAAATAGCATTGCACCCCCCACCCCAGGTTAGAACACTGAGGCAGACAGAAGTAAGCCAGTGGTCTTGGAAATTGTTTGTGGGGTTGTGGCCATTTTCTAAGTCCCTTGGCTGTGACACCCAACCAAGGAGAAGATCACAAGCCCCAGCCCAGAGATGCTTCCTTTTCAGTTGAGGGTTGATATTAATAACTGGCAAAGTTAGAAGTTTTTGGTGGGGAGAGATCATTGATTTAGGAAATTGTTTTTATTTTTTATTTATATATTTTTAACTTTTTTTTTAATGTTTACTTATTTTTGAGAGAGAGAGAGAAAGAGACAAAGTGTGAGTGGGGGCGGGGCAGAGAGTGAGGGAGACACAGAATCCAAGGCTCCAGGCTCCAGGCTCCAAGATGTCAGCACAGAGCCTGATGCGGGGCTCGAACTCACAAACTGAGATCATGACCTGAGCTGAAATCTGACACTTAACCAACTGAGCCACCCAGGCACCCCCTAGGGAATTGTTTTAAAGACTGATTGTCAACCAAATAAATAGCAGTACATATTAAAATTAGCACATCCCGTAAAGGACATCCCTCCCTCAACCTCACTCTCCTCCTGACCTGGATTCTGTCTAGAAGTTCTGCCCGTGGATAAGGACAGGGTGTGGGATGAGAGAGAAGACAACTTGTTTTCATGTACATTCTGCCTAAGTGATGTCTGTACAATTTATGAGCCCCTGAAGCCAGAGTTCAGCCCTTTCCAGAACCCTCCCAGGGAGCCTGGGATTTAAACTTGTGTGCCCGACTCCTGATTCATGCTTGCTTATTGATCTCTTCTGGCACATACTGGGCCCTCAGCAAGTATTTGTTGAATGAATGGATGAGTGAACTATTAGCGCATGAAGAGTCTGTGTTACTAAGTTCCCAGGAAAAGCTGGGCCTGTTTCTGGAATACCTTCTTCTTTTCTTCTTCCTCCTCCTCCTCCTCCTCCTCCTCCTCCTCTCCTTCTTCTTCTTCTTCTTCTTCTCCTTCTTCTCCTTCTCCTTCTCCTTCCTGAAAAGAAGGCTATGACTCTCGTGTGTCACAGCCCTTGCCATGGATTAAGATGATGTGTCTTTCCTTGAATGAGAGTGTGCTCACCAGCTGTGGAGACGATGATGCCAAGAGGGAGACTGGATTCCCACAGCCTCAGCTTAGAACCCCAGCTTCGGTCCTGAGTGGCTGAGCGCTCTTGGTTGATGATGACTCAACTTCCCCTTAGCCTCAGTTTCCTCTTTCGCTGAGTGAGGTCAATAATACCTGCCAGATAGGGTTCTCATGTGGATTCCATGATATAATGCAGGGAAAGCGTTCAGCCCAATGCCTGGCACAGAGGGTAATTGCTCAGTAAATGTTGGCTCTAATGTCTTTCTTCCCCAGGACAGTTCCTTCGGCGAGGAGGGGTATTTTGGGATGACCTGAACTGTACCATAAAATGCCGCTGTCTGGATTTCAACAATGAGATCTATTGCCAGGAGGCCTCCTGTAGCCCCTATGAAGTGTGTGAACCCAAAGGCAAATTCTTCTACTGCAGCGCTGTGGAGACCAGCACGTGCGTGGTATTTGGGGAGCCGCACTACCACACCTTTGATGGCTTCCTCTTCCACTTCCAAGGCTCCTGTGCCTACCTGTTGGCCCGACAGTGTTTGCAGACTTCCAGCCTCCCCTTCTTCAGTGTGGAGGCCAAAAACGAGCACCGTGGGGGCTCAGCCGTCTCCTGGGTGAAGGAGCTCTCTGTGGAGGTGAATGGCTACAAGATTCTCATCCCCAAAGGAAGCTATGGAAAAGTTAAGGTGAGGCCCTCTCCAGCCCTCCTGGGAAGATGGAGAAGCTGGAGAATCTTCAGCCAGGGGAAGACTTCCTCAGATCTACCAGTTGTACTGTCTGATGTTTGTACAGAAGAGATTCGTGGCTCTTCTTTCCTTGCAAATAGCTTATAATAGTGTTTTTACTAGGCTAAATTTTATTTGTACAAGAGTGAACCTAAGCTCTCTCCTTGATATTTCTCTCTGCTATGTAACATCAAGTCCACTGAAATTCCTAGTTACCTCATAAACACGGTACATACACACACACATGCACCCATGTGTGTACCCACATGTACCCACATATACTCTCTCACATACACACCTACATGCACCCATGTCCAAGCTCAGAAGTACCTGGGAAGAGAGGTCAGCTGAATTCCTCAGGGACCCGGCTTGCCGTTGCAGTAACCACGTGGTCATTCCCTGGAAATGGTACCAACACAGAGTGCACTATACCCATAACTCAGTGTGCCTTTTCCTTAACCGTCCCCACCCATCCCCCATCCTGTTCGCCCCAAAGCTATTGCTTCATTGTTGGAAAAAGTTCCAAATTGCTTGATGTTTCCAGAGGCACAGCCCAGGAGGGTCCCCGGAGTAGGCTTGCTGAGCTATTTCATGAGGCTGGGTGGGAAGGTTCCGAGAAGGCTTTGCCCAAACACCCTCTACCAGACTCCCACTCCTGCCTGGAATAAGAGCGAAGAAGGTGCATCTCTGCTGGTCTAATTAGCATATGCAAATGATTCCCATCTCTGCCCACCTGGATGTCAAGTACATCTACAAAGGAGGGAGAGCAGGAAGCCACTAGCAATTACTCAATTTGTAGAGGCCCCAATTTTCACGTTAATGACAAACTTGTTGCCACCATGTATTTATTCACGCAATAATAACCCAGACCACAAGGGGTTGATTACCGCCACCCCGTGCCATCCTTAATCCCCATGCACAGAGGTCATTACAGAGATTACAAACCAGAACTGATGCCAGTGTGGGGATCTCTTTCTTTTTTAAAAAAAAAAATATGTGTTGTAGTTTTAATTGGCACAGCATGTCCAACAAAGGCAGGACTGAGGAACTAATTCCACTTTTTCTGGCTCTGCCCGGCCTAGGTCTGTGCAGCTTATCACGGTCATAATTAGAAAAGGGAGCTTTTACTGTGTCTGAAATTTGTGTGCCAATTTGCCGGTTACTTGGTTAGTCTCTCCAGGGACAGTTCTATCAAATCAAGGTAAAAGTTGGGGTACGGAAGTCTGGCGTTTTTCCCTTTTAAATTTCTATTGTGCTGTTGAGCACAATACTTATTCTTGTAGATAGATGCTACTATTTCAAGCTAGAAAAATGTTCCCCGGCTTTCTCCTGCTTGCCTGTACTTTGGGGATGGATGTGTATGATATCTGTAGTTGAGGAAGAAAGCTTTATGCTTTATTTCTATTTTCCATTTTGATTAAAAATCTTTTTTCACTCACATCAGACTTTTTTTTTTTTTTTTTTTCAGAAGGAGAGGAGCATTGCCATTTCTTTCAGGCTCAGCAGCTCTGCTAATTTTGTGTGGCTCTTTTCCATCGTCCAAGCATAGGGCATGGCTTCCTCAATTTCTGTAGCGACAGGGAGATGTGGATGTGAATGTAAATGTTTCAGAAAGAAAAGGTTATGTGACTCCAACTGTGAGCTAACAATGGCTTCCTTTTCCTTTGGCCAAACGGCTTCCCTCGGCTTCCAGGCGTCTCTGGATACACTTGCTCTGCTGGGCAGGGCAGGCAGGGTGGGAAGTGTGACTCCATGGACAGGGGAGCACCCACCCAGGGTCAAGTGGGGACAGGCAGGGAGAGGGATAGAAGCTAGAAGGAGCTTTTGAAATGCCTGTGAAGCAGCTGACTTCTCCAGACACACTCAGCCTGGCCAGAATGACCAGCAAGATCTGTTCTTGTGATGTTATAGATCCTCTTTCTCCATACGCTGGGGCCTGGTGCCTATATATGGATTTCCCCCAACTGGATTGTTTTCAAATAAGAAAACAAACAATTTAGGATTGTATACACTCATGGGGGCTAAAGACAACCAACTAACCTCCATAATGTAATAAATGTCTCCTTCTAGCTAATACTTACCAGTTTTCATATTTCTCCCCCAGATAAACTCAAGTAGTTTGGGGTGCTCTGATGAAAAGAGCTTCAAGGCCAAATGGCATATGGGGAGGAAGAACTCACACTCTGGGGTCAGATCTGTTCAGTCCCTGTGTGACCACTGGTGGCTAGTGTGCTTTGAGCTCCTTATTTTACATCTGTAAAATGGGATAATAGAGTCGAGGAGGCAGGGCTCTATGGCTGCAGTATGGGCTGCCTCTCCTCAGCACTGGGATAAGGGCAGCAGAAAGCAGTGGCTTTGGAGCCCAGCTCACAAGAGTTAGGCCCTGCCACCTACCGGCCATGTGAGCTCTGAACCTCAATGTGCTCATCTGCAAAAGGGGAAGAAGATAAGGTCCTTCTAAGTTTGTCATGAAGAGGAACTAGAATAGCCACACATGTGACTAGCACACAGCCTGGCACACAGTGGGCACCTAATATAAGCTGGTTCCCACGTTGCCGCTGCCGCCCAAATCCTTTTTATTCTAAGACCTATGTTTCTACATGTCTACTTCTCTCTCCTAACCACTGCCCTCCCCCCACCCAGTACCCACATCCTGGAAGAGACAGCATCAGAGAGGGAAGTGGCTAGAATTCAGGCAGAAGAAGGGAAGTGAAGAGAAGAGGTTCATCTATGGTTGGCTAGTAGAGAGCTGAGGCCGGCGGGATGCAATAAGAAATCACTCAAGAGCTCCTCCCCTGAGCACTGTAGGGGACAAGCGCAATGTCTCTCTAATTGGTGGTTTAAACAGAGACACATTTTCTGCTGGGAATGAACAGGCCTCCAATGAACACTTACGCCAGGAAGAAAGGCATAAACAGGGCAATAGCGGTGACTGTGGTCAGCCTAGGCAGTCTAAGTGGAACAAGATCCGACGCAGAGAAACTGCAGGGACTGTCAGAATATCCAGAGACAGTTCACCACATGGCATTTGCTTCGAGATACAAAAGACTGCCCTTGTTAGCAGGAGCATGAGAGAGAGTGGAGGAGGGTACTCAGCAATGGGCATATTTCGCACTTACAGTTATACTAACCTTGGGGAAGATTTCATTCTTCATCGCAGCATGGACAGTACATAGTAGTCATTCAGGGCTCTTGCTGGCTGACCTTCCTTATTGTGTGGCTTTTCTCATCCTTGTTGGCTAAACTGCTACCTAGGAGATAAGGATTGATCAGTCAATCCCTAGGTTCTCTCTACTTGTAGCTCTCTGTGGGATAGCTTATTTCTCAAGCCTATTTTTTTGTCCCTCCTCTTATTAGAGACAGGTGATTGCACATGGCATCTGCCATGGTAAATCTTGGAGATATGCTTGGACAGGCTACAGCCTCACTTCCTAGAAGACTCAGGAACTAGCAGCAATGGTGGCTGTAAAGGCCCTTTTCTTTCCCATGTGCCCGAAATCAGTGTAGCTCCAGTGTATTGACTGTGCACTTACCGTGTGTCCCACTACGACTGATCTAGGATAACCGTCCCATCCCAAACATGATGTCTACAGGCACTGGGCGTGTTAAATGTGAAAAGGAAGAAAATGAGGTCTGTTTGGTGGAGGCTTCTCGAGCCACCTGCTCATGTGAGCCAGATGCTTGGGATTTGCTCTTGACTGTCCCCATTTCTTGGTTCCCACTGTAAACACACGAGGTTCTACTGAGTGGACTCTATCAGCTCGTCCCACTCTCTCATGTCTGTACATAGTTTAGGCCCTTAGGCTCCACTGCCCCTGGATTTTTGCATCAGTTTCCCATCTAGTTTCTCTGCTTCGAATCTTGACCCATTGGCCAGAGTGGGCTTTCTGAAATGCAAATCTGACTATGTCATTGCCTTACTTCAAAACTTTTGGGCCTTTCTCTACAGCATAGAAACCCAAGTTGTTATTGTTTTTGTGGAATTTGTTTTGTTTTAAAGTGTGGCTTAAAAGTAGCCCTCCAGGGTCTACAACCCAACAGGAAAGCCAGAGGAATTCCTTCAAAACAGAAGTCAGATCATGTCCAACATTTGCCCTAGATACCCTCTTGGCTCTCCATCTTGCTCAGAGTCAAAGCCAAAGTCTTTACAATGGCTGACAAAGGTCCATCTGTTCTGGCTGCTCTTATCTTTCTGGTATCATCTACCACTGCCCCCTCCTCGATGTCTTTGCTCCAGCCATGTGGGGAGCACCCAGGCACACGCCACCTTCAGGCCTGGCTGTCACCTCTATGTGATCCACTCTCACTCCAGATAAGCTCATGGCTTGCTTCCTCATCTCAAATATCCCCTTCCCTGACCACCCTCTTTCAAGTTAAAAACGCTCTTCCCTGGTGCTTTTGATTCCCCATTCCCTGCTCTATTTTTATGTATAGCACTTCACCTGGCATGACTATATATTTTACTTATTTATTTTGTTTGGTTTTGGTCTCCTCAACTAAAATGTAAGTTTCGTGAGGCAGATATTTGTGTCCATTTCACTCAAAACGAATTCTCAACTCTTAGAAGAGTGCTTGGCACACAGAGAGGCCTTAAATCGCCATTTGCTGAATGAATGGACCGTGGACCTTGCCCATGTCTCCAGCTCTACCTATGGCCACCCCTCCTGATGAGCATACCCATATTCACATAGTTGTTTCTAACCACCCTGCCTTTACTCTCTTGTCCTGGAATTCCCTGTGCCCAATCTTCCTTTGGCCACTTCTGTTCATCTTTAAAGACCCAGAGCAGACTTCTGCCTACAAATAGTCTTGTATGATGCTCCTAGGCTGGATATAGTGGACATTTGCTATCCTCCCATTGAAGGATCCATTAATGCATATTTAAAACAGTATAAATATCTGTTTGTGTCTCTCTTCCTCAGTAGACTGAGACCTCCATGAGGGGTGGGGACAATTACTTTCTCTATTCTTTATTCCTTAGCACCTAACATAGTGCTTGGTACACAGTAGGTGTTAACATTTGTTCATGTTGCTCAATGATTACATGACAGAGTCCTGGTATTAGGAGGTGACAGGGTGACACATTCAGAGAATAATACCAGGGCAGCATGGTACACATTTCAGCTTGAAGGAGGGGTAAGGGGGTGCTATAAGCAGTGACAAGGTCATGGAATAGATGTGACTTCAGTTGAGACTTAAAGAATGAATTTAGACAAGTAAAAAGGAAAACAGGATCACTAGTCTTTCACGAAGAGACTTGAAGCCAGCTCTAGAGCCAGCCAGGAAGGGTCAACAACCACCTGGTCCCCAGGGGAGTCTAGAGTGGTAGTGGCAATGCACGCCTATCATGGCTCAAACGCACAGTGCTCAGCTGACCCACGCCACCCTGCTTTTGTGGGTTCCCCCAGGACTCTGCGTAACAGAAGGCAAGCTTGCTGGAGCCCAGGCCATTTGGGGGGGACCATTCTCTCTGGAGACTGAGTGGCTTTGCCTCCCTTTCCCGACCTCTGCTGGACCTATTGCCCTGGCACCCGTTGACCTGCCTTTTACTATTACTGTTGTTGGCAGGTTAATGACCTAGTGACTTCCTTGCCGGTCACCTTAGACTTGGGGGCAGTGAAAATCTACCAGAGTGGCATGTCTACTGCCGTGGAAACGGATTTCGGGCTCTTAGTGACATTTGATGGCCAGCACTACGCCTCCATTTCCATCCCGGGCTCCTACATAAACTCCACTTGTGGGCTCTGTGGGAACTACAATAAAAACCCACTGGACGACTTCCTCCGCCCTGATGGCAGGCCAGCCATGTCTGTCCTAGATCTAGGAGAGAGCTGGCGGGTTTACCATGCCGACTGGAAGTGTGACTCCGGCTGCGTCGACAACTGCACCCTGTGTGACACAGCCACGGAAGCCCTCTTCTTTGGCTCAGACTACTGTGGCTTCCTCAACAAGACGGACGGCCCCCTATGGGAGTGTGGCACCGTCGTGGACCCCACAGCCTTTGTGCACAGCTGTGTGTATGACCTGTGCAGCGTGAGGGACAACGGGACACTCCTCTGTCAAGCCATCCAAGCCTACGCGCTCGTGTGCCAGGCCCTTGGCATTCCAATCGGAGACTGGCGGGTCCAGACTGGGTGTGGTAAGCTGGCATTTCATCTAAATGGAAGGCCGTGCCCGTGCAGGGAGCCAGGGAGAGGGTTTCAGCCTCCTCAAAAATCTCCTTGTTAAGACACATTGCCCAAAAGTGAGGGTGAGGTTAAAATAGCCACTCATTATGAAGAATCAACAGTAAAATCATCTTCACTTCTCCTGCCCACCCGATACCATAGCCAGAAAACAAGAAACCATTGATGAGCATAAATGGCCCAGAAACATGGAGTGAGTGGCAGGCAATGTTTGGCCGGGGGAAGGCCCCGTCCCAAGGATGGTTATCCCCAAGTTAAGCAAGGAGGTGGGGTTTGCAGAGGTGGGGGTGGCTATTTTTCTGGTCATCAAGTAAACACAGACGCTGGTCTGAGTAATCAAAACCAGCTTTGGGAGAAATTCACCTCCTAAGGGGAAACAACAGCGCCCATTCCTTGACTCTTCTTCACCTTGACTCTTTCTTCCACAGTGCCTCCAGGTTCTGTGTCTCTTGCTCTGTCACATTTCTGCTGACCCACTGGTGCCAGTGGGATAAAGGATACAGCCAGGGAGCACAGAACAACAGGAAAGAAAGCCCTTTTTCGAAAGCACTAAGTGGTTAGGAAAAACCCCAACAGTGTGGGGGAAATCCAACTTCTTTTGAATTACCTTTTTGCATTAAGCATTTTGTACGATTTAGTTGTCTCGTGTTCTCCTTCTATCCCGTGTAACCTCTCTTTTCGCAATTATATAAACATTTAAAACAAGCAAACAAACCAAAACAACCCAGCTTCTCGGAATTCTGTTTCTCTCCTGGCCTTGGTTTTCTCTGCATGAGTACATAGAGCAGTATATCCATGCGTTTTAGGTTCCCATGCAGGTGAGAAGGTTTCAAAGCTTCTTTCAATTCCAAGACCAAAGGGAGCTTTGTCATCCCCTTCTGTATAGGTTGGATTCATGAAATCATCATGTATCAGATTCAATTCTTAGAGAATGGATCAAACTACTCAGAGACAGTGTTTTCTTATTGCTCGTTGTATGACTGACCAGCCTCTAAGTATGCTGGGAGCATACTCAAGTTGATATTGAATATGGCTTTTTAAAAAATCCTTGTATAATCTAAGGACATCCAAATTACCTAACTAAATTGTGTATAATGGCTATTTTTTTTCCCCTAGTGGCCCTATCTCCCACATTCCCTCCCCCCATGTTAGTGGTATGAATTCTGGTTAATTCAGCTAGGTTAGCAGTCCCTCGAGCCCCTGCCTCTTGGATTCAATGAGACTCAAGCATTTATGTAAACTCCCACATTCTGAAAATGAGAACCAGTGGCTTCTGAGGCAAGATGGGCTTTGAGGAGACATCTAACTCCAACCCAGTCTCCTGGAGGTGCAGGCACACAGATTCTTTCCTGTAACCAAGGTCCTTTCTTATTTTTAAGATCCTAGAGTTTTCATTTTCATAGTCTTCCATAGTTTTCACTTAGGTATTTCAAGTACCTCCCTGTTAGAAATTTCATGTTTTCTTTTTTTTTTATGTTTATTTATTTTAGAGAGAGAGAGAGAGTGTGTGCAAGTGGGGGAGGGGCAGAGAGAGAGAGAAACACAGAATCTGAAGCAGGATCTAGGCTCTGAGCTGTCAGCACAGAGCCCGACATGGGGCTTGAACTCACAAACCATGAGATCATGACTTGAGCCAAAGGTGGATGCTTAACCGACTGAGTCACCCAGGTGCCCCAGAAATGTCATGTTTTCAAATGGCTCCTCCCACCTTTTCATCTTTTCGTTTCTCTTACAACTGGATTTATTTCCTCCTAAGAATAGGTTATGCTGTTTAAGATCAGATCAACTTCTATGTCCATCAGCTGAAGATCTTAGAGCAATCTTAGTGGCTGTAGATCACCCAATAATAAATCAACGTTGAATAATCAGTGTAGTCCAGTTAGGATCACCACCTGAAATTTACTTCAGTCAAGAGGAGAGTCAAAAAGTTCATGATTCAATCACATTGCCCTATAGTTGTCACAAGCAGCGAGCTTATTCCTACAGGCACAACCACAAAGTCTCTTCCCCAATGAGTGCCCTTCCCTGCAGGGGCCCCCGACGTGTGGTGGCTCCCCGCGGTCAGCACCTGGGCCATTCATCTGTTGTCACACTCTCTCCTCTCCCCCACGTCAGTGTCCACGGTGCAGTGCCCGAGCTTCAGCCACTACTCTGTGTGTACCAGCAGCTGCCCAGACACCTGCTCCGACCTTACAGCCTCCCAGAACTGCGCCACACCCTGCACTGAGGGCTGTGAATGCAATGAAGGCTTTGTCCTCAGCACCAGCCAGTGTGTCCCACTGCACAAGTGTGGCTGTGACTTCGACGGCCACTACTACACCATGGGGGAGTTCTTCTGGGCCACGGCCAACTGCACGGTGCAGTGCCTATGCGAGGAGGGCGGGGATGTCTACTGCTTCAACAAGACATGCCGCAGTGGCGAGGTGTGCGCTGTGGAGGACGGATACCAGGGCTGCTTCCCCAAGCGGGAGACCATGTGCCTGCTCAGCCAGAACCAGGTGCTGCACACCTTCGATGGCGTGGCCTACGCCTTCCCCGCTGAGTTCTCCTACACCCTCCTCAAGACCTGCCCCGAGCGGCCTGAATATCTGGAAATTGACATCAACAAGAAGAAGCCCGACGCAGGGCCGTCCTGGCTGCGGGGAATTCGCATCCTGGTGGCTGACCAGGAGGTCAAGGTCGGAGGAGTTGGGGCTTCAGAAGTCAAGGTAAGACTCCTGCTGCCCCTGGGGGTTTTCTGATGCGTCTCGCCACGTGAAGGAGCCATGCTCTTTGGGTGTACCTTTCTGCCTCTGACCATGCGTGGATTCCAGGAAGGCAGTGACTTTGAAGTAGGAGCACTGTCTGACATTCGGCACCAAATCAGTCTCTTGGGGGGTGAAATGGAGTGAGGTTGGAGACTCTCAAATTAGATATGGCTAAAGCAGGACTAGGTCTTCACAACAGCCAATGCTTACTGGAGGCTTACTGTGTGCCAAGCACTATTCTCAGCAGTATCACACCTACCCTATGGGGGATATGTTTTCACCCTCATTTACCTTTTACATATGAGAAAACTGAGGCTCAGAGAGGCCTCTGAGCCTCAGGGACACATGGCCTGAGGAAGTAACTTCCTCAGGGACACATGGCCAAAAAGTGATATGTGAGCCCAGGCAGGCTGGCTTCGAAGTCTGTGCTCTTTACCTTGTACTATACTGACTCTCCTACCTATAGATGAGAACCCACTGGGGTAATGCAAAGGGTACCTGCTGTCATACCTCCTGACCCTCTGGCCTGGTCTAATAGATTCATCCTTAGGCATCCACATCATAAGTTGTATGAGGACAATTAGGAATCATCTAGTTCAACTATTTGTTCATACATGAAGACCCCAAAGGGCTAAGTGGAGGCTGGGGAGCTCACACCTGAGTGGTGGCAGAGCTGGCATGATGGAAGGAGGGTTTCCCTACTCTTGGCCCAACATGAAGTCTAATTTAGAAGACAGAAGTCAATGTGGTGCTGTAATGTGCAAGAAGATAAAATGCACATCCACAGACTGAAAAGGCTGTTTTCATTCCCACTGACACACTGGCAGAGATTAATTTATTAAAACAATGTGAAAGGTAGATAAGATGAATGGACAGCTAGATAACTGTATGCCTCCAAAGGGCTAGGACACAGGAACAGTCCAATTTGAAGGAATGGAAGGAGCCAGAAAGGTAGGGAAGAAGGGGCACCGTCAGTGAAAAGGAGCCGTCACACAGAAGGAGGAAGCCACATATATATCAAGACCACTTTTGCTCACGTTTCACTTTTGTTTTGGGCCAGCTTAGGAGTGTATGCATACACAAATCAATAGCAAATGTGTTGAATCAGAAGAGTCGAAAGAAAGAAACAGAGGTGCCCATGAGAACACAGTTTGCGTCTGTCTGTGTGGTTTCTATAGACTATCAGATTCTTGACATTTCTCAAAGGGCAAGTCACCGGACAGAACCATGTCTTTATTTCAAAGCCTAGGAAATTGTGGGTACTCTGTGTGCATCTGGAATCGATGATGGTGATTTGATTTTTTTCAGCTGAATGGTCAGGAAGTGGAATTACCATTTTTCCATCCTTCTGGGAAGCTGGAAATTTATCGCAACAAAAACAGCACGACGATAGAGTCGAAGGGTGTTGTGACAGTCCAATACACCGACATTGGACTGCTGTACATCCGGCTCTCCACCACCTACTTCAATTGCACCGGTGGGTTATGTGGCTTCTTCAATGCAAACGCGAGTGATGAGTTCTGTCTGCCCAACGGCAAGTGCACAGACAACCTGGCGGTGTTCCTAGAAAGCTGGACGACCTTCGAAGAGATCTGCAACGGGGAGTGTGGGGACCTGCTGAAGGCCTGCAACAATGATTCAGAGCTGCTCAAATTTTACCGGAGCCGCTCCAGGTGTGGCATCATCAATGACCCCTCCAACAGCTCCTTCCTCGAGTGCCATGGGGTGGTCAACGTCACCGCCTACTACCGCACCTGCCTCTTCCGCCTGTGTCAGAGTGGAGGCAATGAGTCAGAGCTCTGCGACTCTGTGGCCCGGTACGCAAGCGCGTGCAAGAACGCCGATGTGGAGGTGGGCCCCTGGCGGACCTATGACTTCTGCCGTAAGTCTGGGCTACCTGATGTGGGAGGTCACCTGGGGGGTGGGAGAGTTGAGCTCCAGGACAGCCTGATTCCTGTGTGTCCCCTCCTCATCTGATGTGTCCTTTGGAAGGCCCATCACCCCAAACCAAACTTTTCCTCACCTTTATTTCTGTTTCTAATCACATAGTATCTCTTCATTAGTATCTCTTCATTGTAGAAGGATTAGCCATCCTCTTGACTCCTGGTTTTATCTAGGGCAGGATACACATCCTATCAAAGACTAGAAGTCTTTGTGATGGCCCCATCGGTGTCTTCTTTCTTGGCAAAGAAGGGCTCCATTCTTTCAACAGAAGGTGATCAGTCAGGGTGCCTTTCATGGAGTAGAGATTAGCACTGCTCCCTGGGGCAAGCCTGACAATGGCCATGAAGAGAGTCCCACATTGCTGTTTTTTCATTTTGTGCCCAGAGTACCTGACCTCTCTCAGCAAGGCAGTGGCAGTACTAGTAGTAATTAGAATAGCTGCTGAGAAGACCTGACATCTAACACCCTGGGCAATGGGGGAGACCAGTGGGAAGAGTGATGTATAAAGGCAGGAGGAGTGGCTGAGAGGGCAGGACCCATGCCTGGAGCAAGGACTAACCCCACCTGGACTTCAGCCCCCATGGCTTTCCCACCAAGAAGATCAGCCCTAAACCCAAACCAATGCCACCATTAAGATTCCATCGTCTACGTCTGTGTATCTTGCTTCTACTCTATCTCTTTCTAAGTTTGTTTATTTCTCAAATTTTTTAATTTTGAAATAATTTCAAAGTTGCAAAAAAAGTTGCAAGAATATCTGTGTGCCCATTACCCAGACTAACCTATGGTTAGCATTTTGTCCCATTTGTCTTATCACTCTTTCTCATGTGCTCTCTGTGCATTTGCAAGTAAGTTACATACATCATACCCCTTGGCCCTAAATACTTCAGCGTGTATTTCCTTACAATAATGACTGTAGTTTACAGAACAACAGTATAGTCACTGACCTTAGGACATTTAACATTGATATAATTATTTAATATCTATATTTCAATTTTGTCGATTGTCTCACAATGTCCTTTATGGCTTTTTACCCCTCAATATGAATGTAGGCTAGGACCACATATTGTGGTTACTGCTGTCACGTCTCTTTGGTCGCCCTTATTAATCAGGAAGAGTTCCTTAACTTTCTTCCTCTTTTGTTACCATTTTTAAAGATGACAGCCTCCCACCTTTTATTATTTATTTATTTATTAATGTTTTATTTATTGCTGAGAGAAAGAGAGAGAGACAGCATGAGCAGGGGACGGTCAGAGAGAGAGGGAGACACAGAATCAGAAACAGGCTCCAGGCTCTGGGCTGGCTGTCAGCTCAGAGCCTGATGAGGGGCTTGAACCCACGAACCGTGAGATCATGACCTGAGCCGAAGTCGGACACTTAACCACTTAACTGACTGAGCCACCCAGACACCCTAGCCTCCCACCTTTTAAAATGGAAAGGCTCCCCATTTGGATTTGAGGTTTCCTCATGATTAGGTTCTGCTGTGCATCCCCTCTCACACTCCAGCAGAGGTGATGTGTGGTTTTCTCATGGTATCACATCCCACGTGGGAACCGTGTCTTTCCAGCCTCCTTTCAGTGGTGATAGGCATGTTAGTCCCCTGGGCAGGTATCAAATGTCTCCACTCTGCAGGCACAATGTTTTTTCTCTTGCAACTAATGAGCAACCCATGGGAAGACACTTTAAGACTGTGCAAGTGTCCTGCAGGGAGAGAGAGAAAGATTGATAAAACAAGTGGGGCAAAAATGCTAACTGTAGGCTGATATCAAAATCCCCCTCCTCAATTTAGTGCCCATTGATATTTTTGCTTGTATCAATCTTTAACATGATGATTACAAATGGATGGTTTCCAGCTCCAGCACTCTGTCCACTTTTACCAAACAATAGATGTCATTCTACTATAAGTAAGAGCCTTCCATCTCTTCTGTGTGTTTGCTTGCCATCTATTTATATCTATCTAGCCAGCCATCCACTTATCTATCTCAGTCATCTTTTTTTTTATTGAAGTATAATTAACATATACTATTATACTAATTTCAGGTGTACAGTATGATTCAACAATTCTATACAATTCTCAGTGTTCATCACTAAAAGAATACTTCTCATTCTCTTGATCTATTTCACTCCTCCCTCCACCCACCCTGAGAACCACCAATTTGTTCTCTATTCATGTGTCTGTTTCTTTTTGGTTTGTCTTTTTTTTCTTTGTTCATTTGTTTTGTTTCTTGTTTTTTTTTTTAGTTTTTATTTATTTATTTTGAAAGAGAGAGAGAGAGCACATAGGGGAAGGGCAGAGAGAGGGAGAAAGAGAGAATCCCAAGCAGGGTGCACACTGTAAGCACAGAGCTTGACACAGGGCTCAAACTAATGAACTGCAAGATCATGACCTGAGCCAAAATCAAGAGTCAGACACTTAACTGAGCTACCGAGGTGCCCCATATTTGTTTTATTTCTTAAATTCTACATATGAAGGAGATCATATGGTATTTGTTTTTCTCTGATTGATTTCACTCAGTATTATGCCCTGTAGACCCATCCATGCAAATGGCAAGAATTCATTCTTTTTTTTATGGCTGAATTATATTCCGTTGTGTGTATATATATTTATATATAGGTAAGTATATAGAAAGAGATAGATATAGATATAGATATAGACAGATATATACACACCCCTTCTTCTTTATCCATTCAGCTATGGATGAACACATAGCAACCTAAATGTAAATCATCTATCTTATCAGTATGGATGCACAGATTCCTGGTTTTTCAATTATTTATATTTCCTATTACATTTGTTAATGATTTTGATGTTAAAATTATTTCATGTTTGGCCTGTGGGAGCCCTTCGAGTTGCCTTCTGTGTCCTTTCGCCATGTCTTTGTCATTTTCTTACTTTCTGGTATAGCAAGATGCCCCACATTCATCCTGTGGCCTTCTCTGCCCCATTACTCCAAGAAGCCCTAATTCCCTTGGGTGGAGAATGTTGCTAGAAACCAAGATCTGGGTGAAGCTTATCCATTGCTATTGGAGTATTCCTGCTTTGCCACTAAGCCCTTTCAACAGAAACGTCTTAGAGCTAAGAACTAACACATGCATAAACATTGCATACCTACCTATATACATTACATACTTATTTGTCTTTTTTTTTAATTTTAACATTTATTTATTATTGAGAGACAGAGACACACAGAGCATGAGCAGGGGAGGGGCAGAAAGAGGGGCTCCGAAGAAGGCTCCAGGCTCTGAGCTATCAGCACAGAGCCCGATGTGGGTCTTGAACTCACGAAGTGTGAGAACATGACCTGAGCTGAAGTAAGATGCTCGACCAACTGAGACACTCAGGCACCTCTATTTGTCTTTTTAAATCTCTAGTTTCTGAGCTATTTCGCCCAAGGAGCATGTGGCTACTTCAGTGGCTGTCATTCTGGAGAAAGGCTATGATATTCTTGGTGACCCTTAGCCACACTGGGAAGGGATTAATAGCAGATGCTGTGAATCCTACAGCTGGAATTCTGGATGCATCCATATGTCACCTACAGGGAGAAAAGCTCCAGGGTTTTCCCTGACACCACATCCAGTGGGACCTTAGAATATGTCCCCAAAATCTTTTAAAAATTTTTTAAAATTGTTTATTTTTTTAATGTTTATTTATTTTTGAGAGAGAGAAGGAGACACAGAATCTGAAACAGGCTCCAGGCTCCGAGCTGTCAGCACAGAGCCTGATGCAGGGCTCAAACTCAACAGCTACAAGATCATGACCTAAGTCAAAGTCAGACGCTGAACCGACTGGGCCACCCAGGCATCCCCCCGCCCCAAAGCCTTTTTAAAAACCTGCCTCCACATCCTCTCCCGGCCTCTCTGCAGCTTACCTACTGTGATCTCTGTTCCTGTTCCTGCCCTCAGCTTTCTGGTTGCAGTTCATTCCCGGCACAGGGTTACTGAGTATGCCCCACACCAAATCCATTTGATTGCCAGGCCATGACCACTGTCCTTTCACACTGTGTGCTCCAGCCAGCAGGAAGTGTTCCTGGATTGCTTTCGTACTGCATAGAGCCATTTGGTGGCATCATTGGCTCTAAGTGCGGCAGAATGGGGATGACTTCCTCTCTTCCTGGTGTGATGGCTGCCGAGAATAGCTTCTCACCACCCCTTTCTGCAGAGCTGGAAGAGTTCTTTTAAATGCCTTTTTAGAGAGAGTCGTGTGGACAGAAGCAGCAAAGGAGAAGACACTTTCCTCAGGTGGAGGGTCAGGGCTCACGCTTGAGACACCCCCAGCACATATCAGCCACACCTTGCGTACATGGCTCTGCCAAGAAGGACAGGAGCATGCACATCTGATTAACGGAGACTCGGGTGCTAAGGGGTTAATCTGGTTGGGATCTTGTAGCCTGGGGATTGGACCAGGCAACAGCTGCAAATCAGGAACACCATATTCCTTGGACTCAGAGAGAGACGAACACTACCTCTGTGTTCAAATATTTTTAACCCACCCTCTTGTCGGCAGAGCCAGGCTACCCAATTAAATAATTTCACAGAGGCATTCCAGGGACCAGGGGAAGTTTTATCACTTCATGTCTGTATGTTCCAGACTTTCAGGCAAATTCAGACAACACAATAAGTCATAAAGTGAGAGCCATTTAAATAAGTCATGTTATTTGCTATCACCATAAACCTACAGTCAATGTTATAATGTTCATAATTTAGAGACAAATGTGAAAATCCCTCC
Organism: Proteles cristata cristata; assembly: GCA_017311185.1. Lineage (NCBI taxonomy): Eukaryota > Metazoa > Chordata > Mammalia > Carnivora > Hyaenidae > Proteles > Proteles cristata. The sequence continues at coordinate 80,563 of JAESUZ010000841.1, forward strand.
ATACAGACGTATTTAATCAGTGCTGAACTAGCCTTCAACTCCAAAGCCGTATGGTATTGTAGTCAACGGGAGTGGAGATGGTACTTTAGCCCAGAGGAAAAGGATTGGCTTTCAGCGCATCGTGCAGAATCGTGGAGTTGGTACTTGTGGGCAGAGCTTTCATTACCATGCAATTTATTTCTCTGTAGTGTCCTCTCTGTCCTTGGATTGTAAAACACTATCAAGCAGGGGTAGTATGCATAAAAGCTAAAGAAAGTTTTAAAAAGACAAGATCCTGTTCTCCCAGGTGATGATAGGGACCTTAACAGACTTTAGACTACACAGACATGTAGGTAGAACTCCTTCTGGCTCCTGGATTCATCCATGCCCGGGCCAGGTCAAATTCTGACAGACTGAAATAATAAAGAGACATGGAAATGTTGCCCAGAGCTTGCTCTGTTGTTCATGGTGGTGAGCAGCACATACTGTTAGCATTCTGTGTGCTGTACTTTGTGACTCAGAGACTTGATCTATCAGGGAAGGCTTCTGGACAGAGGGGCAAGTTGAAATGCATCTTGATAAATGGGTAGGATTTGACTTTTTGAGGTCCATCCAGGCAAGGGAAAGAATGTGAGCAAAGAAGGTGGCAGTGACCATGGGCAGAGGAGGTAGAGGAAGTCAGAGGGCACAAGGAGCAGAGAAATGAAAGGCAAAGAGAGAGCCAAGTTGTAGAGTAAAAATGCCTACATAAAGTGAATCCTAAAAGAAGGGAGAGTGAAGAGGGGAAGGGCATACTATTGAGTGAGACTGTATTATAGACTTGGTATATTAGGTCTTTAACCCTCAGAATGACTGTACTAGGTAAGTATTGTCCTCACAGATAGTATCCACAGTCTCTATGGTCCCCAAGTGTAGATTCTTTCCAGAACACTGTCTCTCTCCAGAGTCCTTGAGTAAGGGGACTTAGCATTGGGAGATCCAGATTTGAATCTCTCTGGTACTTATGGGCTGGAATAAGTTAAGTCACTGAACTTGAGTTTGTTGTCTGTAAGATAGGGATGATAAGATTTTGCTTACCTCCTGGGTTGTTGAGCAAAGTTATGCCAAACTGTCAACAATGGTGCCTGACACGTAGGGGCTGCTTGCTAAGGCTCAGCATCTCTGAATCTTCTATACAGAGAGCTAAGTGCACCAGGAGCACAGAGGCACAAGGGGTACACTGAACCTTTGGTCTCCCCACTGAGGATGACAGGAGTGCTGAGCACCCAGCGTTCATAGAGCTCACTCTGCTGTACGAATAAGAGTACATGTACAGCGTGCACACACTCCCATGCATCTAGCGAGGGCACACATACTCTCCCTGACCTCTGTCCCTTTCTCAAGCCTGTCTTTTTCTTGGCCACCCTCAGCTCTGGAATGCCCGGAGAACAGTCATTTCGAGGAGTGTGTGACGTGCATAGAGACATGTGAGACCCTGGCCCTGGGCCCCATCTGTGTGGACACCTGCTCTGAGGCATGTCAGTGTGATGAGGGCTATGCCCTACAAGGCAGCCTGTGTGTCACCCGGAGCGAGTGTGGCTGCAACTTCGAGGGGCACCAGCTTGCCACCAATGAGACCTTCTGGGTGGACCTGGACTGCCAGATCTTCTGCTACTGCAACGGCACAGACAACAGCGTCCACTGCGAGAGCATCCCGTGCAGGGATGATGAGTTCTGCATGGAGGAAGGTGGCTTGTACTACTGCCAGCCTCGCACTGATGCCTCCTGCATCGTCTCAGGCTACGGCCACTACCTGACCTTTGATGGCTACCCCTTTGACTTCCAAACCAGCTGCCCACTCATCCTGTGCACCACAGGGAACAGGCCAAGCTCTGACACTTTCCCCAAGTTCGTCGTCACAGCCAAGAACGAGGACCGGGACCCGTCGCTGGCCCTGTGGGTCAAGCAGGTGGATGTGACTGTGTTTGGCTACAGCATTGTGATTCACAGGGCCTACAAGCACACGGTGCTGGTGAGTAGTCATGGGCTGGACAGCGGGCAAGGGGGTGTGAGGATGAGGGTCCTGGGTCCATGGGCCAGACTGCAGCTGAATCAGGCTGGCCTAGAATCCCAGGAGAAGCATGAGATGTTGGAGCAGAGAGGGGCCCTGGAGATTTTCTGTCTCTTTATCTTACAGATAAGGGCACTGAGCCCCAGAGAGAAAAACATTCACCAAATTGGGAACTGAAATGGTATCCTTCATAATGTCGCAGAGTGTATTGGAGGCAGCACGGACCTAGATTCGAATCCCAGCTTGGCTAGGGCTGTGTGTCCTTGGGCAGTCACTCCGTCTGTAAAAGAGAACACATGTCTAGCAAGGGCTAGGCGTCTATAAGTGATTCTACTGCCCAAACTACCTCCGCCTTTGTTGAGATCAGGATGGTATTTCCCTTCTCTGGCCTCCCACCTCTTCCAGTCTCCCTGGTGGGCCTTCATAGGATCCGGGACTTCAGGAGTCTTGCACACAGTCGGAGCCCATCAGGGGCTCTCCTACAATCTCCCTACTCAGTTGGGTGTCCATTTCCTCCTTTTGCCCTCCCCTCCCTTGATGAGGACAGGGGCAAGTGGGGGGTGAGGAGCTCTGTGTGCTTATCATCCAGCCTGAGGACACCACCCCGGCAACAGACCAAGGTTCTGCTCTGGGCACAACTGGGAGCATTAACGAGCTGGCCAGCGGCTTCGCTTTGGGGTTTTGGAGGAGCCAATATGGGGTGTGAGCCTTTTACCATTATCCCCGCTGATTTGCAGCATCATTTATCTCTAAGGGGACTCCTTTTCATCTTGTATACATTCTCTTTTAAAATTCTGAACTGTTACTGGGGAGTTTCCTGAGCAACTTTCCAGATCTCATTCCTTCCTTAGAATCACCTTAACCTCCTTCTCTGACAAACAGAGGCTTCTGAGCTTCCTAATTGTCTGCCCCTTTGCATTTATCTGAAAATGTGCCTTCTTAGCATCTAAGGCAGAGGTCTCACTGTGCCCATGTTTCTTCCCTTCCTTAGATATGATACCCAAAGCCCTGATTGCTTTCCTCAGTGTTTCCCAGAACTGTAGGTTCCTGTATCCATGATGGTATGAATCATACTGTAATTTGGGGGGATGTTCTTGTCTAACTCGCTCAGCACTAGTCATGGGCCTTCTTGAGGGCAGGAGCCCTACTGAATTCATCTTTATGTTAAATGAACTCATAGCATCCACTCACGGCTCCGTACGTTTGTCAAATGGATGAACGAGGAGGCGTAATAACCTTCTCTACTAAGGATCCTAGGACTTTCATTTTGCTGCCGGTCACTTCTTCATCGATCTGTGAGATTAAATGGCCACGGAGGTGAGGTAGGAATACATCAGATGCCTTCCCTTTAGCTATGTGCGGTTTTCAGTAGATGTCCAGGTTGCTGAAGCTGCCCATTGCAATAACAGCCCTCTCCTCCGTGTTGTCATCATATGTGTCAAAACAAGCCTATCAGTCATTTTGTCCATGTGGTTTGCATCCTATTTGTCCCTGTCTCCTCATCTGATCTACTTCTACCCTTAAATTTGTACATTTTCATGCAGTTCCTTATCTCCTTGACATTCAGCATTCTTCTACCATCCTACCTTGTAGGGTTATTTTCTTCTTTTAAAATAAAACTTGCTCGGGGCACCTGGGTGGCTTAGTCGGTTGAGCGTCCGACTTTCGCTTAGGTCATGATCTCACGGTTCGTGGGTTCGAGCCCCGCATCGGGCTCTATGCTGACTGCCAGCTCAGAGCCTGGAGCCTCTTTCAGAGTCTGTGTCTCCCTCTCTCTCTGACCCTCCCCTGCTCACTCTCTCTCTCTCTCTCTCTCAGAAATAAATAAAAATATTTATAAAAAAAATAATAGAACTTGCTTACAGGTCCTGTCCCAACCAGTGTATGATGAAATTGCATTTTCTGCCTTGTGTTACATGCTCTTCGGCATTTAGGTATATGGACTCCTGAGACGTGCGTGCTGTTTTCTGACCCAGTTATTTTCCCACGTACACCACTGGAGCCTCATGAACACTTACTCTTTTTATTGTGCCGTCCCTTCTCTCGTTCGTGGTAGCTGATTCCTTGCTCTCACTGGGAACCTCTCTCCCTTGCTTCCCGCTCTAGAGCCAAGGCCCTAACAGAGCAGCTCACCTTCCAGGCACATGTCCTTCCCTGGTCTCATGGGATATGGCAAGAGCCATGGGAAGTATGGCAGCTCATCTCTTCCCCCATAAAGAGATGGGAGGGAAGGAAATATTCATTCCCTGGGGCAACCATCACAAAACATCACACACAAGGTGGCTTTGAGCAACAGAAAGTTATTCTCTCACAGTTCTGGGGGCTAAGAATCTAAAATCAGCTCCTAGCTTCTGGTGGTCATAGGTGGTCCTTGGCCCGTGGCACCATAACTGTCCTCTCTGCTTCGTCTTCACGTGGCCTTCTTCCCTCTGCACCTTCTGTTTCTCTATGACAAGTCTCTCCCCCTTGAAGGACACCACTAATTGGATTTAGAACCCACCCTGGTCCAGTATGATCTCATCTTAATGTAATGACATCTGCAAAGACCCTATTTCCAAACAACGTCACATTCACAGGTACCAGGGGTTAAGACTTCAGCCTATCTTTTGGGAAGGGTGGGGAGGGGACACAATTCAACCCACAACAAGAGGTAGTGAGTAATGGTCATCAAGGAGGAATCAATTAAAGGGGTGGAGGGACAGGGCAGGAGGAGCCCTTGCCAAGGCCCAACTTTCTAAGTCACCCAGATGTCCTGAGTGCCCAAGCTGTGAACTCAGAGTATGTAGCTTCCAAATCTCTGACATGAAGATCAAATTCAGGATGCTTGAAGGTTCTTTTCTTTGGGGGCCTGAGGGATAGATTTAGCATTTACTTTGAATTATTAATATGCATTACAAGATCTGCTTGTTCAATGATTTGCATTTGTTTTTCCCATGATGTTATTATTAGTCACCATCTCTCCCTGAGAAAAGAATAATGGCCATCCCAATGACAGCGTGCAATAAAGTGTGGGGAAAACATGGGTCACTGCTGGTGCTCTCAGAAATGGAGGTGACATGGAAGTGATTCCTTGGGACACAGGGTTCTTCTGTGACTCTGATCTTTTTGCGTAAAGTGGTACTGAAGGATATAGGGAAATCCACTAAGATAAGAGACGCTAGAAATAAATATGATATCTGTATCCCACCTGGAGTTATGGGTGTGGGCCACCAAAGGTGAGCCACTCCTGGGGACAGTACAGCAGCCCACATCTCAGCCACCCACAGCCAGAGCTCCTCTGCCCTGTGCTCTGGGCTTCAGCACAGCTTCATGGTCTAGGACAAGGGGAAGGCCTTCAGGACCCTCGCAGCCAGTGTCTTTATCTCTTACTGACAATCCTGTGGCCACCAGAGAAGAGTGAGGTTTTGAGCATCACCCTGACTCAGTTTGGTTTTGGGGGGCTTATATTGATGCCTATTCTGTGCCAAGCTTTAGGGGGTAGAAAAATGAGTCAAATTCTGAGTTCTTTCCCAAGAGAACTCAGAGTCTAGTAGGAGACAAAGACGTGCTAGTATGTTATGTCGATGTAATGTGAAGTGAAAATGTGTCTCGCAGAGAGTCGTGAGCAGACGGCCTGCGCCAACCTGAGGGGCATAAGGGAAGGTTTCTGGAAGAGGTAACCCAGATCTGAGCCTTGAAGGAGTATGTTAGCCAAGCTGGCAATGAGATAAAAGTATTCTAGGAAAGGAAGATATTAGTGAAGACCCAGAGGGCTAGCAAAGTGTGCAGTATGGGGGACCTCAAGACAGCTGATGAGGCCACAGAAGCAAATTGGGGCCAGTGGTGTAAAAGAAAGTTCTTTGCTAAAGATCTGGTATGTGGTCTTATTCTTGATGCTTAAGTGTTTGAAATAGATTTCCTGACCCCACCCCAAGCCCTGTTCTCTTTTTCCTCTGGATCTTCCTTCTCATCCATCCGACTCTTCTCCCAACCCAACCTCTCCCTTCCTGTGTCTCCTTTCCCTCTGCTTCCTCTCTCTCTCCATTTGTCACCCAAAGAGAGAGAGAGAGAAAAAGAGAGATTAAGGGGGGGAGGCAGTGACATTGGGAATGGGGGTGGCACTCATGGGGCTTCAGAGGCAGACAGAGGCTGTGCCTACCCAGCTGAGTTGAAGGGGGTTTCTTTCTCTGGGTGCTCCTGGGCCGTGACAGAATTTGCAAGCCCTTTGGTTTGAATCTGGTTACACTGCCTCCCCCAAAACATTGCCTCCTGCTTGACACCCACTCTGTAGCCAAGAATACAGAACACAAGGAGACTCAGGAAGGAAAGCAAGTTGGCACAGGTGAGCCTCTGAGTGCATAGCTTTCAGTGTGGGGCTTCAAGGCAGGTGGGAGTCCTGTAGCCTCCGCTTCCCTCAGTGACCTTCCACACCTGTGTTCTGTGTCTATACCCCTGGGCCTCTTGGTTCACAAAGTCATGCTCCCCAGGCGTCATCTCCGTCCTGTACTCGGCCCCCGAAATTACCTGGGTCACCTCTCTTCTGGGTGTAGAGAAAGAGGCATCCTCTTCCCTCCATAGGCCCCTCTGCCTGTCTATCTCTGTTTTACCATCTCAGGATCTCACCTATTTGTCATCACCTCTCCCTCCTGTGTTAGGGCCTTCTCTTCAACCCATTAACATGTTCGTTCTAGTGCAAACCTTGACCCTGAGTCACCTCCAGCTTCTACTCAGTCTCCCTCCTCCCTCCCTTTCCAGTTTCTTGGAGAGAGCCACCCCTGCTTCTTTTTTTTTTTTTTTTTTAACATTTATTTATTTATTTATTTATTTTACAAATAGTTTATTGTCAAATTAGTTTCCACATAACACTCAGTGCTCATCCCCATAAGTGTCCTCCTCCATGCCCACCCCTCCCCCCCCCCACATCCATCAGTCCTCAGTTTTTGTCAGCATTCAAGAGTCTCTCATGGTTTGCCTCTCTCCCTTTCCCCCACCATTTCCGCCTTCTTCTCCCCCTTGTTCTTCCGTCAAGTTCCTCCTAATCCTCCTATACGTGCAAACATATGATATTTGTCCTTCTCTGCCTGACTTACTTCGCTCAGCATAACACCCTCAAGGTCCATCCATGTTGCTACACATGGCCAGATTTCATTGTTTCTCATTGCCATGTAGTATTCCATGGTATAGATAAACCACATCTTCTTGATCCATTCATCCGTTGATGGACACTTAGGCTCTTCCATGTTTTGGCTATTGTGGAGAGTGCTGCTATGAACATTGGGGTACATGTGCTCCTATGCCTCAGCATTTCTGTATCCCTTGGGTAAATTCCTAGCAGTGCTATTGCTGGGTCATAGGGGAGTTCTATTGTCAGTTTCCTGAGGAACCTCCACACTGTTTTCCAGAGGGGCTGTACCAGTTTACATTCCCACCAACAGTGTAGGAGGGAGCCACCCCTGCTTCTGAATCTCCCATTTGCTGTTGAACTGTGTTGACTTCTGGTCTCCGTGCTCTGCTGAAGTTCTCTTATTATGGCCACCAATGCTTCTTTTCTGCAAAATGAATGGGTCTTTGTTAGGCATGATCTCATGGCCTCTGCCATGAGTGACATTCCACATAAGGTCTTCCATGATCCAGACCCCCTCCCCCTTTCCCCGTCTTCATTTCCCACCACACCCAAGGCCACATTTTATGCTCTTGCAGCACTAACTTGCTGTGGATCTTCATATTTATCAGGCTTTTTCTCTCTAGTCGGCCTGTGCTTGGGCTGTGCCCTTTTCTTGGGATTCCTTGTTATCCATCTCATTCCTCCCTGACTGTCTTCCTTTAGGACTAGGTGTGCAGATCATCATCAGTTCTGTCCCCAGGCTGAGTCTGGTGCCTGTGCATCTGTTTATCTTTATCATTGCTTTTATCAGATGATGTTATTAGTACCTGTGAGCAACTAGGGGCAGGGCCCTGTGCATCTAGCACAGTGCCTGAAACACAGCAGCGACAAATGAATGAATGAATTCTGCATAGATAAGTATTCACAGAAGAGAAGATAGCTGAGTTACAACATGAAGGGTGAACATTGCCCCACAGAGAGGGAGGGCAAGGGGAAAGATGTCATCGCTGGCCTGGGTCAGGTTCTCTAGAGGCAGAGTCTGACATGGGGATTCTTAGGAAAGTGAAGTAAGCACTAAGAGGACTCAGCAAGGATGTGGTCTGAAGTACTGTCCCGCTTCACCCTGGGCCACCACGAGCTCTGGCACATGACCTGCATACAGAGTTGGCCCCCTATGTTGATTTGTCATTAGAGTGGAGGTCCTAATTTTCTGGGCTTCCATTTGGCCAAAACCAGGTGTGAGTTATCATTAGCCCACAGTCACAGTGGCTGAGGGAGAGGGCCCCAGGCAGGACCTAGAAAGCACCACCACACTTGCAGCAAAGGAATTGGCATGGTGAAATGGCACAACTTGGTCCATTTGGGGAACTGCCAAGTGTTGGGCATTGCTGGAATGGGGGAAGTAAGTGGACTGGGTCTGAGAGACATGGGGGCCGCTCTGGGAGAGCCCTTTGTAACATGCTGAGTGTCTTAGACATTTTGCTCAAGCCATGAAAAGGGTTTTAAGTATTGAATTAATGGCTTTCAATTGCATTAAAAAATGGTGGAGTGGCAGTAATGAGTGAATGGAGGAAAGGGGTAATACCAGAGCAGGGAGACAAGTAAGGGAAGTATTCATTAGTCAAGGTGAAGTTGGTAAAAGTCTGAACCAAAGCAGTAGCAGTGGAGATGGGGGAGTTTCAGATAGAGGAGAGATTAAGGTCAGAAGGGAAGGTGTCTCTGGTCAGAGAGCTATCTTTGAACACCCCCAGAGGAACAGTCACCTGGCTCTCTCTCGAGAAGACCAGCTCTCCCCTTTGCCCTCACAGTAATGTCTATGCATCTATCCAGCCAAGGGCTACAGGATTCGGCTCATCTGAATCAAGAAAGGGGCAGTCCAAAGGCAGTGCAGTTCTGGAGTTGTATGTTAAGGGATTTCTTTGTTTTATGAATTAAAAATATAAGAGAAGAAACATGTGTCAAGGTCCCTCTCAGCATGAGGCATTGTGCTAGGCACCTGGCGGGTAACGAGGGGAAGATGGATATAAAGATCAATAAAGTGTGGATCCTGCCCTCAAGTTGCTCATGATCTTCTAGGCGAGACAGAAATGCAGACAACTAACCAGAATATAAGGCAGATTGTGATGTGTGCCACCTCAGCAGCAGTGTACAGGTGCTTGATCTTGGCCAAAGGTGAAGAAGAATACGAATATAAATAACCTTCTGGTTGCCCAGATGAGAGGGTGATTAATTCTCACAACAGGCTCAAACAGTCTTGCTTTATAGGACAGGCGACATCTGAGCGGGGTCTGGGAGGAGAGAGGGAGGCTGACGGGTGAAGAATGGCATCCTAGGTAGAGAGACCAGCAAAGTCAAGTCATTCGTCATAGGGGGAAAAATCCCAAAGGGATTAATAAACTGGGTCTTACCTAAAACAAATCCACAGCAGAGCTGGAAATTGAAACACTGGCGTTTTAGATTTCGGTCTTTTCATCTAAACTTTAATTGAATTCTTATTACCCTCTCATTACCTTGAGAAAACAGTTTGAACTCCTGGGGGAAATAATGCTATGTAAACAGAAGGCACCGAAATAAATAGGTGTATTAGTGTACAAAGGATAGTCATTTAAGTCTGTTCAAATCCTAATAATAATAGTTGACTGTCATAAACGACACTGCATGCCAAGATTGCATTCAATCCACTGAGACCCCCCTCTGGGGCTGTTGCTCTCAAGACAGATCATTAGGAGAAGTGGGCGTTCCCTGGGCTGACTATATTCCTCCATTGCAACCCTCTCTCTCCTGTAGGTCAACAACGAACGCTTATATCTGCCCCTGAAGCTGGGACAAGGGAAAATAAATATCTTTTCCTTTGGCTTCCACGTGGTGGTGGAAACTGAGTTTGGCCTGAAGGTGGTGTATGACTGGAAGACCTTCCTGTCCATCACGGTCCCTCGGAGCATGCAGAACGCCACCTACGGCTTGTGCGGCCGCTACAACAGCAACCCCGATGATGACATGGAGATGCCCATGGGCCTGCTTGCTTCCAGTGTCACTGAGTTTGGGCAGAGCTGGGTGAAGAGGGACACTTTCTGCCAGGTTGGCTGTGGGGACCGCTGCCCTGCATGTGCCAAGGTGGAAGGGTTCTCCAAGGTGCAACAGCTCTGCAGCCTGATCCCCAACCAGAATGCCGGCTTCACCAAGTGTCACAGCAAAGTCAACCCCACCTTCTTCTATAAGAACTGCCTGTTTGACTCCTGCATCGATGGCGGCGCAGTGCAGACGGCGTGCAGCTGGCTGCAGAACTACGCCAGCACCTGCCAGACGCAGGGGATCGCCGTGACTGGCTGGAGGAATTACACATCCTGCTGTGAGTCCTTCCCTCCCCCTCTCGCCTTGTCTTGATTGCCTGTGGGTGGACCAGTATTCCAACCCCATAGAAGTCTACTGAGCGATCGAAGGATATGCATTTAGACTTGAGTGTGACCTCTAAAACAAGATGTGTAACGTCCCAGAGCCTCCATTTCCTTATCTGTGAAATGGGAATGTTACCTCCCATTTCATGTGTCGCTCTGAGGAGGAAATAAAGTCATGTGCATACAGCACAGAGCACCGCATTTGGCATTTGGACTCAGCAAGGGCACAGCAAAATTTTAAGAAAGGAGTAATGGGGGAAGAGGTAGTGAGGAGGTTCGTTCGTTTGTTCTAGAACCTCACAGGCTCCTCCCTGTGCTGGTAACTTACATGCTTTCTCTGTGCCATTCTGTTTGGCTCATATATGTCACCTATCAGTCTTTGTGTTTATGTAACAGCAGAAGGTTAAAAGGACTAGCAGAAGAATTAGAACCTCTGGATTCTAGCCTGGCTCTTTCCTTAAGGGCTGGTGTGACCTTGGAGCATGTTGCTTTTCCCCCCTGGTTCTTGGTTTCCCCCTGATGATGCTGTGATGACACCTGCTGCCCACACCCTTTATGCTACAGAAATATCCAGAAGATCAAATTAGGTAATTGTACGCATAACACACTTCATGCATGCCAAGTGGTGGTGCTGTTATACTAACGCTTGCTCTGAGCCAAGCCCAGTGCTAAACACTTTATCAACATTATCTTGTTTATTTTCCTCAATAACCCAATTAGTCAGGGAGGAACAGAGACTCAGAGGAGTTAAATAACTTCCCTAAGGTCATATGATCTTGGTGGCAAAGTCAAGATTTGACCTTCCAACCCCAAAGCTCTTGCTTTCAACTCATATACATGATGCTGGTGTTCTATGTACTGGAACACATAATTTGCCTGCATTTAGCACATTGTAATAAGGAAAGATTGGAAGGAGAAACCACCAGTGGTTTGGCCAGTCTGCCTTGGTTCATTTTCCCATCTCCATCTCATTAGCTATGGCAAATTTCTTTTGGGCCTAACGGTATGAAAAGGCTATAAATGGATGCTGAATGCTCAATGCTCTAAATAAGTGATCCAGTGGGGGTCCCAGAGAATAAACCCCTTTCCATCCTGAGAAAGGGGAGAGTTGGATGAAAACCCAGCAACAGTGCTGTAGTTCGATGCGCACACGGCTAGTTTATATCCCACATGATGAGATGTCAGACATGGGGGAAGGATGGGAGGAAGTAGGGAGAGGGAGGGAAAAGATGCCAGTACCATTTTATCTAGGCTCAGTCCTGAGAGAGAGGTGGTGGGGAGGATGTCAGCGGGAGTGACTATCCAGACTAACTGATCTCTGGCAACTTCAGTGAAATAAATACGCCTGTAAAAAAGTCAGCGTCTGGATATGTCCCCAGAGCTACCCTGGATTCATTGTGGTTGGCATGGTAGAGCCCAAGAGCTTGTCTTCACCTAACTCAGAAAACCAGGCTTTGGACTCAGGGGCCTAGAAACAGGGCAGGATCAAGAAACTCCTCTGGGAAAGAGATCACCTGCTTCCTCTAGAGACCTGCTCTAGGGAGTTCTCTCTTTTCCTGTGGCCATGTCATGGAGACTGTACCACTCACTGGGGTGGCTGGGACAGTCACTCAGGGCATTGTATTTGCCAAAAGCCATTGCTTCTGGCTGCAGTATGCAGAAAAACCATAGGCAATAACTGTTTTTGGAGGAAGCTAATGTCAGGGACTCTCACCTTAAATTACGGGTCTCCATTTTTGTCACTCATGGGAAGGAAAAGGAATGGAGTTAGCAAGCCCCTTCCTTACCTGTGAAGAAGAAAGTCTCCCCCTCCTACATCTATCAAGCCTGAACCCATAGGGCTAAAAATGTGCAGGCTGCAGGATGGGGAAAGGGTTTTGAAAAGAAGACTCTTTAGGATACAAAGACCATTTGTTTCTTGCACTTCGACCTCTCCACCAGCAATGCTCTTCTTTCCCCTCCTCAAAGTTCTGCACAGACTTTGATTGCCTCCTTTATATATAGTCATGGGCACTCAGAGCAGAGTCTGTCCTGTTTTACCCTTGTCCTTCGGCCCCATCTCTGCCAAGACCAGTTGCCTGCCAGCAGGGCTTAGACAGATGCCTCATGGCCAACTGTCCTTATCATTAACGGGGGTAGACTTTCCCCTACCTTGGCATTTCAGGATGGGAGGGGAGTAAAGATCCGAAAGACAGCTTCTGTTGAGATGGATGATGGTAGCGACTAGGAAAAAGAAATGCTAAATTAAGAGGAAAAAAATTGTACTTTAAAGGAGGTATGTGGGTGGGGGTAGGGGGCGGGCATAGTTAGAGGCAGCTGAGTTTTCCATTTTGAATTTCAGAAGCAGAGAAAAGCCGCAGGAGACGAAGTCCTAACTCAGCCATTCAATCCGAGAGATTGGTGAACACAGAAAGCCTGTCGTGAATAGGGTTGTTAGTAACTATATCTGACTCGATGTTAACCTCTGAGCAGTGAGGGCAGGGTTCCCATCCCCTGCCCCCCACCCACAAGGATTAATCCAATTCACCACTCACATGATGAGATGTGAGAAATCGTGTTTTCAGGGAGAAAAAGTCTGAAATTGTCTGTTAAGCTTACCCCTTATTGGTGACAAGGTAGAATGCTGTTGCTTTTTAATGATATTGGCTATTCCTATCAATGCGATAATTTATTACTCAATTACCACATTTGTAAGTGCATTGGGTGCAGGTTGGACAAAGGGGAGAGGGAGGTCAGTTGTCTTAATTACTAACCTTTCCTTAACATTCAGTCAGCTGAGTCTATCATTCCTTCAGTCCCCTAATGGGATACTTAAATTAGCTTTGTAGATAATGAGTCTACAGTAAGCAGGAGGAGAATAAAATCATATGCATAACAGTGACTTGGCTCTGACTGTGTGCCAGGCACTATTCTAGGTGCCATATGAGTCCTCACTCATGTTCTCCTCCCAACAACCCTGTGAAGCAGGTACTATTAATAGTCCCATTTTCTGGAGGAGGAAAGTGAAGCTCAGAGAAACGCAGGAACTTTCCCAAGGGAAGTGGCCACAGGCAGCGCTCTTTATCTGGTTAGTACTGCCTCTCCGACCCTGACAGATCGGGGGCCCCAGGGACTGGGGACCCCCCAGCTGCTATAGCAGGTGTACAGGAGGACCTCTACAGGATCAGGTCTGTGGAGGCCACTGTGAGAATTAAATGTGATGATGGCTGGTGATCTGTGCCACCCCATGCTTGACACCTGGTGAGCGCTCAGTCAGAGCTGAGTGTCATTTCCATTCTTCCTTTTATCCAGTGTCCTGGGGCCAAACCAGGTTCTCTTACACAGTTTTCGACAGATTCAATTCATTCTTGTTGAATGAATTCTCCTACTACAACGGTCCCCACCATTGAGAGCAGAAGCTGTCCTTGAGGTCCCAGGCACTGGACCAAGAGCTTTGCAAATTACACCTCATTTTATCTTAACAACTACTGGATGAGGGAAATGTTATCTCCATTTTACAGAGGAGGAAACAGAAGTTTAGAGAGTGCAGGCAACCCAGCACAGGTGACACTGCTAGTTAGTCGCAGAACCAGGGCTCAAACCAGTCAGTCCAATCCCCTGGCCCTTGTCCATTGTATCGTACTGCATTGCTTTTAAGGGAGAATCCACGTGTCGTGCCCAACTGGGGCACATAGGCTAAATAAATCAGTACACTGCCCAGGACAAGAGTCACCTTGATGATCACAGTAGAAGTCCAAGGGTAGAGGCATCATCCCCCTGCATCTCTTGGGTATATCATGTGGGTGGAGACAATCCGTATCAGGAATTGTAAAGGTTGCTTTCAAGAATCAAATGTTTCTTAACCACCTGCCCTGATCTCAGCGCTGTTCTTGACATCGTGGAAGAATCAGAAGTATAAAATAGTTTAGAGTCTTGTTGGGGACATAGGATCAGCATCCTTGCAACAACAATAGGCTAATTTGGTAGTGTATCTTCTCAGATATGAAAATGTATTGTAGAGCTTCAGTAACAAAACCAAGTTAACACTGGCTCATGAACAGTAAGATCAACCAGTGGGAAGTTGAGAAAATCCAGAAATAGGCCCAAACCCTGAAAAAAAATTAGTATTCAGTAAAACTGGCATTCCAAATTACTGGGGGGAAAATGTATTCTTCAATAAATAGGAAAGGGACAAAGGATAAAATAGAAGGGAAGGGGGGCGCCTGGGTGGCTTAGTTGGTTAAGCGTCCGACTTTTGCTTAGGTCATGATCTCGCGGTTCGTGGGTTCAGGCCCCGCGTCAGGCTCTGTGCTGACTGCCAGCTCGGAGCCTGGAGCCTGTTTCAGTCTGTGACTCCCTCTCTCTGACCCTCCTGCTCACGCTGTCTCTCTCTCTCTCCTAGAAATAAATAAAAAAATAAAATAAAAATAAATAAAAATAGAAGGGAAGGAATAGCTAAATCTTTCTTTCACTCCTCACTCCAAAATAAAATCTGGACAGAACCAAGATCAAACATAAAAATGTTAAGTTATAAGCGCACTCAGAGAAGACAAAGGTGTTTTCATCTTCTTGCTTCACAACTTTTTGTAAGTAGAGAGGACCTTTTCAGCAAAATGTCAAAGCCATACGAAAACCCTGGAGAAATTTGACAACTTTAAAATTTTAAATTTCTCTGTGGCAAAAGCATAATCATATACAGAAAGATATACATCTTTTCATATACAGGAAAAGAGAAAAGAAGAAGAAGCAACTTAAGAGACAAAATGGTCAACATTTCCTAACACATGACAGACAAAAGTCTATTTTTATTTTTAAAAAGCATTTACAGGGGCAATCTGGATGCCTGGCTGCTAAGCGTCCAACTTCAGCTCCGGTCATGATCTTCTCAGTTCGGTTCAAGCCCCATGTTGGGCCTCTGTGCTGATAGCTAGCTTAGAGCCTGGAGCCTGCTTCAGATTCCCATCTCCTCTTCTGACCCTCCTGCTCATGCTGCTCCTCTCTCTCTCTCAGAAATAAATAAAACATTTTTAAAAAGTGTTTTTAAAAGCATTTACAATTTAATAAGAGAAAAAGTTCAACAACACAAAATGTAAAGGATGTGAAAAGGTAATTCACAGAAGAAGACATACAAATGGATTATAAACAAAATGTAAAGATAATCAGCCTCATAAATAATGGAAACTAAGCATAGGTCTAGTAGCATGCAGTGTGTAATTATTTTTCCAATCTTTTTCTGTGGCAAAATACATAGAACATAAAATTTACTCTTTAACTATTTGTAAGGGTACAGTTCAGTGGCCATTAAGTACTAACATTGTTGTATTCACATTGTTGTGTAACCACCACCACCATCCCTCTCCAGAACTTTTTATCTTCCAAAACTGAAACTCTACACCCATGAAACACTAACTTTCCAGCTCCCTTACCTACCCCAGCTCCTGGCAATTAACTGTTCTGTTTTCTGCTCACTATAAACTTGAAGAATTTGGATACCCTATAAGTGGAATCATACAGCATCTGTCCTTTTGTGGGTGTTTTTTTCACTTAGCATTATGCCCTCAAGATTCATTCATGTTGTGCTATATTGCAGTTTCTCTTTTGTTAAGTAATAATATTCCACTGCATGTATACACCACATTTTGCTTATCCATTAATCCATCCAGGGACTCTGGGATTGCTTCTTGCATGTTTTAGCTATTGTGGAAATGGTGCCGTGAGCATAAGTATAAAGATCTCTTTGAGAAACTTCTTCAAATTTTGAGCATGCATCCAGAAGGCATTGCTGGGGCTCTATAATAAATCTATTTTTAATTTTTTGAGGAACTCATATTGTTTCCCACACAGCAGCTGTATCATTTTCCATTCCAGCCAAATTGCATGTGTTCTTATTTATCCACATCTTTGCCAACAATGAGTTTTCTGGGTTTTTTAATCAGTAGTCACCCTAATGTGTGTCAGGTGGTATACCTTTCACTATAGTTTTAATATTTATATCCCTGCTGATGAGTGATGTTGAGCATATATTGGGCTACCATGCTATTCTCTTTGGAAAATGTCTAAAACCAAGCCCTTATCCATTTTTTTTGAATTGGGCTTTTTGCAATTGTGTTGAGTGTTAAGAGTTCTCATATATTCTCATCAGTAATCCTATCTATAATGGAGATATACATATGTCATATTCATATATGATATTTAATCTTTGGTACTTCCAAGGATCTGTAGCTGTTTATAAGAAGAGTCTATGAGGATGTGTAGAGTAGACATCCTCATAGCCTTGGTGGGAGGGTAAATTGGCACAAGCTATTTAGGTGTAATGTACATAACCTTTGATCCTAGTTATGATCATGATCATGATCCATGCATCGAAGATACATGTCCAAGGATGTTACATCATAAACAGAAAATACGCACCCATGTAGTAGGAAGAAACAATAATTCAAGGGTAATGGAAGGAATGCGGTGTTATGAAAGCAATGAGCGGGGAAAATCTGTATCCTATGCTCCTATTCATGTGATATAACAGTGGAGATGGAATCCACACATGCATGTGCACACACGCACATACACACGCACATAGATGGGTGCTTGTATACATAGAAGATTTCAAAGATTGACTACAATTTGTTACCAGAGGTTGCTTTTTCTGTTGCACTTTACATGTATCACCATGTAGGTACTATCTTTTAAATTGAATGTTTTTAAAACTATGTAGATAGTGGTTTCTTAACACATAAATTATACATCTGTTAAAGTCCATAGAACTGTGCACCCAACAAGTCTATTTTTACCATTTAATAATTTAAAATTGTGGAGGTTTTTTTTTTTTTTAATTTTTGAGAGAGAGGAGAGAGAAGGGCAGAGAGAAAAAGAAAGAATCCTGGGCAGGCTCCATGCTCAGCTTGAGCCCAATGCAGGGCTCAATCCCACAACCTTGGATCATGACTTGAGCTGAAATCAGAGTTGGATGCCTCTCAACCAACTGAGTCACCCAGGTTGTGGCTCACAACCCCTTACTAGATATTTAAAAATAAAATGTGACCTAAATATATACTATATATGGTATAGAGAAGTTCTGATATAATAGTGGCTCTATGCTTTTCATATACATTGATTAAAATAATAGCCTCTATAAAACTTTTAAGCAAACCTATCTTTAATGATTGGCTAACATTGAACACATACGTGCTCAGCACTGGGTTCCAGGCATGCAGACTCACATAATTCCTCCCACTGAGCCATGAAGTAGGTGCTATAAGTATCTGCATTTTACAGGTAAGGAGCTGGAGCCCAGAGAGGCTATGTGACTGACTCCAGTCTCGCACAGCTGGCTCCAGAGTCACACTCCTCACCAGGACCCTAACTGCTCTCCTTCCGTAACAGCATCCACATGCATTTGAAAACTGTAGAACAGGGGCGCCTGGGTGGCTCAGTCGGTTGGGCATCAGACTTGGGCTCAGGTCATGATCTCACGGTCAATGAGTTAAACCCGCATCAGACTCTTTTCTGTGCTTGACAGCTCAGAGCCTGGAGCCTGCTTCAGATTTTCTGTGTCTTCCTCTCTCTCACTGCCTCCTGACTTGCACTGTCTCTCTCTCTCAAAAAATAAATAAACATTAAAAATTTTGAAAACTGTAGAACATAGCTGATATATCATGTATGTGTGCACATAGCACACACTTGCCTCCTCAGAAATCTGGAGCCCCAGAGAATCTGCACTGCTTGTGCACTACTGGCTTAGAAAAAATTCTGTGGAAGTTCCAGGATGAAGACAGGTTACCATTGGTATAAGAGGGAAGCTTTACCAATAAGAGGCTCCACCGAGGGTTAGAAGAGAAGCGGGTTTGGGTAGGCCAAGAGATGAGGAGGGCATGGCTAAGGAAGCCCAGTGTGAGCGAGGATCTAAAAGCAGGCATAAGTGCCAGGTGCCCCAGGGAGCCAGGAGGGGTGCCTGACTGAAGTCGAGATACATGTTGGGAGCTGAGGCTAAATAACAGGTTCCAGTGCACCTCAAAAACAAGGCCGAGCAGGAGACAAAGATTCTGTGAGAAACTCCAGTAACCTCACCTGCCTCAGGTCTGTGATGCAAGTAGTAAGGAGTCAGATGGTTGGCTTTTCAGAAGCAGAGGGGTCATAGTGAGGACAGATGGCAAAACTCACTCTCCCGGTCAGGCCTCTGCCTCCCGAGTGGGTAAGCGGTGGCCAGAAGGAAACCTTGAGTACAGTCCTTGTGAGCGTGCGAGGCCTGACATGCGCCTTCTCTTCCAGCCGCCACCTGTCCTCCAACAGCCATGAGAGTTGCGGAGCGCCTGCCAGCCACGCTGCGTGCCATCCGCCCCAAGAGCGACTGCAACTAATACCGGTGTGGAGGGCTGCCAGTGACGCCGGCATGTCCTCAACTGCAAGAGCTGCATCCTGCCCCACAGCTGTGGCTGCTACTCAGATGGCAAATACTACGAGGTAGGCAGCCCAGCTCCCCTGCCCGGCCCTCCTTGCCCTTGCCCGCTGTCAGATTTCCTCTCCGACTCCCAGCTGACTGGTGTCCCCACTTCATTATGAGGAGATGGTGCTTATCTGCGGGGACAGGGCAGAAAGGTTAAGGAGGGGTCAGGTAAAGGCTCTTGCTCGAGTATCTGGTGAGGAAATGCCCATTTGGGCCTTACTCACCTTCCGTCCTCTGTCCTTGGCATCAGCAAGGCCTCCTGCACTCTCCCCACCTTGCCTTTAGGCTCTTCTCATTTCCTCTCTTGTAAATCTTAGTTTGAAAGCTTCTGACACGGCTATAGTTTGGAAATATGGTGGCTGGTGAATCTGACATTTGTAGCTGTCTTGGCTAAGGACATACTTTTAACTGGAAAATATGGCACCCCGAGGCCAAGAGGAATGGCCTTTCTTCGGGCTATTGATGCTCCATGAAAGCGTGTGAAGGCTACCATCTCCTCGTGTGCCATTCACTCAGTACCATCTCTGAAAGTTCTGTCTGGGCTGCTTAATACTGTGCCCTCCTCCCCATCTTGCCTCCCCTCCCCTCCATGGGGCTTCAGCATAGAGCTGATGAAGGTGCCCTTTGTAGATGCCGTCAACATTATATGATAGATCACTGGATCTCTTCCTTTTGTAGTTTCTAATCCTTCTTTATGTGCCATGATACAAAGCTAGGAAAAGGCCCTTCCTGGGGAAAGTATTTAATAGTCTGTGGTTCTGCCTCAAGCCCAGTCTCTTTAAACAACATGAAGATCTATACTGGTGAGTTG
The DNA here is from genome assembly GCA_017311185.1 of Proteles cristata cristata. Lineage (NCBI taxonomy): Eukaryota > Metazoa > Chordata > Mammalia > Carnivora > Hyaenidae > Proteles > Proteles cristata. The sequence continues at coordinate 100,300 of JAESUZ010000841.1, forward strand.
CCAGGGAACAAGTCAAGTATCAAGTATCTGCTGTTGAGATCACGGTGCTGCTGAGAAAGAGAAAGCATGTTCCCTACCTTAAGGATCTTAAAGTCTTTAAGGAGAGAAAATATGCACTTTAAAGAAAAGAGACGCTTTGGGTGGCTCAGCCGTTGAGCATCTGACTCTTGATTTCAAGTCAGGTCATGAAGGGTCCTTGGATCAAGCTCTGCCTCAGGCCTCCCACTGACCATGGAGCCTACTTATGATTCTCTCTCTCCTCTTGCTCCTTTCCCTGCTTTTTCTCTCTTCTAAAAGAAAATAATTTTTTAAAAAAGAACATGAGAACAGTTACAAAATAATGTATCAACAAGTGAAAAATAATACCCTACAGAACTAATCCATTTAAATGAAAAGAATCACAGCATTAGAAAAAAAGTCTAATTGAAATGTCTGGATTGAAATAAATTAGCAAAACAGAGAAAGGCTCCCTTTTTGTAAAAATGCGTTGACTTGTTCAAGAACAATCAAGCTGAGAGTAAATAAAAGAGAAGTCACGTGAAGGGACTTAGTTTCATGTTCAGTGGGAAATCTGTTTCAGTGTTCTAGTAGAAAGACAGAAGTGGGAATAGAAGATTAGAATGAATCAAAGAAGACTTCTTTGGGAGGGGGTGGGTTTAGAAATACTGATTATTCTCAAAAATAAATAAACATCGAAAAAAGAAATACCACTATTTGAAAGGAAAAGACAAAACAGTAGGTGAGAAAAAAAATTACAGAATATTCATTTTCCTCACAATATCAGAGGAGAGATAACCAAGCTCAAGGACAGCACTTTTTGAAATCTCGGCTCCCACGGGCCCAGAGGCTTACTGAAATGTTTCCATCCACCAGGTCGCCCTCAGCAGGGATCCCAAGGGTCTGTATTGATGGAATGACCTGGGTTTGAGCTCCTCATGGAAACCACCCCTGGTGGTGTGACATGAGCAAACTATGTCATTTCAGCTTCAGGTGCTCTATCTGATGTGGCTAATAATACCAGCTCACTAGGCTGTTGTATAAATCATCTCCGCCACATGCCTCACCTAGTGGGGCACCTATTCATTCAGTAATTGGTAGCTGCTATTGTTTTGTTGTTTTTTATTCCCTGAGTAGCATTTTAAAATAAAAAAATCCAGGCGTGTTAATGAAATGATGCATATGAAAGCCCTTGGAACTTTTCCGAAGGGTACAGCTCCCAGCAGCTATTAGTGCTATAAACATAATCTTCGATTTTCATCAGACAGTCAGTGGGTTTTGACAACTGCTTATATCTGGAAGCAGCAAACTCAGAGAACAAATAACCCACACACTCATTTCTGCTCCCAATTCAAACAAGCTTGTAGGCTTGTTTATACAACAAATTTCTCAGGAAGTAAAGGAGAAAGGACACACTAGCCATTAGCATGTAGAGTAATCACCCAGCTGTCATTGCCAGGTTTAATTAAGGTAAAGAAAGTCACGCTGGGCCCAGTGACTTCACTGGGAGCTAGTCAGTGTTCTCCTGTGGGATGAGTTCTTTACCCTTATCATCTCCACATATGCCAGCTTATTTTTTCTCTTTCCATCCATGTAATGTCTGTCTTCTTATCAGAGAGAGCTGCACTAGCCACTCAATTATTCTGCAAATCTGATAAGGGAAATGAAGCCACTTGTAAGGCTGCTGGCACCCAGAATATTTTACAGTTCTAGGAGGAGGAAAGACTTGGTTCCGGGGAACTTCTCTCACTTTGAGAATGAGAGAATCGGCGGCATCTTGAAGTGTACAAAGCACCAATGAAACCGGCCCTGGAAGATCCTGCTGTTTACCTTTGAATCTGAGTCTTATCTGCATGCGATGTTGTGATTTTGATAAGTTTGTAGATAAAAGCAAAGAGGTACTCAGACAGGAGCAGAGTGCTTTCTTGTGCCATTAAAACAGCTCCTCTGGATAGCATTGCTCTGTTCCAAACTGAGTCCGTGCCTACATCTGGATGACGCAGTCTGCCTGTTGAGATCATGCCGCACCTGGACAATCATAGCCAATTTCAACAACAAACAAGTGTAAACTAAGAGCTCAAACTCCAAGTAGTTCCGGTCTACAGATTATTGCTTGTTTGAGGGAAGAATAGGAAATAATAATAAATGCACCACCATGAGAAGATGTATGGGCTACTTGTTAGAGGTATTTTCTTATAAGTATATATTTTCTCGCTTCCTCTCAAATGAGAATGACCTCGTCCAGAACAGCGGCTACTGTTTATTGAGTGCTTACTCTTTGCCAGGAAACATGCTTTATGTCTTATTTACTTTAATCTTCACAGCTACCTGGCAAGACTTTATTATAATCTCCAATTTAGAGCTTAGCAAACAGACACTCTGGGAGGTTGGTGACGCTCCTCAAGGTGGCCCTGTAGGGTGGCAGGGCTGGGATGGAACCCAGAACCCCGTTCTACATCTCCTCACCGTGGGGGGCATGTAGAATGGGGGTACTTGCAACAGAAGTAAATTAGAAGTAGGCAGGCACGGGGTACCTGGGCTACTCAGTCGGTTATGACAATCTTTGCTCAGGTCATGATCTCATATTCTGAGTTCCAGCCCTAATATTTGGCTCTATGGTGACAGCTCAGAGCCTGGAGACTGCTTCACTCCTGTGTCTCCCCTCTCTGCCCCTTCCCTGCTCATGCTCTGCCTCTCATAGATGAATAAATGTTTTAAAAAATTTTTAAGTAGATAGGTATCAGGAAAAAAAGTTTGGAATGGTGAGTTCAGTGAAATGTTTGAAATGGTTCATCCTAGGAATTGGCTATACCTTCTTTTTTAACCCACTTAAGATATGAAGGACCAGTTTTATCATTCTTTTTTGTGCAAATTTAAATTTCATCCTCAAAGTGGAGCCGGTACTTCTGCTGGGATCGTTTTCTACCAAATATTTTTCCCTCTCACCTACTTCACTGCACGTTCCCAGGTTGGCTGTGATTAGTGCTACAATCCAGCCATAAAGATTCCTAGTTCTTGATTGAAACTAATAAAGACTAAATTGCATATTGTCTGGTATCTGAATTCCGTGGAACTGATGTCCTATTTGCTTGCTCCCTGTTGCGAATTCCAGCCCCATTAGAGGTAGGCTTGCTCCGCCCGCAAGAGGGTCCGGATGCAGAGGCCTTGGGGCCCCCAGCTTGCCCACTGCTGGGATTTTAACGCTCGCTCGGTGCCCTCTTCCAGCCCAAGCAGCTATTCTGGAACAGCGACTGCACGCGGGCGCTGGCCGCTGCTTCCGACGCAACCTCATCCAGTGTGATCCGCGCCAGTGCAAGTCAGACGAGGAGTGCCTCTGCGCAGGGGCGCGGCTGCTTCAGCACCAAGACCTCCTACTGCCTGTGGCCGGAGGCGGAGCTTCCGCACCTTCGATGGCGCCTTCCTGCGCTTCCCGCCAACTGCGCCTTCGTGCTCTCCCACCATCTGCCAGAAGCTGCCCGACATCTCTTCCCTTTCCAGCTCATCATCAACTTCGACAAGTGGTCGGCGCCCAACCCTCACGGTCATCTCTGCCCGTCTACTTCTACATTAACGAAGAGCAGATTTCATCACTCCACCGCAACACCGTCAAGGTGACGAGCCTGTCGTCGTTTCTTGAGAACAGTTTCCGGGGAACCAGGGCGTGGCTAAGGGACCTTCTGGTTTTCCCAGATAACCACGTTTGGGGATGACGGGGTGTTGCCTCCCTGGGTTCCTTTACACAGATGGCCAGGATTTAAAGGAATGGTAGAAAGATTCTGCAGGCATAAGAAATGGCCCTGGTCTAGCCCTCGCTGACCATTCCAAGGGCCTGGCAGAAAATGTTCAGTTTCAGGGCAGTAATGACAGCATGGGTGCTATTAGAGTCCCTGGTGATAAAATGGTAGATAAATCTGCCCCGGCTCTGATTAATTTCCAAAACAACGCCTCGTTTGTTTTCAAGGGCCTTTTAAAAGTGTTCTTGGCTCAGCTCAGCTGTACCAAAGGCAAGCTCTTTAACTCTGCTATCCTTTCTATAAGACAAGAGAGGCGAGCATTTTCCTGTAAACTGCCAGGCTAAAACCTGATCAAGCACCCCTCTATCGAGGGCTCTGTGATGACATAAAATGAAAGGAAATGGGAGACTGGGTATGTGGATTTCTCTGAGCCTGGCTGGCTGGTTTCTGGTGAATCATTTTAGACTTGCATGTAAACAACAGAATTTCCAACCCATCAGGCTCCCGTATCAGTTGGTTCCCCTTCCATTTCAGAAATACTCTGATCTGATGAACAGAGCTGTCATTGACAGTGACCCCCAGCCTTCAGCTGAACCAGGCTGTCACAAGCGGGCAGACCTGAAAGATGAGCCAGTCTCCAGTGCTGTGATTCCAGCCGAGAGGGGACAGGTGGAGAGCCAGACATGGTTAACGCTTTCAGAATTGAGTGCTATTGTGTATATTCTGCCCTCTGCCGTTGGCTCAGATAATCATGCTTGAGGTATCTTTATTTGAAGAGTCATCGAATAGCGTGGTGTCCAGCATTAGGTAAAAGACTGGCAGTGTTTTGCAAGCCTAAAAGGAAGCGTCTGATTTTAAATAGTGGTTTTGAACATCAGTGAAAAGCTGCAACTGCTTTTGACACTCCAATTCCTCTTGCAAATTGGCCCACATAGACACAACTGCATTGCTCCCGAATACGGGAGCTAGAAAGGGAAAGTGGATCACCCTGGAGAGAGTAAGTAAAACTGACATTATTGCTGAATAAAAATACTCCAAGCTGGCCAAAATTGTAAAGAATATATTTTCAAAACAGGCTTCTGTTTTGCTTTTTTTTTTTTTTAAAGAAACAAAAGTTACTAATAACTTCCGGGGTGAACTCAATTGATTTTGTACAGGAACAGCGTATTATGTTCTGGTCCTAAGGGGCTAAGAAAAGAAACTGTTAGAAAGTGGGAAAATGATGAATGCAGAAAAATATTGTGCCTATGGGACCTTGGGGTGGAGGGGGAACTCCAGTCTGGACATTAGAAACAAGCAGGGAATAATAAACAATGTTCCCCAAATTCATTTTAACTACAGCCAGACACTCCTTAGCACAGGACTGGGATTTCATTTTAGTAATTGGTTTATGCTGGGGAAAGTTTTATACAGAAACCAGCCATTTGTAGGGAACTATACTTTTCTAATGTTTTTTCATCTTTCTTCCTCCATATTTTGCCCCTTTGGGAGGAACTTGTGGTCAGTAAGATGTTGAAATGCCCTTACACTCTAGGGTACTGGTCAGCAAAAACTACAGAATTTTAACCAAATCCACTTGCTGCCTATTGTTTTTTTATAAAGCTTTATTAGAACACAAACTTCATTCATTTAATTATCTATCCTCTGTGGATGCTTTCATGCCATGATGGCAGAGTTGAAAAGCAGAAATGATATAGCCCACCAAAGCTCAAAACATCTGTAGTGGCTCTTTACTGTAAATATTTGTCAACCCCTTTCGCTGTAAAGCAAAATTACTTTTCTTCCCCCAATAGGTGAATGGCACACAGGTGAATGTTCCATTTATAACCGGGTTGGCAACCAAAATCTGGCAGTGAGGGGGTCTCTGGTGATTGACACCAGCCCCCGCATCCAGATCTACTACAATGGTTTCAACGTCATAAAAAATCAGCATCATAGAGATCTGCAGAACAAAGTCTGTGGCCTCAGGCAACTTCAATGGCACCTGGACTGGACGATTATGTGACCCTGGAGTGGGGGAAGCCAGTGGTGAGCAGCGTGGTGCTGGCCCAGAGCTGGAAACCAATGGCATGCAGGAAGAGGTGAGGGTTCCAGCTGCTGGGCTCAGTGGCGCAAATCCTCCCGCGTCCATGACAGCTGCTGATGAGGGATACACTTTCCATAGCAACCCCTCTTCCCCTGCTGCAGAGAGCTGGACCCCCAGATCAGCTGTGGAGTTTCCAGGGAGACACAGAGGCACCTCAGAGGCCTCAGTAGTTTCTTGAATGGCAGAGGAAGGGATTGGGCTCGGATGATATGATTCTGAGTGGTCATGGCATCCATCCCTGGCCAAAGAGAAAGATGGTGCCCAGGGATTAGAACACTGAGGCTCGCTTCTCAGCAACCCACCTGCTGGGAATTGGGAGAAGGACTGCCTACACCCCTGCTCCCTCAGGCTAGGGTCTCATTGTGTACCTGTGACTCTCACTAGAAGGTTTGGATTGAGGTAGTATAGCTAGAGGTTATGGAGATCAGGAAAGCCTGTAAAAACAGAAGTCACCAAGGTTAGGAGACCCTCTCTGGCTAGCGGAGACAGAATGAGCTGCACAAAGCATCCAAATGGCTTTTAATTCAGGTCACCTCTGAGCTGCTGCATTATGTTAATTCATTTCTGGATCTATAGATAATGCTCCTTTTCATGGCATTTCTTTCCTTGTATAATGGCTCAATCTCTATACTAACCTACCGAACACTACAAATACCATGATGGGGAAATGATGGTGTAAACTTAATACTATCTCATAAATTAGACTACCCTGGAATGATGGGGCCTGAAGAGCTGGGAGAAAACCTAGGAGATATCTAGTCCAATCTCCTCCCTTTCTAGGTGAAATGGAAGCTAGAGCAGAATTTGTTATGTGAGGGGCTGCATAAGTGGCAAAGTCTAAAATCTTCTCCTGAAGAACTATGAATCTGTTTGAGTTCCTCCCTCCTCCTGTCCTTCCTTCCTTCCTTCCTCCTTCTTCCTTTATAAACTATTTTACCTGGATCCAAATTTTCTTGCAAAGATTTTGCTTTTGGTCTCTGCTAGTTATACTGAAAGTAGTTCTGGCTTTCAACTATCATTATTATTGGTTAATAATAATAACTCTCATTCTTATTATGGTTGTAAGTGGTTATTTTATCAATACCACCAGGGATATTGTATCGGTTATACAAGAGGTTAACAGTTGTATGAAAATCTGCCTTTCGTCTGACACTTGACCATCCACCTACTATTTTAGTTTACCCCACTTCCGGTGATATCAACAGAAACTCCTGGAGCACCTGGGTGGCTCCTTGGTCGGGTGGTTATGTCTGACTTGGCTCAGGTCATGATCACAGAGTCTGTGAGTTTGAGCCCAGCATCAGGCTCTGTGCTGACAGCTCAGAGCCTGGAGCCTGCTTCAGATTCTGTGTCTCCTCTCTATCCCTCTCCTCTCCCCCAAAAAGTGAAACCACTGTGTTGCTTTCCGAGATGGAGAGACTGGAGACCAGTCCTACCTGGCTTATATAAGATTACATGGCCAAGTAGTGTTGGAATCCTCACTTCCTTGACCTACTTCTGGGTTAGCAGAAGGTAACAGGGTAGGGTCTTCCTCCACTGGGGATCTCAGGCGGCGGTTTGGTGTCACGCGCACCTGACCAGACTTGTCGCTCCCAGCTGTAACGAGCCGAGTTCTCACAGTATGCGGCCATGTGTGACAACGTGCATATCCAGATGATGCAGGGCGACGGCTACCGCCTGAAACTCACGGACATGAAGGGCTTCTTCCAGCCGTGCTATGGGCTTCTCGACCCCCTCCCCTTCTACGAGTCCTGCTACCTGACGGCTGCCGGCAACTTCACAAGAAGTTCCAGCTGTGCGGCTCCCTGGCTGCCTACGGAGTCCTGCTCAAGCCCTTCGGGATCCTCAGCACTGAGGGATTGAGAAGGAGAATTGCTGTAAGAGAATTATTTTATTCCTGAGGATTCTTTTCTTTTAAAAGCACAACTTTGCTGATGACACTGCTGGCTCTTGGGCTGGCTGGTCGTCCCACCTTTAGCCACAGCCCCCATCCCCAGGGATGGGAGGTTGAGAGCTATCCCTAGAGATTCTACACGGGGCATTTTCAGGGAAGCCTCACGTGCCTGTGATTCCTTGTCCAGTTCTGGAATGTGGGACAGCGGCATGGGCAGATGAGGTTCTGTGGGTTGGAGGAGCACCAGTTTAGTGACTTATGAGGTAGAGGGATAAAGTACGGCATCCTGATTGATGTCAGACCTAAACTAGCCTTTTGGCTCCTTTACTGTAGGTCAGGAGCCTAGCTCAGAAAGGGAAGATGTGTGGTGAGTGGCGAGCTGAGTTGGCATTGAGCTGATTCCTTCCTGCCTGGCTTGGAAAGGAAGCTGTAGCTGGGATTTATAGAGGATTGTATATCAAATTAGGGTGGTAAAAAATGATCCATATAGTTTTTAATGTTTATTTATGTTTGAGAGAGAGTGGTGCATATGTGGGAGGGGCAGAGAGAGAGAGAGAGAAAGAGAGAGAGAGAGAGGGATCCTTAGCAGGCTCTGTGCTAAGAGCACAGAGACAGACTGATGTGTGGTCAAATTCACGGAACCATGAGACCATGGCCTAAACCTAAGTCAGACACTTCATCGACTGAGCCACCCAGATGCCCCAAAATAAGGATCTTTGTGATTCTTGTGTATTTTTTCTGTAGTAAGAAAACTATTTTGGAGATTTATGTCCTTAATATACTATTTGTCCATTTTCTACTGTTAATCAAACAGGAGTGGAGCAAAATGTGTGTATATAAATTCGTTATATACATATCTGGGAAGTCCATACACATAAGTGGTCACCTGTCCCATTAATGCAGCATGCTATTGTGGCCAACAGGAATGTGTGCATGTTCCTGGACGCACACCACCAACCCGGTGTGCATACAGGTCCCACCGTGAAAACTGGCACGTTGCAAGTTGCACGTTGGAAATGCATGCATTTCAGTAAATTTGATGACGCCTGATCCAGTGTAGGGTTGTGCTTAATTCAGGAACCTAAACACAACATAGTGGTTCAAATGTGTATCCAATGATTTCAGAAACTCTTAAAAAGCAAATTACTAGCCTCTGTTGGAAACAAACATAAATCTTTTGGATAACTTTGATATTTTGCCCTGTTGTGTTAAATAAGCAATATTTTGAGTTTAAAATGAACTGTTTTGAAACCTTAAAACCTTCCCTCTGTATAAGGGCATGTCTTATTTGCCAGCTGGTATAAGGACCATCGTATTCATAGGCTGTAAGCTCCACTCTTTCTATTATTCTCTTGGGTTGTTTGCAAGTTGTGTTAATTGCCCATAATACTCGTTGACTGGCTGCTGTGGGCTTAGCACTGTGTAGGTCCACGGATTGGTCACATGAAAGGATCTTTATAAAAGGAAGCCATTAAAAAAGGAACGTATTTAAATTATGCTGGTGGCTCTCCTTTAGTTATCTTTCCGGGAATTAAGACAGAGTGAGGCTAAGCCATTAGCCAAGGTGCAAAGCAACTGGGTCAGGGAGAGGCATCTGAGACACACAGGGGTTTGTTTTCCTTCATTTTTAAATTCTTGAGGCTAACTTGGCGCACGCTGGGATTGAACAGTTGTTTCTCTAAGCACTCGCCCTCCCATGCCATGATGAATAGGAGGATTCCTACATCTGACAGGGGGAGAGATTCTTTAAATAAAGAAATGTGCATCTAAAAGAAGACATTCTCAATTAGTGTTTCTCAAACCGAAGATCTGGCGATCTTGCAGGTGGTCTGTGGACTCATCTGCTACGGAAATAATTATTTATAATATGACGATGATGGTACACCACAGACATTTGTTTTTTCCTTTCAGTTTTACTGTTGGCAAAATACTACAATTAATCTAAGTCATTGCCGGCGAGTTATATGTAGGTTTTTGGTGCATCTGTTTTTATAAAATTAAGTACATACATGTTTATGGGAAAAGGAGACCATGAATCAGAACAGACTAGGATGTCCTATTTGAAGGACCTCTCTGGAACTTTACTGGCCCTAACATTTTCATTCTTGACAGATATTTATTGAACACCCAACTACCAGGCGTCTGGGTGCCGGGACTATGGAGATAAATGATTGGACCCAACTCTGTATAAGCATAAAGATACAAATGCGTGTAATGGTAGAACAATGTAGTAAGCACATTAATCGTGCTGGATCTTGGCAGTTGACGTGTCTCTGCCCTCCATCCTCACCACTTACCTTCCAGTGTGCAGACCTTGGGCAAGTTTCAGCTGTGAAATGAGGGCTACCATACTTAGCTTGCAAAGCACATGTGAAGGTTGAAGGAGATAATGCAACCAAAGCAGGAAGCCCAGTGCCGAGCCCGGAGCAGGGGCCCCACCACCAGCTCTTGTCATCATTTTCTGGAAGGTGGCTCTGTCTGTTAATTCCCAGCTGCCCTCCGACCACCAATTCCATGCAAATGGCAAGTCCACAGAACAGCCTTGCGCTAGCAAGCGTGGGTGTGAAAAGCAAGTTGTGCGTGTTTTTGTTTGTTTTCCTTTTTAGCAGGAGTGGTTGAAGATCCCTGTGTCGGGGCAGACTGTCCGAACCGCACCTGTGAGCTGGAAAATGGAGGAGAGCTATGTGGCTGCATCGAGCCGCCCCCCTATGGAAACAGTGAGTGACACCTGCCACCTCCCCATCTAGACAGACCCCACCTGGGAGGTCTGGTGGCCCCGGAGTAGGGCTCCTGGGGTGGAGCCCATGCGTCCTGCACTAGTTAGGGACCCACATAACGAAGCTTTCACAAACATTGGAGCAGAGCAAGGAAGCAATCTGACATCTTCAAAGTAGGCTAATGTTCATCTCCTCCTGGCTACATCTTTTTCTTCAATAAATTATAACACCTAAATTTGTACATGAATAGAATCAGCCACTTCCATCTGAGGCCATGTTCAACATCACAGAGATCCAAATTGATCTTTTAGACTCGTGGGGAAGTAGAGTTGTTTGATGAAAACACGTAAGCCGCAGAGCAAGAGTGTCAGGTGCTTTAAAGGCAGATTAATTGGTTCTGAATAAACAAGTGCAGTGTCTGAAGCCAACAGCACATAATGAGGACCCCGCATCCTGCTCCTAACCACAGCCCTGCGGCTGTGGCCATGTTCCCGCCCAGGCGCACCCGTGATGTTGGCCTGAACGGGGGCTACTTTGCACCCCTAGCTCCTTGCCCTTGTCTGAACCAAGTAACTCAGGAGGCCCATGCTCAATGTAACCTCATCACTGCCTGGAAGACTCCATAGGAGGGTGCTGTTCAAGGGCTTCACCTGAGCAGATAGAATGCTTCCCTGTTTCTATAGTGCTCATTAGCCTGTGTTTATGTACTCAGAGAAAATGTCACTTGGTGCATTAAAAAGCAAGAGCTCCCGGCACTTATCTGGGAGCCTGGGAATCCGCAGGGGCCTTGGAATGGGCTGCCCAGTGCTGCTCCCACCTGGGGGTGCGCTTGGGAGCCACGCTCCACCTTGACCTCACCCAAAAGTAGCTCCCGCCAAAGTGGGGCGAAGCCTGAGTTTGTGAAGAAAAGACAGAACACACTCTATTAGTGTTTCCGTCTTTAAAGAAAATAAAAGCTTAACAATGCCCCAGATTTTGCTTTGAATGAATGCCTACCCTCATTTGGTTGGATCAAAGCTTAATTAGAAATGCCCCAGCATTTGTGTAAAGATCATTAGCTGCTTCTAAAGGAAAGGGTAATGTGACGCCTCCCCCCACCCCTGGAGCACGAGCAGCCCCCACTGACTGGCCTTTCGTAATAACTGTTCCCCACAGACTCACATGACATTATTGATGCAGAGGTGACGTGCAAGGCAGCCCAGATGGAAGTGTCCATATCTAAGTGCAAACTCTTCCAGCTCGGCTTTGAGAGAGAGGGCGTGAGGATCAATGACAGACGGTGCTCCCACATCGAGGGGGAAGACTTTATCTCCTTTCAGATCAACAACACCAAAGGGAACTGTGGCAACATTGTACAGGTGAGAAACCGGGGCTGGAAAGAACATTTGGCCGAGGTGGTGACAGCTCTGGGTGTTTGCACGTGTCTTGTCCTTAAAGCTAACCTCAGGGTGGTCTACTTAAAAAAAAATCCTCCCTGGAAAACAACACATGGCATATATAAAATGAAAGACATCAAGGAGAATAGGGGCACCTGGGTGGCCCAGTCAGTTAAGCATCCATTCTTGGTTTCAGCTCAAGGCATGATATTTTGGCTTATGAGTTCGAGCCCCACATCGGGCTCTGTGCTCACAGTATGAAGCCTGCTTGGGATTCTCTCTCTCTGCCCCTTCTCTCTCTCTCTCTGCCCCTCTTCTGCTCATGCATGTTCTCTCTCTCTCTCTCTCTCTCTCTCTCTCAAAATAAATGAATAAATATTTAAAAAAAAAAGACATCAAGGAGAATAATTGTCTGGTGCTACATAGTTCATTGAACTGAAAGCTCATGATACACGTCAGGCTCCTGTCCTTGATTTGCACTGTCTGCTGTCATCCTTTGCCCAGCATGTTGACAAATTTTTGTTACTTTGCCCCTACTTCTCTTGTTCTTCTGGGTAAATACAGCTGGGTTCAGCTGTTTTGGGGGGTTAGCAAGAATGTCCCACACATCCTTTAACAGTTGGCTGCAGAAATACAGAAAGATCCCACCTTTCAGTGTCAGGTTATCCAATTTATATGCTGGCAAACCATCTTGATTCTCTTCCTCCCATTCCTTCCTGCTGTCTTTTTAAAAATATATATGGGGCGCCTGGGTGGCTTAGTCGGGTAAGCGTCCGACTTTCGCTTAGGTCATGATCTCGCGGTTCGTGGGTTCGAGCCCCGCGTCGGGCTCTGTGCTGACTGCCAGCTCAGAGCCCGGAGCCTGTTTCAGTCCGTGACTCCCTCTCTCTCTGACCCTCCCCTGCTCACGCTGTCTCTCTCTCTCCTAGAAATATATATATATATATATAAAACTGCATCCATTAACACCGTATCAGGGAGTAAAAGGAGTGAGCAGGTGAAACCTGCATTTGTTTCTTTCGGTACTTGTGGGAAGGTCCAGTAGAAGATCTGGTGGAGGAGAGATTTTGAATTCGGACTTGGAAAAGATTTATATTACCCTGGGGTAGCAATACTTCATGCTGTCTCCAGCTTGTGTTCCCACAGATAACTGGAGTTGGTTGTAATTAGAATTCAGGGTACATGAATGTACCCTCCATGGACACTCAAGGTTATCAGACTGAAGGGTGCTATTGACATCTGTTGCAACATTTTTTGTTGTTATTGTTGTTGTTAGTAAATGCTGAAGCTAGCTTGATACTGACTTATACCAGCCTCTGGGTTATATATAGAATGAAGCCATTTCTCTACCTTTGGGGCTGTGGATTTGAAATGCAAGTCACATACAAACTCCCACATTTAATGATTTCTGACCTTCCTTTGCTCTGCAGTCCAATGGCACTCATATCATGTATAAAAACACAATCTGGATCGAAAGTGCCAACAACACTGGCAACATCATCACTAGGGACCGGACAATCAATGTGGAGTTTTCGTGTGCCTATGAGCTGGATATCAAGATCTCTCTAGATTCTGTTGTGAAGCCTATGCTAAGGTAAAGAATCTCATGGGCTGTGCACATTGCTTTGTCTTTTCCTTGACAGGTAAGGTTAGCATAATCAAAATTGCTAGCATTTGTCTTGGAAGCACTAGCGAAGAAATAGTTCCTCCTTTCTGCACCTAAATGCCTTGGACCAACACCGTGCAATAGAACTTTCTACAATGATGGAAATGTACTATATCCATGCTATCCAATAAAATAGCTGCATATGGAAATTGAGCAGTTGAAATGCGGCCAGAGGTGCTGAGGAATTAAATTTTTAATTTAATTTAATTTTAATTGCCACATGTGGCTTGCGGGTACCATTTTGGACTCAGACTTTTCTATCATCTGCTTTGCCTTCCCTCTGCATTTTCTGCTTGGAACTGGTAGTGACTGGATAAATAGGATGGGCTGGGGTTCCTCACTGCACAATTGTTTCCCTTCTAGTGTCATTAACCTCACAGTTCCGACCCAAGAAGGCAGCTTCATCACCAAGATGGCACTCTACAAAAATGCCTCATACAAACACCCTTACCGCCAGGGTGAGGTGGTGTTGACAACTCGGGACGTGCTGTATGTTGGGGTCTTCGTGGTTGGTGCCGACTCCACACATTTGATCCTGACTCTGAACAAATGCTATGCCACCCCGTCCCGTGACAGCAATGACAAACTCCGATACTTCATCATCGAAGGGGGGTGAGTGGACTCCTATCAGAGGACAGTCCCAGAGCCTTCAGTGTAATGTTAGCCAGTACCAGTCTCTAGAGAAGAGAATGGGAATGAATATTGGCATGGTGTGTCCATGAACTTTAAGTCTCCAAACAAACTTGTGAGGTAGACACTGTGAGCCTCATTTTACAGATGAGCAGGCTGAGGCTTAGGGGGACCAAGCCACTTGCTTCAGGTCACACAGCAACCTTGTGATAGGCCCCCAAGTCCTGCAGGAGTCACTACAACATGCTTTCTTCTCACTGTGATCAGAGAAGGGATTCTGTCTTGCCGACTTTGAATTGTAGTTCAAGAGAAATGTGGATCACCTGCAAGTGGAAGAATGCCATACCTACAGGTTGGTGAACAGGACATCTATCAGAATTTAAAAAGAGCTAGTATAGTAGAATAGATGAAACAGAAGCACAGAGTAAACTAGAATAGTTTATAAAATCAATGACTTTTTCTTTATTCACCGCTATGTGCCCAGCACCTACTGAGTCCCTGATACATAGTAGTTATACCACAAAATTTATTGAATGAATGAAGAATAAGAAGAAAAGACTATAGACCAATAATAATTATTTTTCTTTTTTATTTACTTATTAAAATTTTAAAAAATGTTTATTTTTGAGAGACAGCACAAGTAGGGGAGGGACAGAGAGAAAGGGGGAGACACAGAATCTGAAGCAGGCTCCAGGCTCTGCAGGGCTCGAACCCACCAACCATGAGATCATGACCTGAGCCGAAGTTGGACACTTAACCAACTGAGTCATCCAGGTGCCCCTATTTTTCTTTTTATAAAACACATACGGGTAATGTCAAGCGATGATAATTCTGGCTGGTTATGAAAAACAGACAAAGGCAGACTAACAGAAGAAGCCTACAAATTTATTAAATACAAATTTTCTGGGATATTGAAAGCTTCCTTGAGGAAATGGGAATCTCAAGAAGTGGTTGAACCTAAGTATGTTATGCTAGGTTAGATGAAGAGCAGACTGTCGTGGATAAGTAAGAGAGGTCAAAGGGTATGAGGTCGGTATGATAATGGGAGAAAATTAACAAAGCCTGTTAGGATTCTCCTTGCTGTCCCTCTGTCTTTGGAGATAAGGGTGTTCCTTTCCTTCTGGTGTAGGAACAGTATCTCTCACATGAGGACTTTGTGACTTGTTTCAGGGGCAAAGATTCAGGGAAAGATCAGAGTGACCTTTCTGCTTCTGCTTTTCTCAAACTCCTTCACCTTAAATATTAAATATGCCAGGGCACCACCTTGAGGGGGAGCATTCCAGAATCCTGTCTCCAGCCTGGACCAGTGCCTACCCTGGGGTGGTTTGGGAGAATTACGGATACTGTAATTAGCTTTAAGGTTGAAAAGGAATAGTTTCCCAAAAGAAGATGAGGTTCTGGGCAAACCTTCAATATCCACTATTTTTGCAGATGAAACAGATTCAGAGATGTTAGGTACAAAGCTCACCCAAGGCCACTCAACTAACCAGAGACAGAAGAAGAACAATCGTCCCAAGTATTGGGACACACCACCATCCTAAGTGGCCAGATGGGGCTTGTGACAGAGGTCACTGAGGGATTTGTCTTCCTGAGCTGGTTCTTAGCCTCTTCCGAGGCAAAGGGAGGGACTTGGTGACTACTGGGTAGCTCACAGACCCACCATAGTCCTTTCCCAAAGGGAAAGAGCTCAAATCTGAGCCCCTGTACATTTGCAAGCTGGGATGTAGGGTCTGTGCCTCCTTTGAAGGACACAGTGGCATTTGGCAGTTTCATTATTTTAGTTTTTTAAAATATTTTATTTATTTTGAGACAGAGAGTGTGCATGGGGGAGGAGCAGAGAGAGAAGAGGAGAGAGAGAGAATCTCAAGTAGGCTCTGCACCATCAGTGTAAGGCTCAACACAGAGCTGGAATTCATGAACTATGAGATCATGATCTGCGCCAAAATCCAACGCTTGACCTACTTAGCCACCCAGGTGCCCCGGTGTTTGGCAGTTTTAAAATAGTGTTTAATAGGCTTGACCTAGAGAGGAGAGCGAGTGAGTGAGTGAGCATGTTCGTAAATCTCAGCCTCCCCCAGGGTCTGAACAAAAGGCCTTCAGATGAAATGGCTATTTGATTTCATCATAGGAGGGAATTTAAATCTTGAGTCCTTTGACCTTTCTTGGAGGAATGTGATTATTGTTTTCCCAGTGAACTCATCTGGGAGAAAGCATGAGCAGCAAAATGGGTTCATTTTAGTATTTTGGGGGGACCTGGTGTTCCTCCATGGCTCTGTAAGGGCAGTAATGGTACCACCATCTCCCAGTGATTCAGGAGACCCAACATGCAGGTCACTGCTCTTTCCTCTGTGCACCTGGACAGAGGAAAGGACAGGTGCTCCTCTGATCATGGACAAAGGATTCTAGTGCTTGGCTTGTGTGCTAACACCAAGGCAGGCATCCACATGGCCTGTCCCTGCCTCCCCAGAGCTGTTCCTTCTGCTCCGTGTGTTTCTGGTACCCAGATATCAAGTCATCTCTCTGGGAGGCAGTGGTCTGGCCAAGAGGGAAGGCCTGTGTGAAGACTGGAGTGCTGTGAACATTTTAGAAATTTTGAACCCATTTAGATTATTGAAATGAAAAAGAGTGACAAGGAAAAGTATGGCAAGTAAGTTTTCATTTCAAGGCATTTAAGAGATTATTGCCTTGAAGGCTAATTACAAAGCCTAATAGGTGTGGGGGTGCTGAAGGATAACTTCAGTTTTTCGTTTTCCTTATCACTGAGCTACTGAATCCTGTGGGTTCAGGGAAAGAATGAATTAAAAAAAAAAGGCATCACCCTTTTTATCTTTGTCATTTTTAGGTAACTTCTTGCTTGGCTCCTATAGGCCAACCTTAGCGATGGCGGCACATTCATTCACTCATTCATTCATTTACAGAGATGTTTAGATACTTCCTATGTGCCCTCTAGTGTGTTAGAGAGAGACACAGTGAGGATTACAACCTGATTTTTGGGCTCCAGGAATCCAGGAAAAGCAACCTGTTCCTATGTGGTTAGGGTGGTACAAGGGGTTATTTGTAGAGAAGGGAGAGCTATAGACTGGTGTTGGGGGAAGAGTGGGAGAATGCATGGGAAGACTTCCAGATTGGGGAGGCTTCATGTGGAAGGACTATGGGACCTAGGAGGCTATGATGCATTTGGGGAACTCTAAGTAGTGGAGACAGGTGTGTGCCTGAGGGAGGCTGGTGGCTCAATACCACAAGGGTTGGAGGCAGAGAGGGAAAAGAGGTAGTCACCTGCAGCAAAAGGAGTCTTAGGTCATCCTGGACCGCTCTTCCTTCTTCTTCAGCTCCCACCTAGTTTAATATGTAGGAAGATGTCCCAAGAGGGCTTTGATCAGGGGCCCCTCCACAGATTGATAATTAACCAGAGAAAGTACAGCTGTAGTGAGGACTGATCATGTGCATGTTGAATTCATATCAGTAAAGCATGACACTGTGAGGGGCAGAATGAGAAACTGAGGTATAGAGAAGTTGGGGGGCAGTTCCTGAGGTCATTTTGCTTTTATGCACTTAGGATACTAGATTGAGGTGTTATTCAATGCTTTTAAAACAAACTGTGAAAATAGATGGGAGTGGTAGTAAATGAGACACCCACACAGTCCAGAGGTCACTCTCAAAGGCAGAGATGTTTTTACCTATTATGATGGTTTTATATGAAATAGAAGCAAATGTGTGAAGCAAAGATTCCACTTTCTTCTGAACAGCTGTCAGAACATTAAAGATAACACCATTGGCATCGAGGAGAATGGTGTCTCCCTAACCTGTCGCTTTCACGTCACCGTCTTCAAGTTCATTGGGGATTATGATGAAGTACATCTTCACTGTGCAGTGTCACTGTGTGATTCAGAAAAGTACTCCTGTAAAATAGTAAGTGAAAGCATGAAAATGAATTGGCCTGGCCCTATTTCTCACTGCCTCCCTTTTCCCAACATGCAGATTGTGAACACCAGGATCTGTGTGGCTCCTGAGAGTTCTTTGGGATTCACAGCACCTGGACATGGCTAAATTGGAATCATCCCCAGATGCTCAGGCATGGCTCATCTTTGGGGAGACAATAAGAGAGAGGATGTGGTAGAGTGATATCCATTTCCTCTTCTTCTCTGTCTCTGAAATGTCAGTCAGTCATGAGCATAGCCCATGAGCTATGAGTCCATGAGCACTTAGCTCAGGGTTTCTCAGACCTCAGCATTATCGCCCTTTGAGACCAAATCATTCTTTGTCATAGGTGCTGTTCTGGGCACTACTGTAGGGTGTTCAGCAGCGCCCCTGGCCTCTACCCACTAGATACGAATCGCACCTCCTCCCCTGCTGTCACACCCCAAAAATGCCTACCAACCTTGCCAAACATCCCCTGGAGGAGGGAGGGGCAAACCTGGCCCCATTTGAGAACCACCAGACCAGAGACTCAAAGAGTCAGGCCACCTGAACCTGATGGGAACAGTCGGACCCAGCTCCACTGTCCTATAGAGGCAAACCCCTGGATACTTCAGCCAGATGTTCTTCAGACAGTGACTTCCCTGCCACTCATCCAGGTCCACAATGGCGGGTGGCTCTGGAGAGGTTGCTGGAGGTGCTTCTAGGAGGAAGTGACAAGCCAATCATCTCTCCCATGCCAGGCTTACACCCCTGCCAAGTACGGGTGTCCCTAAGATTTTATAGCAGTGGTATCGGCTCCCTAACCTTTAATCTTCCAGCTTCATGCTTGTCCGATGTTTGCAGCATCATGCCGTGAATTATGGTTAGAGCTACTTACAGATGCTGCCGCATCCCCCGATGTGATACAACAATCCTGGTTCCTGGGAAGGGAGCGTCTTTGAATCTAATTCTTGTGCAAGGACTATATTTAATTCTGCTCAACATAAAGCCCGGAGTCCCAGTGGGCTCCATGATCAAGAATGCATTGGTTCTAATTAATCCGAGCAGCGATAGTGCTCGAGGCTGGGACCTCTGCGTCTTTCAGAGGTAGAAACATGGCGAAGAATAAGTTATCAGCTTAATTGTGTACAATTTTCCCTCTGGTGTTCTGTCTTTCAGAATTGCCCACAAAATTCCAGGATTGCTACAGATTATACCAAAGAGCGTAAAGAACAGATCATTTCAGTGGGACCTATTAGGAGAAAAAGTATGTATGTCCCCCCCAAACACATTATACATTATTAAAACAATGGGATTTGAAGGCTTGGACTAACTCTTGGGTGTGTGTCAACTACAGTGTGAGTCTGGTGGATGAGGAAATGGAGGACACCAGGTGGAGAGGACAACTCACTTCCATAACGAAGTCTTCTCATTGACTCTTAAAATGCCCACAACAACTTGGGGCTCTTCGTCTTCCTCTCCTCTGTTTAAAGTCTCACCCTGAAATAGGAGTTGAAGATTTGATCTGTCTGAAGTTGATGTGACCAGCTGCTCTTTTTTTAGGACTGGACTGGTGTGAGGACAATGGAGGGTGTGAGCAGATTTGCACGAGCCGGGTAGATGGGCCTCTGTGTAGCTGTGTGACGGGAACCCTTCAGGAGGATGGCAAGAGCTGCCGAGGTAAATGTAACTGCCTGTTCAAGGCAGGCGGTGGGGAGCACTGGGGGCTCTTTCCCTGAGTAGGAGACATTCATATGTGACTCAGTCAGCAACTGGCCTAAATCCCAGAAGTTAAGATGGAAAGATGGAGAAAGTGCCAAGGAATAGTAACGCCATCTAAGATATATACATATATTTTTGACCTTTGGGTCCTGTTCTTTCATCTAAAAGATGAAGGTGATTAAAAAAAAAAAGATATCCAACTATTGAAGGACCAAATATTGATGTTAAATCAAGGTCACCAAGTCTACCTGGGCTGTGGCTGGGACTGGGATCCAAGATCCAACAAGCAAGATTTCTTGTGGTCACCTTAGCCCATGGTTTCCCTGAGTCTAGCAGGACTCTTCTAGAGGTTAAGTTAATTCTGCCTCTTTCCTGCCTCAGTCAATACCATTTGGATAAAGCGAGTTCTTGGCCATAACAAAAGTGGTTTCAGTTATTTGGTTGAGTACCACAACGATTTCTGATTCCTGTCAAACAGGTATTTTTCTTCACAGGACTTACTATGTTCCTCTCTGTTCACAGCACCTAATTCTTCCATTGAACTTCAAGTTTGGATGCTGCTTCTCATCATGACCCAGATTTTACTATGGCATTTTGTCTATAAATCAGGCACGACCTCATAATTAACTCAAGGTTGCTATGTAACGTACTGTAATTTACTTACTTCAACCCCCACTCCCCGTAGGGTAAGAGGTGTGCACCCTGAAGTCAAAACCTATTTGAAAGTGTCCAGCAATTCTCAAAGTGCTACCACTCACCTCAAATAGTCCAAGTCCCAGAAATGAGTGACATTCCAAACTCCACTTACAAAGCCCACAGTGGGGCCTCTAAGAGCTAGTTGTGGAAAAAGCTTGTGTCTTGCCTGAAATTTCCAAAAAGTTGTCACTAGAACCTTTGGTTCACTTGAAAAACCAGTACAGGGAAAAAAAAAATCTTGGTTGGTTGAAGAAGTCTGACCAGAAATCTAACCAGAGAAATCTGTCAAGCCAGTACCGTTTCTGGATCTTAGTTTTTCAGAGAAAAGGCCTGTTGGAACAATACTGGGAAGCAATGACTGGAAGGTTTGAGTCTCTCTAAGGAATCTTTCGAAGGTTTGGAAGTGTCTGATCTATGATACGTACATGTTGCTCACTTCTGTCTATGATGAGCTCCTCCTTCCCTCCCCCCACCCTGGTGTCCCTCAACCTTGCCATGGCTGCCTGGGAGATTGTTTGCAGACCTGGGGAACCCCACTCCCTATCCCAGACCCAGACCCTTCTCTCTTACAAATCAACCAAATAATTTTTAATGTGTTTTACACTTAAATAAACTTTGTGTTCACATATTCTTGTTACTTGGTGACTGAAAGAATTCTTGCTGATATTGAGCTTTGTGTGCCAAATAGCGTGCTCTGATTCCATGAATCAGCAGCGGTTGGACCAGGTAGATACTTCTGGCCAGAGCTTTCATGGGTTTTTGTTATATGGCTGTTCGTGTGGACTTACAGAGCATCAGCAGGACGTTACTGGGCGGTGTGGAAGAGAAGCAGGGAGCGTCCGCTCTTGTACATGGTACGCAAACTCGCATTTGCTGTAATTAACTGTAAAACGGGGGGCCTGCTAAATATATCCCTAGGCTGCCTCTCTGTTTGAGGTTAAAAACAAAGCAAAACCCACTTCAAGTTTATTTTGAAGTTGTTTTGGATGGAAGCTGATGGTATTTTTGTATTTTTCTGGGAGCTCTGAAAAGCGGAGCATAAATCCTAGCATCCTTGACCGTGGGTGTGGATATGATTAGTGCCTTGGATGCACCAGGCAACTGTCACTGGGTTGAGGAAGCTGGGGTGTAGACGCAGTCTGTGCTGAAGTGCTTTGATCTCCCAGCCCTCTGGGAGGGTCAACAAATTCGAGCTTGTCTTGCCAGTGACACATGCCATGTGGCTGAGAGGACAACTGGTATGGCCGGGGCAAATGTGCATCCGCTTCGACTTGGAGTTCTTGAGGTTTTCCAGGAAAATGATGAGCATTGAGGTAGGTTAAGGGACCCAGCCGCTTAGTGCAAATGAGACACAATGTGCTTCCTCACCAAGAGAGAAACTGATGTTATGTGCGTGTTCTGTCTTCACATGAAAAACCATGTCATTTACACAGTTGAAGGTTTAGGGGTTCACAATCAGACAGATCCTGAGTTGAACACAAGAATGTCTTGTTTTATTCTTTTTTTTTTAATAGTTTATTGTCAAACTGGTTTCCGTATAACACCCAGTGCTCATCCCCACAAGTGCCCTCCATGCCCACCTCTCCCCTCCTGCCCCACACCCATCAGCCCTCAGTTTGTTATCAGCATTCAAGAGTCTCTCATGGTTTGCCTCTCTCCCCCTCCCCCAATATTTCCCCCCTTCTTCTCCCCCACGGTCCTCCATTAAGTTCCTCCTAATCCTCCTATACGTGTGAACGTATGGTTTCTGTCCTTCTCTGCCTGACTTATTTCACTCAGCATAACACCCCTCAAGGTCCATCCATGTTGCTACACATGGCCAGATTTCATTGTTTCTCATTGCCATGTAGTATTCCATTGTGTAGATAAACCACATCTTCTTGATCCATTCTTCCGTTGGTGGACACTTAGGCTCTTTCCATGTTTTGGCTATTGTGGAGAGTGCTGCTGTGAACATTGGGGTACATGTGCTCCTATGCCTCAGCACTCCTGTATCCCTTGGGTAAATTCCTGGCAGTGCTATTGCTGGGTCATAGGGGAGTCCTGTTGTTAATTTTTTGAAGAACCACCACACTGTTTTCCAGAGGGGCTGCACCAGTTTGTATTCCCACCAACAGTGTAGGAGGGTGCCCGTTTCTCCACATCCTCGTCAGCATCTGGAGTTCTCTTCTATTTAAAAGAACTCTTTATTTTATTTATTTTTATTTAAAATGATTTGCTCATTTTAGCCACTCTGACTGGCGTGAGGTGGTATCTCAGTGTGGTTTTGATTTGTATTTCCCTGATGAGGAGGGACACTGAGCATCGTTTCATGTGTCTGTTGGCCATCTTTGGAGAAGTGTCTGTTCATGTCTTCTGCCCATTTCTTCACTGGATTGTTTGTTTTTCGGGTGTGGAGTTTGGTGAGTTCCTTATAGATTCTGGATATTAACCCTTTATCTGATATGTCATTTGCAACTATCTTTTCCCATTCCGTTGGTTGCCTGTTAGTTTTCTGGGTTGTTTCCTTTGCTGTGCAGAAGCTTTTAATCTTGATGAGGTCCCAATCATTTATTTTTGCTCTTGATTCCCTTGCTTTTGGGGATGTGTCAAGTAGGAAGTTGCTGCGGTGGAGGTCAAGGAGGTTGTTTCCTCTTATCTCCTCTAGGGTTTTGATGGTTTCCTGTCTCACATTCAGGTCCTTTATCCATTTTGAGTTTATTTTTGTGTATGGTGTGAGAAAATGATCTAGTTTTATTCTTCTGGATCTTGCTGTCCAGTTCTCCCAACACCATCTGTTAGAGGCTGTCTTTTTTCCATTGGATACTCTTTCCTGCTTTGTCAAAGATTAGTTGGCTGTATACTTTTGGGTCCAATTCTGAGTTCTCAATTCTATTCCATTGGTCTATGTGTCTGTTTTTGTGCCAAGACCATACTGTCTTGATGATGACAGATATGTAGTAGAGGCTAAAGTCTGGGACGGTGAAGCCTCTCGTTTTGCTTTTCTTCTTCAATATTACTTTGGCTATTCGGAGTCTATTGTGGTTCCATTTTTTTAGGATAGTTCTAGTTTTGAGAAGTATGCTGGTGTAATTTTGATTGGGATTGCATTGAATGTGTAGATTGCTTTGGGTAGTAATGACATTTTAACTGTATTTATTCTTCCAATCCCTGAGCATGGAATATTTTTCCATTTCTTTGTGTCTTCTTCAATTTCCTTCATAAGTTTTCTATAGTTTTCATCATACAGATCTCTTGTATCCTTGGTTAGGTTTATTCTAGGTATTTTATGGTTTATGTCTTGTTTATTCTTTTACTTGATTTCCTGAGATGAATGTTACCTAAAAACACATGAGGAAGTGATTTAATAACTTCCCTTTATTGATTTTCTTGTCAAAGTCATGTAAAACTTCCAAATTTCTAAATTAAAACTATAGTGTGTTGGGTTTAGGGTTTTTTGTTTTGTTTTGTTTTTTATTTCTTTAAACCTGTTCTTGCTACACTTTTATTCTTGGCCTTTAGTTTTCTTTTCTTCCTTTTTTTTTTTTTTTTGTGGTCTTAGGTTTTCTTATTTGGTTGACATCTTTAGCTGGTCTCATCATTAAGATAAGGTAGGTCGTGGTAGCATAACAAAATACTCCAGAATCTAAGTGGCTTACACACCAAGGTTTCTTTCTTGCCTGTGCCAGTGGGATCCAGTTCTTACTCTCACCCTGGGACAGGTTGATGGAGACTTCATTATTTCTTTTTTTTTTTCCTCAACAGAAGTTATTGAACAATTTATCCTTTCCCCATAGAACTGTGATACTGCCTTTACCATATAGCAAGTTTTAGTCTCTGTGGGTCTGTTTATGACCTTTTTATTCTCTTCCATTGATTTTTTTGTTCCTGCATCAGAACCACACTTTAAAATTTTTTGAGATATAATTGGCATATAACATATTAGTTTCAGGTGTACAGCATGAGTTGCTATTTGTATATACTGTGAAATGATCACCACGGGAAGACTCATTAACATCTGTTACCTTCCACAGTTACCAATATTTTTTCTTATGATGAGAACTTTCAAGATCTCTTCTCTTACTGATATTCAAGTATACAACACAGTATTATGAACTATAGTCACCATGCTGTCCATTACATGCCCAGGACTTATTTATTTTATGACTGGAAATTTGTACATTTTGACCACCTTCACTCATTTTGCCCACTGATCACACCCCTCCCAACCTCTGGCAATTCTGTGTATCTATGAGCTCTTTTTTCCCTTTTTTTTTTTGAATCCTCAGTGGCCCAGTTGGTTAAATGTCTGACTCTTGATTTCGGCTCAGGTCATGATCTCACAGTTTGTGGGTTCAAGCCCTGTGTCAGGCTCTGTGCTGGTGGTGCAGAGCCTGCTTAGGATTCTGTCTCCCTCTCTGTCTGCCCCTCTTCACATGTATGCGCATACACTCTCTCCTTCTCAAAATAAATAAATAAACTAAAAAGAAATCCACGTATAAATGAGGTTATGCAGTATATGACTCTAATTTATTTCATCTAGCATAATGCCCTCAAGGTCCATCCATGTTATTGCAAATGGCAGAATTTCCTTCTTTATTTTGTGACTGAATTTTGTGACACCGTGTGTGTGTGTGTGTGTGTGTGTGTGTGTGTATCACTTGTTCTTTATCCATTTGTCCATTGATGGACTCAAGTTGTTTCCATATGTTGGCTATTGTAAGTAATGCTGCAATGAACATAGGGATGCAGATATCTTTCCAAATTAGTATTGTTGTTTCCTTTGCATAAATACCCAGAAGTGGCATTGCTGAGTTGTACTTTAGTTCTTGTGTTCGTTTTTTGAGGAACCACCATTTTGTTTTCACAGCGGCTGCACTGATTTCATTCCCACCAACAATGCACCAAGACTCTTTTCTCTCCACATCCTCACCAACACTTGTTATTTCTTGAGGCTTCATCATCTTTTGGTGCTGCCAGCTTAACACAAGGCTTGGGGGTTCAGCAAGCAAGGGGAGAGAATGCGGAGAATCACACCCTGGAAAGGACACCAAATCATTTCTGTTCCTGTTTCATTGTCCAAAACACTTTGCATGGCTGTAAACTAACTGAGAGCAGGGAAACAGGAGCTTCCGGTGAGCCTGAAGGACAGAAGACCCGGAAATGCAGGGTGACAGCTGTCATGTTATCTGTGAGTCAATCATTGCCGTCTGTGTTAAAGGGAAATATTTTTACAGAACTAAAACCAAACAGGCCCCTTAGTTGACTGTCAGGAAGGCAGAACTGGAAGGTGATCCTGATACTTCTACTAATTCTCTGCTTGAAACAAACCATTCGACAGGGTAATACCTCCATTTTCCTCTCTGTAAAAGGAGAATATTAAGCTTCTTTTCAAATATTCTTGTATTAGAAAATGACACCATACAAATGTAAATCATACAGCAGTATATATTTAGGTTAACTCCAGAACATTGCCTTTTCCTGCCACTCAAAAAGATTTGCCTCAAGAAAGGGGAGAGAAGAAAAGCACTTGCTTAGCAAAGGTTAAAAAGGAAGTTAATTGTGGATCTCATTAACTTGGTATTTGTCTGATATCAAAAGAAACGACATCGTGGGGTCTGGCATTTCTGACAATTGGGAATTCTAGAATTAGTTTCTTAACTAGTAGTAGATACATGCTCTACTCAACATCCTGATGGCGAAACTTGAGAGCACTAATTGTTTTACATTATCTAATATTCTAACTATTTTTAGAACCATTTGACATTTAGCGACAGCTTGAAATCTAATATAATTTCTTTCAGCCAAAGGAATTAATTATCTAAAGATGACAATACTGTAGGTTTGGGGTAATAAAAAATTACTTATTTACTAATTCTGAATTCAGCCTCCACCCCATTGTGAAGCTCCTAGGCTCACTCCTGGAACTCGACGATTTCTATAGCCTGTATATCATTGCGATCTAGCCCTGGTTAGGAGAACAGGGCATTTTCAGTGCCCCCATGCACTGGCAGTGCGGCACATCACAGTGAAAAAGAAAATCAAATAGCGCCCTCTAGTGTCGTTTTATTTTTTGCATGAAACCCAAGTGTGTATTGAACCGCACCAATCAAAATATGATTTCTCCCCCTGCTCGAAACCTTAGATGCAGAACGTTACCAGAATATAGCTTTAGAGAACACATCAAATGCCAAGGACATTTTCTGGAGAACAGTGTGAGATTTATTTTAATGCACACAGTAAGCATCATTCCAGGAAAATACCAGCTTTTGTCATCCCATGCAAATTTTGCCCTTAATATCTATTTCTCTAACGTGCTGACAAAAATAGCTGTCGGGAAAAATTAAGTATCTCTTTAAAATGTTGAGAAATAAACAATCTGATCAAGAAAAACCCATGAAATATTTAGCGGTCTTTCTCTTCCCTCAGCAGCATGTGAAATACTTTCATATGCGTCTGAGGGACAACAGCGGTAATTTTGGTCTGACTAATGGAAGTCTCTCTTTCTGATGGTTTAATTATGTTTGCTGAAATACGATCCTCATATAAGACAACATCTCCATGGCAGAGGGACAGATCTCTGTGTCTATAGACAGAAATAAAACACAAAAGACTCAACGTTGTGTGAAGAACTTGACAATAAAATTCTATTTGCTAAGGAAACAAATGAAGGAAGAATGTTCACTGTACATTTTGTTGTTGCTGTTTGCACGTAGCCTCTGGGTTAGCTACTGTTTTATCTGCTAGTGTATAACACTGATTGCAAAAGGGTTTTGAAACTGAGATATTCACTCATCAGATGAAATCTCAATACCTTACGCCCATGTAGCATCTTCCGTAACTCTCGATGCTTTCCTACGTATATTTAATATTGTTCAGTGCTAAATCATACTGAGTTTTGACAGACAGATCGGAGGAAGAGTGCTAACTTGATGTCGTATGGCACAAATTGTCAGCCTAAAGTACTAACTGAAGAAAAAAACCCACCCACCCACACATGTGTTCTCATGCCTGTAGGTTTGTCTCATCATTTCCAACTTGTAATGAGACAATTAGAATGATAGCAGCCTTTTGTCTTTGAAGCCTTTTTAGGAACAAAGAACCTGAACTCGGAAGTCTTGAAATTTCCCCCTAACTCTTGAATTTGTTCATAGAATAGTTAAGGGCACAAAATTCCACACATATTACCCTATTCTGGTTGGGCAGAAATCTATTTTTAACAAAAAGGAGAACAGAGAAGACTGAGTGGCTCAGTTGTTTGAGCATCTGACCTCGGCTCAGGTCATGATCTGGTGGTTCATGAATTCAAGCTCCACATCGGGCTCTGTGCTGACAGCTCAGAGCCTAGAGCCTGCTTTGGATTCTCTGTCTCCCTCTCTCTCTGCACCCCCATCCCCTGTTCGCTCTCTGTCTCTCTGTCTCTCTGTCTCTCTCTCTCTCTCTCAAAAATAAACATTTAAAAAAATGGAGAACATAATTTTTTACTCAGGCCTTGAAAATATTTGCATTGGGCCTATCCACAACTCATGGAAAATTTTGATGTAAAGATTATCTTCACATAGAAATATGCTATTAGTTATATATTAACCAAAGGCAGAAAAATGCGTGGTTCCCAGTATTTTTCTCTTACCTGCCATAACACGC
This sequence comes from Proteles cristata cristata, assembly GCA_017311185.1. Lineage (NCBI taxonomy): Eukaryota > Metazoa > Chordata > Mammalia > Carnivora > Hyaenidae > Proteles > Proteles cristata. The sequence continues at coordinate 128,338 of JAESUZ010000841.1, forward strand.
TTACTGCGACAGGCTGATCTGGTCCATATCTCCATGGACCATTCAAATCAAGGTGTTACAAGTGGATATTCAGTCCCCTTCTCCATGCGTCTCTGTATTGATGACAGCAAAATGCTGTTAAGGAATATCTGTGTCCACGCCAAGGAGGGAATCTACTCTCCTGAAGAGTCCCAATCAGTAAGCAATTTGGCAAACTAATTCGATAAGGACAAAATGATTGAGCACATAATGTGAAAGATCTTGGTGTTTTAGCAGAATATTCAAGGCATAAAATGAAACAGAGAAGGGCTGTAGGAGTATTCTGAATAGTAATTCAAGATTAGCAGAGTCAAGCGATGTTCGACCACTGTGAATTTGTTTACAGCTCCCACGTGTTAGCATTTTCAAATCATACTTTTATCCTGGTCTGTTTCATAAGCAATTAATTTCATTAGTTAAGTGGAATCCAAGAACCAAGTCAACAGAGGGAGGGAAATCTTACCCGTGGACCACAGTGAACCATTTACTCAATGATTGCGATCAGTTTAAATGCACGCTATTTAGGCAAATTGTCCTGAAAGCCTAGGCTGTCTAAATAATAGGGAAACACACAAGAAAAAATATTTCTTATTTTTTATTTAAAAATTTTTTTAATTTTATTTAAATCCAAGTTAGTTAACATATAGTGTAACAATTGTTTAAGGAGTAGAATTTAGTGATTCATCACTTACATAGAACATCCAGTGTTCATCCCAGCAAGTGCCCTTCTTAATACCCATCACCCATTTAGCCCACCCCCTACCCAACACCCTGCCAGCAACCCTCAGTTTGTTCTCTGTGTTTAAGACTCTCTTATGGTTTTTGCCTCCCTCTCTGTTTTTATCTTATTTTTCCTTCCTTTCCCCTATGTTCATCTATTGTGTTTCTTAAATTCCACATATGACTGAAATCATATGATATTTATCTTTCTCTGATTGACTTATTTCACTTAGTATAATGCATTCCAGTTCCATCCACATTGTTACAAATGGTAAGATTTCATTCTTTTTGATCACCAAGTAATATTCCATTGTACATATATACCACATCTTCTTTATCCATTCATTGGCCGATATGGAAAGATTTGGGCTCTTTCCATAATATGGCTGTTGTTGATAGTGCTGCTATAAACATTGGGGTGCAAGTGCCCCTTCGACTCAGCACTTTTGTATCCTTTGGATAAATACCTAGTAGTGCAATTCTAGATTGCAAGGCAGTTCTATTTTTAACATTTTGAGGAACCTCCATACTGTTTTCCAGAGTGGCTGCGCCAGGTTGCATTCCCACCAGCAGTACAAGAAGGGTCCTCTTTCTCTGCATCCTCACCCACATTTGTTGTTCCAAGAGTTGTTAATTTTAGCCTAAATATTTTTTTTATTTTAGGAAAAGCAGTTTCCAACAGTCATAACATGTGAAGACCTTGTTGTATTTCTAGGCATTATACTCTAGAAACACAAATTCATCAAAACTCAAATTTTCTGGTAGATCTCCAAAGAGGCACCCATGACTCATAGAAACCAAAGGACCTCACAGCTACATCAGTACTCTTTCTATTTCCTCTGCTTTTGAGTTTTCTATATTTTGAGGGGAGGATGCAACTATAGAACTTAAAACTGGATGGTGTTTTTTAAAATTTCATCATAAAATGTCACAAGATGTGTGGGTGTAAATTCTAAGTCTTCTACCAAAACGTATCATTCTGAGGTGCTCTGTTACAGAAACAACAAAATTCCTTCTTTCTGAGGCTAATCTTAGAAGTGAGTTCTTTAATCAAGAGCAAAAATGAACTATTGGGACCTCATCAAGATTAAAAGCTTCTGCACGTCAAAGAAAACAATCCATAAAACTAATAGGCAACCGACGGAATGGGAAAAGATAGTTGCAAATGACATATCAGATAAAGGGCTAGTATCCAAAATCTTTAAGGAACTCACCAAACTCCACACCCGAAAAACAAACAACCCAGTGAAGAAATGGGCAGAAGACATGAACAGACACTTCTCCAAAGAGGACATCCAGATGGCCAACAGACACATGAAACGATGCTCAGCATCCCTCCTCATCAGGGAAATACAAATCAAAACCACACTGAGATACCACCTCATGCCAGTCAGAGTGGCTAAAATGAGCAAATCAGAGAACTCTAGATGCTGGATGTGGAGAAATGGGCACCCTCCTACACTGTTGGTGGGAATGTAAACTGGTGCAGCCCCTCTGGAAAACAGTGTGGAGGTTCCTCAAAAAATTAACAATAGAACTCCCCTATGACCCAGCAATAGCACTGCTAGGAATTTACCCAAGGGATACAGGAGTGCTGATGCACAGGGGCACATGGACCCCAATGTTCATAGCAGCACTCTCAACAATAGCCAAAACATGGAAAGAGCCGAAGTGTCCATCAACGGACAAATGAATCAAGAAGATGTGGCTTATCTATACAACGGAATACTACATGGCAATGAGAAAGAATGAAACCTGGCCATGTGTAGCAACCTGGATGGACCTTGAGGGTGTTATGCTGAGCGAAATAGGCAGAGAAGGACAGAAACCATATGTTTGCACATATAGGAGGATTAGGAGGAACTTAATGGAGGACTGTGGGGGGAGAAGAAGGGGGGAAATAGTGGGGGAGAAGGAGGGAGGCAAACCATGAGAGACTCTTGAATGCTGAGAACACACTGAGGGCTGATGGGGGTGGGGGGGAGGGGAAGGGGTGATGGGCATGGGGGAGGGCACTTGTGGGGATGAGCACTGGGTGTTATATGGAAACCATCTTGACAATAAACTATTAAAAAAACAAATGTATAAACACCAAAAAAAAAAAAAAAAAAAAAAGCGAGTTCTTTAAATGCTGCCCCAAAACGTGAACTGGAGTCACCAATAACTAGCAAAGTCCTCCTGGGGTTGTTCTACTTGCGCAAACAATTGTCAATGAAAGAATTTTCACTGGTCCCCGCATTATTTATTCCAATCCCATTCTGGGGTTTTCCTCTCCTACCAGAAGGGTGTAAATGCACCCAGACTGGAAAAATGAGGCTATCAGAACCTTTCAGCCTTGTGAAGGCAGGACAGGAAACGTTTCCATCTGGCACATTAACAAAACGCTGGTGAGGGCAGCAGTGAGAACTCGGGGGCCAGGGCTGGTCTTGACTTCTGGGAACCCGAGGGAGCCAGACTGAGCAGATGGCATCAAAAGCATTTCTTCCCTTTCCAGGGGCACCTGGGTGGCTCAGTCAGTTGAACGTCTGGCTTCGGCTCAGGTCATGATCTCACAGTTTGTGGGTTCAACCCCCACATCGGGATCTGTGCTGACAGCTCAGAACCTGGAGCCTGTTTCAGATTCTGTGTCTCCCCTTCTCTCTGACCCTCCCCTGCTCACGCTGTCTGTCTGTCTCTCTCTCAGAAATAAATAAAAAACATTAAGAAAAATAAAAATGCATTTCTCCCCTTTCCAAAATGTCAAAAAAGGAAAGTTCACTTTTACTAAAACCCCTCTGTAGATTTTATTGAAAGGTAAGCAAAAATGATCTTGTCTTTCTGAGATACTTAGAAATACTATAAAAAGCAGAATGATGAATCCCTCAGATTTAATTCTGTGAGTAAAAATCGAATGGAGCCCAGAACCACAAAATGAAATGTAAAGACAGGATTACCTCGAGGAGGAGAGTTTGAATATAATAAGGCATTTCTCACAGACACTAAACTAATGTGAAGAAAAGTACAAAGTGTTTTGATACAGTTACCTTTTGGAAAACTGTTGCTGATTTTAGAAATCAAAAAAACGGAATTGATTACCTTGAACAATAAGTAAATAAATATTAAAGCCAATCCATAAGAAACATCAGAAACACCAATAATTTTGCCCTAGGGTGTTATAAAACCATTTCCTTGGCCATTCCCCTTTGCCCAGGTTCCAGTCAATGAGGGAAGCTAAGGCTCCATTAATTTTACAGTGTGTGTGTATGTCTCACAGTGTAAAGCCTCAGGGTCACTTGTAAGGAAATAATATCATTATGATAAATCTTAAAGTTTGTAGTACTTAGCTCTAAGTTTTTCTTCTCCAAAATTAGTAAATATTTAACAGACGGTCTATTTAATTGTCCTGGAGTCAGAAGGCATTAGGAATCTATTGTGCCACTATGGAAACCACTATAAAATGTCCTCAAAAAACTGCAAATAGAAGTGCCATATGATTCGGTAATTCTACTTCTAGATATGTACCTGAGGAAAATGAAAACACCAACTTGAAAAAATACATTGCATCCTTATCTTTATGGCAGCATTATTACAAGAGCTGAGTTATGGAAGCAACCCAAGTGTCCATCTATAGAAGAATGGATACAGAAGAGTTATATCTCAGGGAGCCTGGGTGGCTCAGTCGTTAAACATCCGACTTCAGCTCAGATCATGATCTCTAGATTTGTGTGTTCTAGCCCCGTGTTGGGCTCTGTGCTGACAGCTCAGAGCCTGGAGCTTGCTTCAGATTCTGTCTCCCTCTCTCTCTGCCCCTCTCATGCTCTCTTTCTGTCTCAAAATAATAAATAGAGTGATATATATGTGGTGTATATATATTAGAAAAAGAAAAAGAGTGATTGTGTATGTGGTGTAATATTATGCAGCCACTAAAAGAATGAGATCCTGCCATTTGCAACAACATGGATGGACCTAGAGGATATTAAGCTAAGTGAAATATGTCAGACAGAAAAAGGCAAATATATGATTTCCCTTATATGGGGAATCTGAAAAACAAAACAAAGGGACAAACAGCAATAATGACAACAGCAGAGAAACAGACACATAAATACAGAGAACAAACTGGTGGTTGCCAAAGGGGGGGGTGTGTGGGCAAAATAGGTGAAGGGGGCTAAGAGGTACAAACTTGCAGTTATAAAATAAATAAGTTGTGAGGATGAAAAGTACGGCATGGGGAATAGAGCCCATGATACTGTAATACGGCAACTGTGGTGAGCATTTCATAAGGTATAGAATTGTTGAGTCGCTATGTTGTACACCTGAAACTTATTTAATATTATATATCAGCTATACTTCGATTACAAGTTTAAATTTTTTTAATCCACTCAATTTCTTTTTTTACATTTCCAGATTCTCTAAAAATTAGGTGGCTTCCTCCACCATCTTGTCTAGTTTTGTCATGATAACATCCAAAACCTGAGACACAGAAAAGGAATTCTGACATTTTTCTTAAGAAAGCAGGGGCGCCTGAGGGACTCAGTCGGTTGAGCATCCAACTTCAGCTCAGGTCATGATCTTTTTTTTTTTTTTTTACAAATAGTTTATTGTCAAATTAGTTTCCACATAACACCCAGTGCTCATCCCCACAATTGTCCTCCTCCATGCCCATCCCCCCCACATCCATCAGTCCTCAGTTTTTGTCAGCATTCAAGAGTCTCTCATGGTTTGCCTCTCTCCCTTTCCCCCACCATTTCCGCCCTTCTTCTCCCCCTTGTTCCTCCGTCAAGTTCCTCCTAATCCTCCTATTCGTGCAAACATATGATATTTGTCCTTCTCTGCCTGACTTATTTCGCTCAGCATAACACCCTCAAGGTCCATCCATGTTGCTACACATGGCCAGATTTCATTGTTTCTCATTGCCATGTAGTATTCCATGGTATAGATAAACCACATCTTCTTGATCCATTCATCTGTTGATGGACACTTAGGCTCTTTCCATGTTTTAGCTATTGTGGAGAGTGCTGCTATGAACATTGGGGTACATGTGCTCCTGTGCCTCAGCATTTCTATATCCCTTGGGTAAATTCCTAGATATGATCCTGTCAATAGATGCAGAAAAAGCATTTGACAAAATACAGCATCCCTTCTTAATAAAGACTCTACAGAAAGTTGGGATAGAAGGAACTTACTTAAACATCATAAAAGCCATCTATGAGAAGCCTTCAGCTAACATCATCCTCAACGGGGAAAAACTGAGACCTCAGGTCATGATCTTGAGGTTCGTGGGTTCGAGCCCTGTGCCAGGCTCTGTGCTGACAGCTAACTCAGAGCCTGGAGCCTGTCTTCAGATTCTGTGTCTCCATCTCTTTCTTTCCCTCCCCTGCTCGTGCTGTCTCTCTCTCCCTCAAAAATAAATTTAAGAAAAAAACATAAAAAAAGAAAGAAGTATGATCCTCTCTAATCAATCTCAACAGTAGACCCAAGACTTTCATTAAGCACATGAAATGGGGGACTCGACAAATCCTAGAGAACAAAGTCCCATGAGACAACAGAAAAGAAAATGTCCCATCCCTAAATATCAGTGTTTGTCTTACATTGTTTTTGTTGTTGTTCAAGGCAGAATCAATGAACTGCATCAAACTTCTCTTGAAAAGTGACTTAGAAAAGAACAGGTAGGTTCCTCTAGTTTTCTCATACATTCCTCAAAGCTGTGCCTTGGTGGGAAATGTAAACTTAGGAACCAAACGCAAATTCCAGAGATGGTACTTACTTCAAACGGGGGCTGTAGCTGCTGGGGCCATAAAGTTTAAACTCAATGTTGATTTAGAATCCGGTTCATCCAGATTTAGAGCCTGCCTCCAGATATCGAAGGTCCCCTAGGTAGGGGACCCTCCTTCCTACCTTTCCCTATATCATTAGTCTTCGTTGACTTGGCATGTCAATCCAGCAACTCTGAACTATGTCGGAACTTAGAAATAGTTTTAAAAAGGAACCCTTGTTGCTTAGCCCTAGAGATTAGAGTTTTTTAGTCAACTGAAGAATTAAGACTTTAAAAAGAGAGAGAGAAAGAAAAGTACAGTTACTAATTGCTAGCCATATACTAACCCTGTGGTGAGGACTTTTCATCTATGATTTCCTTCAGTCCTCCTAAATGATCTCATGAAATAGCTCTTTCCCCATTTTGTAGATGAAGAACAAATAGTCTAAATAGGTTAAGTAACTTTTCAAAGTCATTTGATGTGATTTCACAGAAAACTTGGTAGAGTTGATAGAATCATTACAGGGGACCCTGTCTGGGCATCTCAGTAATGAGCAAAATGCCAAATATGGCATACTTATGTAATCCAACAACTCTATTTATTTGCAGAATACAGGCCAGTCAAGCACGACTCTCTTGTCACTGAAGGGTTAGCATATGGATTATTGCACTAAAAACATTTTTTTAACGTGTATTTATTTTTGAGAGACAAAGTGCAAGCAGGGGAGGGTCAGAGAGAGAGGGAGACATAGGATCTGAAGCAGGCTCCAGGCTCCTTGCTGTCAGCCAGAGCCTGACATGGGGCTCAAACCCATGAACAGTGAGATCATGATCTGAGCCAAAGTTGGTCGCCCAACCGACTGAACCACCCAGGTGCCCCTGAATTATTGTATTTTAAAAGAATTTTAGATTTTATAATAAAATTAATTTCACATTGCAATTCCACCAAAGACCATTACTTTTACTCTGGCATTATAGTTCACAACACAGGTTCTAGAGTCAGACAGATTCTGGGTTTGAATCCTATCTTCACCCCTTACTAGCCAGATGTTCATTCATTCATTCATCAACTATTTACCACTTGCCTACTTTGTACAAGACATCAGGTCTACAATGGTAAATGAAAACAGGCATAGCCCCTGCCCTTAATGGAGATTACAGTTTAGTGGGACAGAGCAATAATAAACAAGTAAATGAGTGAAGATAGAATTTCCAGTGGAGAAAAGTCTTGTGAAGAAAATGAATAGGACGTTACAAGAAAAAATGAGGTGGAGCTCTCATTTCAATCCAGTGGTCAGGCAAGCCCTCTGAGACGGCATCACTTCAACTCAGACTTGAGGAAAAAAGAAGGAAACAAGGATGAAGGAGGGGATGTCCAAAAAGGCATTTCAGAGAGACACTGAAGGAAGGGCAAGGTCTGAAGGCATGAGAGTGGTCTGTTCACAGAGATGAGGGTGGGTGGAAAATTCTAGGCTGGCAGAGCTGGGGTTGGAAATAAAGGGTAGGGGTCTTGTCAGCCGCAAAAAGGTGTCTGGGTTTTATTTCAAAGGCAGACAAAAGCCACTAGAATAGTGTAAGCAGGAGAGTGGTATCATCCGATTTATTTTTTAAGAAATATTTTTAGAGCAGTGTTAGGTTTACAGCAAAACTGAGTGGAAGGTGCACAGATTTCCCAAATACCCTCTGCCCACACACTTTCACAGCCTCCCCACTATCAATGTCCCTCACCAGAATGGCTCATTTGTTACAATCCATGGCCCTACAGTAATGCATCACCCAGAATCCATAGTTTACATTAGGGCTCAATCTTGGTGCTGTATGTACATCCGATGGGTTTTGACAAGGGGCAGAGTTGAAGCATGTAGAATGACATGTACCCACGACTAGAGTGTCATACAGAAAATCCTCTAATCCTAAAATCCTCCATGCTCTATTTATCCCTCACCCCCCCCCATTTACATTTTAAGAATAATTCCAAAGACTGAACTACCTGGGTGGCTCAGTCAGTTGAGCGTTCGACTCTTGATTTTGGCTTAGGTCACAGTCTCACAGTCATGAGCCTGCATCAGGCTCGGCATTGGGTGTGGAGCCTGCTTGAGATTCTCTCCCTCCCTCTCTATTTCTTTCTCTTTCCCTGTGCCCCTCCCACCCCTTAAAAAATTCCAAATACTATATTGAGAATGGCTTTGGAGAGAAGAGGAAGCAGGATGTATAAGAGACTACTGTATTAGTGTAGGGCTGGAGTGTTGGCAAAAGCCCATGGACTAAACAGGTGAAAAGAAATGGATGGCTTTGAGCTCCATTTTAGAGGAGCCAGTCATGAAACAAGGTCATATATTGGATTTGATGACAGGAGAATGATAGAAATAAAAATGTTTCTGATTTATACAACTGGGTGGATGATGATGATGTCATTTACCGAGAAGGAGAAACTTGGTAAGAAATAGTCTCAGGAAGAAATCAAGTGTTGAATTTTGTACATGTTGCGCATGAGATGTCTGTAAGAGATCCAAGTAAAGGTGTCAAGTAGGCAGTAAGATATATGACAGGAACTCGTCAGGCTAGTCTGGAGTGGTGATAAAACATATATAGGAATCATATACATTTAGATAGCATTTTAAATTTAACACAGAATGGAGAGAGAATAGAAGAGCTTCAATCTGAAGGGGTCTAAGAATCTACAGGATCAACATTTAGAGGTTAGGAAGGGAGGGAGAAATTATCAAAGGAAACTGAGGAATAGCCAGAAAATGCCAAGGAAAATTCAAGAGAAAGTATGACTGCAGCCAGGAAAGAGGGTATTTCAAGTGGGACCCGGTTACCAACTATGTCAAGTTCAAGAAGATCTTGGGCAACTCATGTAATCTTCCCGAGAACCTATAGATTCTATAAAATAGGGATAATACTATTATCCCCTGTGTTCAGAGTTTAGTGAAGAGACCAATCTAAGTCACTTCACGTGAGACTTTGTATACAGTAAGCACACAGTAGATTTTTTTTCCAATCTTCATCATCAAACGTCATCAATTAACCTTGTCTGTTGGATGTGCCCGAAAGAAGCTGGTAGAGGATTGGGTTTATAAGAATGAACTGGCTTTTACTAGTTCTTTTTCCTTTCTGACCTTATCAACTGCTAAAATGATAGAAGAATAAATGTCGTCTTGTAGTATAAAATTACTTTTCATGGTCAGTGGGAGTGCATACCATTAATTACCTCAAAACCTGTTTTACTCGTCCAACATTCTCTAATACTACTCAGTTGCCCTGTAAACTGTATGAGTCATTTTTTCCCTCCACTTAATTTTAACTGCAACCTGAGGAAGACCAAATCAGCGAAGTTGTTAATATCTTAAAAATACTAAGCCACTGGGGTACCTGGGTGGCTCAGTCAGTTAAGCTTCTAACTTTGGCTCAAGTCATGATCTCACGGTTCACGGGTTTGAGCCCCACATTGGGCTCTGTGCTGACAGCTCAGAGACTGGAGCCTGCTTTGGATTCTATATCTCCCTCGCTCTCTGTTCCTCCCCTACTCGTACTCTGTCTCTCTCTCCCTCTGTCTCAAAAATAAATAAAAATTAAAAATAAATACTAGGTCACTTGCTGTAAAGCACTCATATATAGATATCTCTTAGGGGAATATTCTCCCAAAGGTTTGCTGATGTTTCTGAATGCTGGAGTACTACCTAAAAAAGAAAATGATTGGGATGCCTGAGTGACTCAGTAGAGGGAGGGCCTGACTCTTAATTTCAGCTCTGGTCATGGTCCCAGGGTCATGGGATCAAGCCCCATGTGGAGCTCTGTGCTGAGCATGAAGCCCGTTTGGAATTCTCTCACTCTATGCCTCTCCACCACTCACATGCACACTCTCTCTAAAAAAAATTTTTTTTTTTAAATTTTTAAAGGAGGGGCACCTGGGTAGCTCAGTCAGTTAAGCGGCTGACTTCGGCTCAGGTCATGATCTCATGGCTCGTGAGTTCGAGCCTCATGTAGGGTACTCGACAGTGCTGACAACTCAGAGCCTGGAACTTGCTTCGCATCCTATGTCTCCCTCTCTCTCTCTGCCCCTCCTCTGCTCAGGCTCTGTCTCTGTCTCTCAAAAATAAATAAATGTTAAAAAAAATTTAAAAAGGAAAATGATTAAGCATGCAAGCTTTCCAAAAAGACATGAGAAATTAAAAACTATTAAAAACAGTGACATGCTGATGAAAAGAAAATGAGTAGCTTTCATTTATTAAAAGTTATGTAAATACAATTCTTTCAGATCCATTATTATTGCACTTGGATATTTTTGGCTGAATGTTACCAGCAGGTAGAAATACAGATGGCAATGTGCTCTGAACTAGCATTTAAAAATAGAAACTTCTTTTCAAAACAGTGGTCTTCACAAAGTTCTCTTAAGACTAGTTGGAATGATAACAATTAGTTTAGCCTGCGAAAATTCAAGCAATTAAAATTTAAAGATTAATTAAAATTAGTTTTTCTAAGTTCACGAAAAGAATCCAAGAGAAATGGGTGGGGACTACTCCTCTTTGGACACTTAGAAATCTCCCCCAATCAAAAATGATGCATCTCAAAACCTTTTATGAAGCAATGGAGACCACTTTATATGCGAAAGTAACAGGTAATTCTCCACAAAAGAGGTTATTAATTTGGTTAAATTTATGTGATGAATATAGATTTATGGATAAATGTCCATCAGAGAGGAAATGAAATCCCATGAAGGACTGCAACATGGATTGGATCTCTGACCCGGATTTCTGATTATTGCAACGGGGGGGTTGGGGAGGGAGGTGGAGACCATGTACAAGCTGGGGCTTGAATGAGCTTGACCTCTGTCTGCTCATGTCTGCTCTCAGACATCTTCCTCTTCATGCTCTCTTTCCTCCCTTCCTCTTGCTGCCTTCCAACGAAATAACCAAAAAGTAGCATTATTTAGAAGTAGCTGAGGGGCATCTGGGTGGCTCAGTAGGTTGAGCATCTGACTTAGACTCAGGTCATGATCTTGCTACTTGTGGGTCTGAGCCCCAAGATGGGATCTGAGAGGGCAGTGTGAGCCTGCTTGGGATCCCCTCTCTCTCCCTCTCTCTCTGCCTCTCCCCTGCTTGTTCTCTATCTCAAAATAAATAAACTTTAAAAAAGAGTAGGTGAGGAAAAAAGGGTAAGAATGTAAAATCGTTTGAAAAATTAGATGCTTTTTTGCATATGATGGAAAGTCTACCTACGTGGTTAAGAGTCACTAATTTTGTTCCAAGCTCCCTAGAAAACAATGCAAAAGTCACTTCATTGAGCGTCTATTGTTAAAAAAAAAAATCAAACTGCTTAGAATAACTGGTAAATGAGGTAAAAAAAAAATAGTATAGTTATTAAGCCCAACCAATGATTCCCTGCCTCTGTTAAGATCTACATATCCGTGGGAGGTACATTTTGTCAGCTCTGACAACCATTTAAACCACGTATCAATATAAGTTGACCCAGACTGTCAAATTGCTGTGTTACAAAGAATAGCATAATTCTTCTAGACTAAAAGAAAGAACTTGCTCCTAAGGGCCCTCATCAGAAGAATTAATACATAAAACAGAATGATAACAATAAGAAGCCACCGTTTATTGAAAACACACTCCACACTAGGCTCCATGATCTGCCCTCTACAGGCATTATAACATCAATTACAGCTTCATTCCAGGTACTGGCACAGAGTGAAAAGGGCCATTTCTTTCTTACAGAGCCCCTCAGTGCAAGTCAGTGGTATCGTGCCGAAGTCCAGTTCAGTAAAAGCAGTTCTGCACAGTATGGGGACACAGCTCTTTAAAGCTGTGGCTTAGCTGTTGTCGAAACACAGCAGAATTGTGGCAGGTGAGCTGCTTCCAGCAGAATAGCCCACACTGTGGATTAAAAATACATGTTCCTGGGGCGCCTGGATGGCTCAGTCGATTAGGCATCTGACTTCGGCTCAGGTCATGATCTCACGGTTCATGGGTTCGAGCCCCATGTAGGGCTCTGTGCTGACAGCTAGCTCAGAACCTGGAGCCTGCTTCAGATTCTGCATCTCCTCTCTTTGCCCTCCTCCACTTGCACTCTCTCTCCTTCTCTCTCTTTCTCTCTCTCAAAAGTAAATAAACATTTAAAAAAGAAATTTAAAAATTCATGTTCTGAGGGCTCTCTTCATACCAACTTAGCCAGAATCTTGGAGGTTTTGTCCAGGAGACGGCATTTTAAACAGGTGCACAGGAGACACTTAGGCACCTGAAGTTAGAGAAACACTACTTTTTTCTGGAACAGTGGTCTCTAAATGTTTTGATTGCCCACCCAGTGAGACATTTGGGGGGCATGCCCCTTCAATTTAGTATTGAGGTTTGGGTGGACAAATGAGATCTCAGTACTAGCTTACTCTTACGTATATTATAAAGCACACATAAAGTTTTACAGGATGAGGCTTTAAATGATCATTATGTAGTAATATCTGAGTAGAAGCAAAGTGATAGAATGAGTTTCACTATTATTATTATTATTTACTTTGAGAGAGAGGGAGAGAAGAGACTGAGAGAGAGAGAGACAGAGAAGGAGGGAGAGAGAGAATCCCAAGCAGGCTCCACACCATCAGTGCAGAGCCTGATGCAGGGCTTGATCCCACGAACCATGAGTTGGCTGCTTAACTGACTGAGCCACCCAGGTGCCCCTAAGGTTCATGATCTTTGAAAAGTTTAGGTAGTTACCCAGGAATTCTAGAATCAGCAGGCAAATACCAGCAAAGGAATAAGATTCTCTACTATTCATGTTCTTCTTGCTTTTGAATGTGACTTGTAATTTATTAAAAAAGCTTTGAGATGCATGTTTGCAAAGAATACCCAAATGTGCACTTTGCAGAATTGTAAATATTTAATTACATTTTTGTTGTGAAATATATTATACATATTTAATATATCTATTATATATATTAATGAATAAAGATAAATAAAGAGCTATAATAGGGGCCCCTGGGTGGCTCTGTCGGGTAAGTGTCCACCCCTTAATTCTGGCTCAAGTCACCATCTTGTGGTTCATGCATCACACTCTGCGCTGACAGCCTAGAGCCTGCTTGGGATCTCTCTTTCCCTCTCTCTCTGCCCCTCCCCTACTTGTTCTTTATCTCTCAAAATAAAAATAATAATAATTTTTTAAAAAAGAATTCTAATAAGGACAAATATCATATGTGTGCACGTATAGGAGGATTAGGAGGAACTTAACAGAGGACCAAAGGGGAGAAGGAGGGCGGAAATGGTGGGGGAAAGGGAAAGAGGCAAACCATGAGAGACTCTTGAATGCTGACAAAAACTGAGGACTGATGGATGTGGGGGGAGGAGGGATGGGCATGGAGGAGGACACTTGTGGGGATGAGCACTGGGTGTTATGTGGAAACTAATTTGACAATAAACTATTTGAAAAAAAAAAAAAGAATTCTAATAAACCAAAGGCTCCACCAACCATGAAGGTCACAAAATGAACATTGCTAATAGCTCGAACCCTCTTTGCATGGCCCTCCCCAATTAAACCTATGCACTTAACCCTCCTCTGTATATAACTATTATCTTGTTAATCACTCATTCTTTTTTCCTTATATTTTTATCATTATGTAGTGGTGGTTTGTATCCCCAAATAATGTACTTCCTTTCTCTTGTGTTCACCCTTATATAAAATAGATCATACTATCTGCACTTACTGACTTGCTTTTTTCACTCAAATCATAATTGTGAGAATACTCCATGCTAACAGGTGGCACTCCAGTTCATTCACTCTTCTGCACACTGCTTCTTTAGAGAAATAACCCACAACCTATGTACCATTCTATTATAAAAGGACATTTTTCAAAAATGTTTATTTTTGAGAGAGGAAGAGAGACAAAGCATGAGTGAGGAAGGGGCAGAGAGAGAGGGAGATACAGAATCCAAAGCAGGCTCCAGGCTCTGCACTGACAGCAGAGAGCCCATTGAGGGGCTCGAACTTACAAACCGTGAGATCATGCCCTTAGCCAAAGTCAGACGCTTAACCTACTGAGCCACCCAGGCGCCCCTTGAAAGAACATTTTAATTGCATTCAGATTTCTATTATTATCATTATGGTTGTTATTATTATTACTACTACTACAAACAGTGCTAGAATGCAGTTTTTTGTTTCTCAAGGTATATATCCAGGAGTGGATGGGCTCACCCATAGGGAGTGTTCAATTTTACAATGTGATGCTAACAGTATCCCTGAGTGATTGTATCCAACCGTTCCCTTAATGACAACGCATAAGAGTTGCCATTGACCGGAATCCTCGCCCACACCTGGTTTCAAAAAGCCTTTTTAATTTTGCCAATCTGTTGAGTGCGAAACAGTATCTTGTGTTTTTAGTTTAAATTTTCTTGATTACTATTAAGGTTAAGTATCTTTACATAAATTTATGACTCAGTTGTGTTTCTCCTTCTATGCCATCTGTGGCTGTCTTTTGCTCATTTTTCCAATAAATTGTCATTTTTGTTAATTCATAGATTCTGCTTATATTTTGGACTGTAATTTTTATGATTACATAAGTTGAAAGTATCTTCTCCCAATGTGAACTGTTTTTACCCTATATATTTTTGCGAGGACTATACATTCTTGATTTTAATGTAATTGATTTACTAATCAATGGTTAACAGCATCTGTGTGTATTTTTTAAATGTTTTTATTTCTTTTTGAGAGACAGAGAGTGAACAGGGGAGGGGTAGAGAGAGAGAGGGAGACACGGAATCTGAAGCAGGCTCCAGGCTTGGAGCTGTCAGCACAGAGCCCATCGCAGGGTTCAAACTCACGAGCCGTGAGATCATGACCTGAGCCAAAGTCAGACGTTTAACCAACTGAGCTACCCAGGTGCCCCACATCTGTGTGTATTTTAAGAAATCTTCATTTGGGGAACCTGGGTGGCTCAGGCAGTTAAGCGCCCTACTCTTGATTTCAGCTCAGGTCATGATCTCACAGTTGATGGGATCAGCTAACAGCGCAGAGCCTGCTTGGGATTCTCTCTCTCTGCCTCTCCTCCCACTCTCAACATAAATAAATAAACTTCAAAATAAATCTTTTCTTACCTCAAGTTCATAAAGCTCTTTTAAACGTTTCAAAAGTTCAAGTTATATATTTAAGTTTTAATCTACTCGGGTTTATTTTTGTGTGAGATTGTGATAAGTTTACTTTTTCTTCCCATTGTGTAACAAATAGTCCGAGCACCATTTATAGAATTATCCTTTCTCTGTCTATAGGAGGCCTCACAACACTGACTCCATCCTTGACCCACCGTTTCATTCATGTCCCTGAGATGACCCACCCCCCACCTAGGGACTACAGGTTCCAGGCCCCAAGGAGGCTCACGTGTGCCCTGACTGGAATGAGGCAAGGCTTATTCTGATCTTCCCTACAGTGGCACACAGAGGGCCCCACTTTAGGTGATGAGCATGGGGCCTCTGCTGCACAGGTGGTGCCCATTTGGATAACCACCCTGTGACCTCACCACCATGCACCTCCTCCATGAAGCTGGGAATTACAGTCAGGATGGAGAAGAGCTGTGGAGGAAGGCTGCTTCTCTGAATCATTGCCCTTCTGACTCTCCTGACAGTAAGTTACCCTGCACAGTACTACAGTAGTGGTATGGAGTTGCTTGGTCCATTCTTTGGTCTTAAAGTGCCTTCTCAAATTGGAGGATACTTTCCTGGTCCCCCTCCACCTTGAGCAATTGGCGGGTCAGGAAGGAGAGCCAAATGGGAACAGCACGGGTAGGGGGGCCAATTGGGGGAGAGGCTGCCGTTGGGTGGTCACAGCTACATGGGGCGACAGCCAGGTCCCTGGAGTGTTTGCAACCAACGCGCGAGTAGAGGATGCCCTCAGGACACCTACGACACATGGGGGGCTGTTACTTTCTCCTAAACAGGAGGGGGGAAAGAAATGGAGAAGGGAACTGAATAAGCTCTTCTGGGTGTAGCCTGGCCATTGATCTGTGTGTTGCGAGTCCCCACAGCCTGGGAGTTGTAAGGAGAGCATTTGGATGGACAAGTGTAGGCTTTAGACAGGGAATGTTCTGCTGCTGAGTTGGTGGAGCTAACCAGCTGCTTTAAGTGGGGATAGGGGCCCAGGAGGGGGTGGCAGCTTGGCTGTTGAGACCAGGGGAGCCCTGGAAGAGATGGGATTGTGCTGAATGGGTTAGGGATGTCAGAGACGGCCTCGGTCACTATTCCACCTGCCTTGTGGAAGGCATGGGCGAGAGTCATTGGCGCTTAGCTAATGTGATTGATTGGATTAATGCTGGCATGAAGATAACCTGACCCAAGGAAGGGATGGTCCCTCCCCTCTGTTATGGAAGAACCACATGCAATTGTGCATGAACTGGGGATGAAAGCTACCGTTTACACCCAACATTATAGAAGTCCAGACAAAGAATTGGTTTCCTCTGGTAGGAAAGACAGAGTCTCAGTCAGCCCTGGGGGCATGGTTCAGGACTTGAGTGTCTGTCCTTATCCCTGTGGCTAACTGGCCCATGTGACAGTGGCTGCTGTGGTGGTTGACTTAAGTGAAACCAAAAGAATCCATCATACGGGAAATAGGTTGGAAAGCAGGGAAAAACAAAGAGTCCTGCCGACAACAAAATGGTGAAAAGGGGGCCCATCACGGCGTCTTGTAAGCAACTGTGGCATGATCTAATGTCAGTTGGGGCCCCAAGAGGAAATCTCAACCAACAACCAAGTTCAGTCTTGCTAAGACTGGAATACCTTGCCCAAAGGAAAACAGTTTTCTCCCTTGAAAGAGAGCTCAAAAAAGCCAGCTGTGTCACTGAGTGCCCCTCCTCCAATGAAGGAATTTCAGGGATGGACATCCCTACCCCTCAAAGCTAGGGGCTAGGACAACTTTGCCTTCTAGTGTGTCTGGTAGGGAGCCACCTGAGGCACCATGTGGAATTAACCATTTATTGGTGTCACAATAACAAACGAACTCTACAGCTCTTATAGACACCAGAGCTCACTTGTCTATGGAGACTACTCAACATTTCAGGGGAGAAGGGGCACCTCGGTGGCTCAGTTGGTTAAGCATCTGACTTCAGCTCAGGTCATGATTTCACAGTTTGTGGGGTTTGAGCCCTGCATCGCAGAGCCTGGATCTTGCTTCAGATTCTGTGTCTCCCCCTCTCTCTCTCTGTCCCTCCCCTGCTCATGCTCTGTGTCTCTCTGTCTCAAAAATAAATAAAATGTTAAAAATTTAAAAAAAAAACATTTCAGGGAGAAATAAAGGCTACTGATGGTTATAGGGGACAAACTATCAAGGTCAGACCAACTAGTCTCTACCTACAGACTGGTGTGCCTAACAAGATTACCACCATGACAGAACTAGAAAAATCAGGGGTAATCAGGCCTGTTCAAAGTCCTTCAGTAGTCTGGTTCATTCTATAAAGAAACCTATTAGGGGGCATCTGGGTGGCTCATTCAGTTAAGTGTCTGTATAATGCAGGCTCATGATCTCACAGCTTGTGGGTTCAAGCCCCACATCAGGCTCTGTGTTGATAGCTCAGAGCCTGGAGCCTGCTTCCGATTCTGTGTCTTTCTCTCTCTCTCTCTCTCTCTCTCTCTCTCTCTCTGCTTTCCCACACTCATGCTCTGTACCTCTGTCTCAAAAATTAAAAAAAATTAAAAAAATTTTTTAATCTATTGGGACCTGGTGAATGACAACAGATTATATGAAACCACAAATTTACTCCATCCCTCCAAGCAACCTAATACGGACTTCTTGTTTGGGGCACCTGGGTGGCTCAGTTGGTTAAGTGTCTGACTTCAGCTCCGGTCATGATCTCATGGTTTGTGGGCTCGAGCCTAGCATCGTGCTCCGTGCTGACAGCTAGTTCAGAGCCTGAGCTTGTCTTCAGATTCTGTGTCTCCCTCTCTCTCTGACCCTCCCCTTCTCATGTTGTCTCTATCTCTCTCTCAAAAATAAATAAAACCTTAAACTTAAAAAAGAAAAAACCATGGTATCCATTAAGTCTGGGTCATTTGTATTGGGTCTATCTATGTAATGCTTTAGGACTTGAATCCCAAGACCAGTTCACCTTTAGGTGGAACAGGAGAGCATGGACCTTCCAGGCACTGCCTCAGGGTATCTCCTTAGTCCCACAATTTGTGTGTCACAGCATGGTAGCCAGCGAATTGAACAAATGTTGCCAGTGGACATGGTGCTTTATTGTGGTATAGGTGACTTTATGTTAACTGGTGACTTCTCCCTGTCTCAACAGCTGTATCATTATAGGCGTGCTTAGTCATTAGGATGGGAAATAAATACCAATAAGATCCAAGAACTGGGTCAATAGGTAAAGATCCTGGGTGTCATCTGGATGGACAAGATCAAAGTGATGCCGGGCATAGTCACTGATAAAATATAAGCCTTCTCAATCCCTAAAATGGTAAAGAATTTATAGGCTTTTGTTTATTGGGCTACTGGAGACCTTTTATTCATCATCTAGCACAGATAGCAAGACCTCTGTAAACCTTGGTTAAGAGGGGTGCCTGGGTGGCTCAGTTAGTTAAGCATTGCACTGTTGGTTTCAGCTCAGATTATAATCTTGCAGTTTGTAAATTTGAGCTCCACACCAGGCTCTGTGCTGGTGACACAGAGCCTGCTTCGGATCTCTCTCTCTCTCTCTCTCTCTCTCTCTCTCTCTCTCTCCCCCTCTCTCTCTCCCCCTCTCTCTCCCTCTCCCTCTCTCTAATAAACATTAAAAAAAAATAAACAAATCTTGGTTAAGAAAGGAAGCCAGTGGGATTGGGGTGCTAGCCAGAAAGAAGCTCTTAAAGGCAAAATGGTAGTAAATCAAGAGAGGCCCTGGGGGTATTAATGCCAGATAAGAGTTGTGAATTGGATGTAAGTTCATATCCAGGAAAGTTTGGCTGGGGTTTCTGGCAATGGCTAAATGGGAAATAAATTCTCGTTATTGGCAGAAGTTCAATAAGAACATGTTCTTATTATTAAGACACCATTGGAAACATTGGTCATATTACCCAAGCTTTGACTGGAATGTCCTAGTTGAGAGAGATGGTCATAGGTTCAGATATGACCAGATGGCTTGAAGGAACTAAGGTTGATTTACATATTTTTTTAATTTTTTTTTTCATGGTGACAATGAAGCTCTCTGGGGAAAATATCACCCTGGTAACTTGCTTAGAGTTCCCAGGAGCCTTTCCAGGTAAGGAAGGAAGGGCAGGTCCTGGGAGGCTTAAGGACCTCAGGATATTTTAGAGACAGGAAGTAACCCAAATCTATAGGTTTTGAAGTTGTGTCTGCTGGCGAGTGTCTGTCTGTCTGTCAGTCTTCAAAGGCTGTTAGAGACTTGATCTGAAATTTCTTATGAGACTTAAAAGAATCTGAACCATCAGTCCCTTTTCTTGCTGCCCTTATATAAATAGGCCAAGTATGTTAAAACTGGACTTGTTTTATAAATGACTAGAGATGAAGGTGACTTTAGAGGAAAAAATGATTTCAGTAACACATTTATAGTTAGATTCTAGTGCTGAGTAATTGTCCTTGTATGTTTATTGTTTACCCATAAAACCAGGCTGGATCCTAAATTCTGGCTTCCCAGGATATCTGGCTAACTTTTAACTGACTGCTTGCATACAGTAGGCCTGACTTTGAAAACTCACTGGCAGGACCACCTTCTGAAAGAAGGCCACTGTTGAACTGAAATGACCTAATCAAGCTGGTAATGAAATGCAGAATAAGATGCTAAAATTAAACATGAGAGCGCCAAAATAATTAGTTTCCAAAGATGGGGGCTCAACTTTGTACTCGGGAATATCTGTAATGGGATGCAAGGCAGTTTAATTCCTCAAATCCTGATCTACGCCCCTGTCCAGCAAGAAGCAGTTAAAGTGAAGGTCACCCCTATTTCTCAAGAATGATGAACGGTGAGAAAACAGGGGTGGTACTGGTTAATCTCCTGTTGCTGTTTTTATTGCTGCTGTTGTGTAAGGATGCATGTCCCCTCCCAGTATTTGGCTCTAGGGTCATCGTGGAAGGATGGTATGTAAAAGATTGCATGACCAGGGGCGCCTGGGTGGCTTAGTTGGTTAAGCATCCGACTTTCACTTAGGTCATGATCTCGCGGTTCGTGGGTTCGGGCCCCGCGTCGGGCTCTGTGCTGACTGCCAGCTCAGAGCCTGGAGCCAATTTCAGAGTCTGCATCTCCCTCTCTTTCTGACCCTCCCCTGCTTACGCTGTCTCTCTCTCTCTCCTAGAAATAAAATAAAAAAAATATTAAAAAAAAAAAAAAAGATTGCATGGCCATAAAGATGTCATGGGTGGAGTATAGGAGTGCTGATGACACCGACCCCATCTTTGGCCCTCTGTCATGTTCACGCCTAGGAGATCATTTCCCTTGACGTTATGTGTTCCAGGGTTACGTGAAAGTTGTCGTATGCCCTAATCAGAAAGGGAGAAGTCTTGTTCTGATCTTCCCTAAGGTACCACACAGAAGGCTTCACTTTTGGTAACTGGTAGAGTTGACTGGTGCACGGACCACCATGCCCCTCGCTCCATACACACTGGGGATTAAGGTCTGGACTGGGCAGAGAATGAGTACTACCTGGATTGTCTGTCTGCCTGAACCCACCTGTCAGTAAGTCACCCTGACTAAAACCCTGTAGACGGTATGGAGTAGCTTGCTTTGTTCTTCAGTCTTAAGGTGACTTCTCAGGTTGGAGGATACTTCACTGACTCACCTCCACCTTCTTAAACAATGGTTTGGTGATGCCTGCTTTCTATGAACTCTTTTATCCATTGGCCTATTTCTTTATCCCTGCCCTAAAACCACATAGTCTTAATTACTATGGCTTTATAACCCTGACACTTAGAAGGACAGCTCCTTCCATTTTCTAGGGGCTGAAGGCAGGCCACTGCAAGATGAACCACTTTGGTATGAAGGTTATTCTGAGCTGAAGTCAATTGAGACCTTCTATGCTCAAGAGAAACTTTTGCCTTTAAGTACATAGACGAATCTAAACTGGAAGATTTCCCCTAAATAAGCATTATTAGCAGAGATACATTTTATTTGAGTGACCAATCTGTATAGCAGGGCAACTGGTCCTAACACCCTGAGAATTTGATTACTTTCAATTGAGGTCCCAGACCCCTCCTCCTTCTCCTTAGTTCAGGGTGACCTAACTTTGCTTGACTGTCTTTGGAATTTTCATGTCTGTGTGGATTCCCCATATGTATGCTATTAACTTTGGCTTTCCCCTGTGAATTTGTTTCACGTCCATTTCCTAGTCCAGCTAGAAGGACATCTGGGGGGTGGGGGGCAGTAATTCTTGCTCCCTTACAGCCGGCATAGTCAGTAAGACCCTTAAATTGGCTGGATGCCACTTGCCTGACTCGGCTGCAGCTGTGAGGTCTTGGGAAATAGGACCCACAGCGAGCAGAAGGTAAGGTTTCTTCCCATGTTAGCCTCCCACAATCTGTCTGCAGAGTCCGATGGAGCAAGAGTGGTGAGAGTCCTTTTTCTCTTTCTGTATTTAGATTAGCAGGAGAAAATGTTTGTGGAACTAGTTCCTTGGGCTTAGTGACTCTGTTTAAATTTGGTAGAGAGCTCTTTGGTTACCAATGCATTTCCTCCTGAAGATGGTCTTTTTTCACTCTGTGTCTTGGGTTGTTTGTCATCTGTTGCTAAGGGGACATCTTGGTAAGCAAAAGCCACAGAATTGGCAGGCATGGGTCAAGCACTTAAAAACTGTAAGAGTGCTCACCACCTCAAGAAGACCCCAGTGATGGACTAAGTTGATCACAGAAGGGGTTAGAGTGACTCTAGGTCACCTGCCAACATGAAGAAAACCTGCATGCCATGGGATATGTTGTAAAATAACACACAATTCTCAACCCTGCTGCACATCTCTGCTCTGGCTCCAAGAGACCCAAGGCTTAAATAAAGCTGTTAGAATAAGATGAAAGAAAAAGATCTATGACCTCAGAGCTTGGTTCCTTGACCAGTGAGAATATGCTCTTTGGTCTCTACCACTGCATTCACTGGGGAGCACCTTGGTACTCCTATAGACTATGGATTGGAGTCTATTTCCCTGGATGGTCATGCCAACTCTCAGGCATGTTTATCCTGAGAGGTTTAGGCCCATAGGGACCTTTGTCATCTCAGCCTTCATTGCTGGTTAGTGCAGGGAAAATTTCATTGCAGAAGCATTTGCCTGTGTCATAGGTGAGCAGGTCTATAACTGGAGGTGTCCTACATTTTCATGGGAAACCAGAGACCTCATTTTTACTACATCATCCTTAGAGCCTGTGCAACAAAGGTCTTTGCTTTCTTAGGCTAATTTCAGGAGTAAACTTTTGGATCATGGAGCTACATCATTTATGCCTTGTCTGGATGCCTTTTGTTTCTTGGGTTAAACCATTAAAAGGCTAATTGTTTTGAGTTGGTATTAATAGATCTACTTGTCAGTGGTCAGATGATGAGTCTTTTAAATAGTCTTTATTTTTTTTAGAGAGTGAGAGAATGCACGAGAAGGGGGGGGGGAGAGAGAGAGAGAGAGAGAGAGAGAGAGAAAATGAATCTTAAACAGACTCCATATTCAATACGGAGCCAGATATGGGGCTCGATCCCACAACACTGGGGTCATGAGCTGAAATCAAGAGTCAATGCTCAACTGACTGAGCCACCCAGGAAACCCTAAACTGGCTATATTTAAAATACAGAGGTCTTCATTTTCTTATTAGTGTAGCCTTGGGGATGCCCTTAGGTAGATGAAAGAACAAATTAGATCTAAGACAGAAAGAAATGTCCCCATCCAACGTAAATTCCCCTTAAAATCTGGCCTCATCTGCCTGTTTTAACTTCCCTTTCCCTACTAGATTAACAGAGATCACTCTGGCCTAATCTCTAGGTTCAAAGTGCTAGGTTGCATGTGTAACTGCTGAAAGCTAGAAAATAAATTTTAAAGTGCTGGACATTCCAGGGAGGGCTCTGTAATCAGGCTCTGCCAAGCCTCGGCCATTTTTTTTTTATTAAAAAAATTTTTTTAATTTTTTTTTTAACTTATTTCTGAGAGAGAGAGAGAGACAGTGTGAGCAAGGGAGGGTCAGAGAGAGAGGGAGACACAGAATCTGAAGCAGGCTCCAGGCTCTGAGCTCGCTGTCAGCACAGAGCCCGCCACGGGGCTTGAACCCACGAACCGTGAGATCATGACCTGGGCCGATGTCAGACGCTTAACTGACTGAGCCTCCCAGGCGTCCCAAGCCTTGGCCATTTGTAACCTACATTCCTTACAGGTGTATCCTACCCACTCCACCCCCACCCCCTGCAAAGGAATTTGCATCCCTGGACAGCAGCAGAGCTTTTAAATTCTATAAAGCCCTCTACTTTGAAAATATCTTACTAAATTTAGAGAGTAACTAGAAAAATTATTTGACCATATTTACAACCTTCCCTTTGCAGAGGAAACAAATGACCAAAATTCCTCCTAAGGTCTCCTACAGTTGATGTGAAAAAAGCCAGTATTCAAGGACTACTAGCCAAAACTAAGTACCCAGAAAAACGGCATTTTGTTAAAATGCTTTATACAGACTTCATAAAGGCCTAAGTCTTTTGGTTCCCACTTTAAATTTCTTCCTGATAATAAAAGAAGCAACTTTAGTTTAAAAGATGGGCCAATCCTTCAATATGCAGGCTATGATCCAGTCATTGGAGTTAGGAACAGCTATCTTTATTTTATAAATACCTACAAACTACAGTTCTAGAAACAAGTTAGAGCCTGCTTATCCCTACCAACCTCCAAACCTTAAATATTCCTCTCGGAACATTTATAAATGTGATAAAAGATCAGGATATTGGAACAAAATTGTACTTAAAAGTAAATTTCAGAACCCAGAGTACTAACCATTACACTATGGCTTAAAAGTAAATTCAAACGGGAACCTTCTTACACTGCTGGTGGGAATGTAAACTGGTGCAGCTCCTCTGGAAAACAGTGTGGAGGTTCCTCAAAAAATTAACAGAATTCCCCTATGACCCAGCAATAGCGCTGCTAGGAATTTACCCAAGGGATACAGGAGTGCTGATGCATAGGGGCACGTGTACCCCAATGTTCATAGCAGCACTCTCAACAATAGCCAAAACATGGAAAGAGCCCAAATGTCCATCAACTGAGAGAATGGATAAAGAAGATGTGGTTTATGTAGACAGTAAAATACTACTTGGCAATGAGAAAGAATGAAATCTTGTCATTTGCAAAAGAATGAAATCTTGTCATTTGCAACAACGTGGATGGAACTGGAGAGTATTATGCTAAGTGAAATCTGTCAAAGAAAGACAGATACCATATGTTTTCACTCCTATGTGGATCTTGGGAAATTTAACAGAAGACCATGGGGGAAGGGAAGAGGGAAAAATGTTAGAGAGGGAGGCAAACCATAAGAGACTCTCAAATACAGAGAGCAATCTGAGGGTTGATGGGGTGTGAGTGAGAGGGGAAAGGGGGTTGATGGGCATTGAGGAGGGCACTTTTCAGGATGAGCACTGAGTGTTATATGGAAGCAAATTTAACAATAAATTGTATTTTAAAGTAAAGTTCAAATAACAATTACCCTGAAACTCTAGAAATTCTTTTCTTTTTAACCTTCTTTGTCCATTGAAATGATAAATCTTATGTCCTTGGAATATAAACCCAGCTCACAGTATCCTAAGGCTGAAGAAAAAGAGGGAAGTATTTAAAAATTACACCTGTAATGTTCTCTTTATAAATATCAGTAGAAACAAAATTAAGATTTGTTTGCATCTTGTATTTTTGTGTGTCCATGTATGTTATAAATGAGATTTTCTCTACCTCCAGATGGTACTGCTAAAATTTGTAAATGATCTTTCTTTAGTTGGTTTAAAGGCAAGCACTTGTAAGAATTGGGCATTCAAAAACTCAGAAGGATAGAAACTAACCCAAATGTTTCTCAATTTCATGTGATTTGGGAAAATATTTGGTATTAAAGCTAACAACTTCAGGAGTAGAACCCAGTGATTCACCTCTTACACATGACCCCTTACTCCTGAGGCCAAGACTACACTGTACATTAACTAACTTGAATTAAAAAAAAAAATTAAATAGATGTAAGCCAAAAAGCTTTGTAGAAACTTTTACATAGTCTTTGGTAACCTTAGATTTTAAAGTTTTGCTAAGTTAAATGATGAATAAATTTCATAGCTCATTGAGGTCATTTCTAAATAAGATGAAGTGTGTTCAGTAATGTTGCATGATTTTATCTACTTTTTCTCTCTATATAGCTTTAGATTCTCTATAGTCAATCTAAATTGAGTCTGTTAGTAAACATGCTTTACTGAAAGATAAAAAAATATTTCTAAAAATTGTGAAATATATTCATAAATTTGGTTACACCAGAACTCTTTACATTGGCACTCACAATCACTTACTGTTTAGTTTCCATTAGAGATTAAGGTTTCTAAGCATTAAGAATTGTAAAAATTAGGGCGCCTGGGTGGCTCAGTTGGTTAAGCATCTGACTTCAGCTCAGGTCATGATCTCAGCATTCATGAGTTCAAGCTCCATGTTCGGCTCTGTGCTGACAGCTCATAGCCTGGAGCCTGTTTTGGATTCTGTGGCTCCCTCTCTGCCCCTCTCCAGCTCGTACTCTCTCAAAAATTAATAAATAAACATTAAAAATTTTTCTAAAAAATGTAAGACTACTGCAAATGAGGGAAACAATTCTGGTAAGTAAGATGTTCTTTGCTTTTTGAGAACAAGTCTGAAGAATAAAAATATGTATTTGTTAGGAAAAGAAAATATTTTCCTAAAGGGAGACTGGTTGTTGAAAGAGGAGAAAATTGAGCACAAAAGTTGAATATTGAAAAAAAAAAATTGAAATGCTTTACATAGCATGAATCTTTGGGAAGAAATTTTGTGTGTGGTCAGTATTGGCTAAGATTAGACTAAATTTAAGTAAAGGAGTTTTAATATCAAAAGTACACTGATGCAAAGTTTTTGTTTTCTCTTTGTTAAAATACAAAGTTTTCTTGAACTACTGTCTGCTCTTAAGAAACCATAATAGGGGCGCCTGGGTAGCTCAGTCGGTTAAGTGTCTGACTTCGGCTCAGGTCATGATCTTGTAGTTCATGGGTTCGAGCCCTGCTTCGGGCTCTGTGCTGACAGCTCAGAGCCTGGAGCCTGTTTCAGATTCTGTGTCTCCTTCTCTTTCTCTCTCTGACCCTCCCCTGCTCACGCTCTCTCTCTGTCTCTCTCTCTGTCTCTCTCTCTGTCTCTCTGTCTCTCTCTCTCTGTCTCTCTCTCTCTGTCTCTCTGTCAGAAATAAAACATTTTTAAAAAAGGAAACCATAATAAACAAGTTTTTCTTTACTTTTTTATCTGCCTAAAAAACAATGATTCTGTTGGCCATAATTTGCTGTATTTATCAGATCTTTGATTACTTGAGACTGAGTCTTTTAAGCATTTTATTTTATTTAACATTTATTCATTTTAGAGAGACAGAGTACAAGTAGGGTAGGGGCAGAGAAGGCAGAATCTGAAGCAGGGTGCAGGCTCCAAGCTGTCTGCACAGAGCCTGCCGCAGGCCTCGAACTCATGAGCCGTGCAATCAAGACCGGAGCTGAAGTCAGAGGCTCAACCGACTGAGCCACCCAGGCGCCCCAAGAAAACTGAAGCTTAAGAGTAAAACAGCTAGGGGCCCCTGCGTGCTTCATTCGGTTGATCGTCAGACTTCTGCTCAGGTCATGATCTCACGGTTCGTGGGTTCCAGCCTGCTTCACATTCTGTCCCTCTCTCTGCCCCTCCCCTACTTGCGCTCTCAAAAATAAACACTTCTTCCTGTTTGAGTACTGGTAGTGTGGGGGTGTCTAGGAATTTGTCCCTTTCTTCTAGATTATCCTGTTTGTTGGCATGTATTATTCATAGTATTCTCTTGTAATTGTTTTTATCTCTGTGCTATTGTGATCTCTATTCTTTCATTCGTGATTTTCTCTTTGGGTCCTCTCTTTTTGAGCAGTCCACTCATTCGATGCAGTCCCTATCAAAATAACACCAGCTTTCTTCACAGAGCTGGAACAAACAATTCTAAAATTTGTGTAGAGCCAGAAAAGTAATGTGGAAAAAGAAAACCAAAGCCGAAGGCATCACAATTCCAGAGTTTAGGCTGTATTACAAAGCTGTAATCATCAATACAGTATGAGACTGGCACAAAACACGCACATAGATTAATGGAACAGAATAGGGGGCCCAGAAATGGATCCACAAATGTATGGCCAGCTAATTTTCGATAAAGCAGGAAAGAGTATCCAATGGAAAAAGTTTCTTCAGCAAATAGTGCTGAGAAAACTGGACAGCAACATGTAAGAGAATGAAAGTGGACAACTTTCTTACACAATACACAAAAATAAACTCAAAATGTGGGACAGGAAACCATCAAAATTGTAGTAGAGAAAACAGGCAACAACCTTTTTGACCTCAGCTGCAGCAACTTCTTATTAGACACATCTCAGGAGACAAGAAAAAAGTGAAACCAAACTATTGGGATCTTATCAAGATAAAAAGCTTTTGCACAACGAAGTAAACAATCAACAAAACTAAAGGCAACTGACAGAATGGGAGAAAATATTTGCAAATGACTTATTAGACAAAGGGTTAGTATCCAAAATCTATAAAGAACTTACCAACATCAACCCCCCAAAAACAAATAATCCAATTATAAATGGGCAGAAGACATGAGAGACATTTCTCCAAAGAACACATCCAGGTGGCTAACAAACACATGAAAAGACATCACTCAGAATCAGGGGAATGCAAATCAGGGGCACCCGGGTGGCTCAGTTGGTTACGAGTCCGTCTTTGGCTCAGGTCATGATCTCAGCCTGTGAGTTTGAGCCCCACATCAGGTTCTGTGCTGACAGCTCGGAGCCTGCTTCAGATTCTGTGTCCCTCTCTCTCTTATCTCTCCCCTACCTGCACTCTCTCTCTCTCTCAAAAATAAACATTCAAAAAATGTTTTAAAACCCACAATGAGATACCACCTCACCCCTGTCAGAATGGCTAAAATGAACAACTCGGGAAACAACATGTCGGTGAGGATGCAGAGAAAGAGGATCTCTTTTGTGCTGCTGGTGGGAATGCAAACTGGTGCAGTCACTCTGAAAAACATTATGGAGGTTCCTTAAAAAATTAAAAATAGAACTACCCTACGACCCAGCAATCGCAGTAGTAGGTATTTATACAAAGATACGAAAGTGCTGATTCAAAGGGACAGTGCTAGCAACAATAGCCAAGTTATGGGAAGAGCCCAAATATTCATCAACTGATGAATGGATAAAGATGTGGCATATATGTACAATGGAATACTATTTGGTGGTCAAAAAGAATGAAATCTTGTCATTTGCAACAACATGGATGGAATTTAGGGCAAGCAAAAGAAGTCAGGCAGAGAAAGACAAATATCATATGATTTCACTCATAGGTGGAATTTAAGAAACAAAACAGATGAACATAGGAGACGGGAAGGAAAAGATAAAATCAGAGGAAGGCAAACCATATGAGAGAAATACAACCAACAAACTTGGGGTTGCTAGAGGGGAGCTGGGTGCAGAAATGGGCTAGATGGGTGATGGGCATTGGAGGGCACTTGTTGGGATGAACACTGGGTGTTCTATGTAAGTGATGAGTCACTGGGTTCTATTCCTGAAAACAATACTTACATTGTATGTTAATGAATTTAAATTAAAAATATTTAATAATTATTTTTTTCAATGTCTATCATTGAGAGAGAGAGAGCATGAGCAGGGAGATGCAGAGAGAGAGAAGACACAAATCTGAAACAGGTTCCAAGCTCTGAGCTGTCAGCAGAGAGCCCGATGCGGGGCTGGAACCCACAGACCAGAAGATCGTGATCTGAACTGAAGTTGGACATTTAACCAACTAAGCCACTGAGGTGGCCCCTAATATATTTTTTAAGCATTTTGGTTTGTGGTTTTTTCCCCCTTTGTTCATTTGTTTGTTAAATTCCACATATGAGTGATCATATGGAATTTTTTTCTCTGCCTTACTTTGCTTATTTGCTTATTTTGTTATTTACTTATTTTGACCTCTGATTATTTTGCTCTAGATACTCTCCAGATCCATCCATGTTGTGGATTTCATTTTTTTGCCTGAATAATATTCCATTGTTTATGTATTCCACATCTTCTTTATCCATTCAGCTATTGATAAACACCAGGGCTGCTTCCATAATTGGGCTATTGCAAAGGTGCAATAAACATAAAGGTGCATGTATCCCTTTGAATTAGCATTTTTGTATTCTTTGGGTAAATATCCAATAGCGCAATGTACTGGATCATAGGGTAGCTCTATTTTAACTTTTTAAGTTACCACCATACTGCTTCCCACAGTGGTTGCACCATATTGCATTCCCACCAACAACGCACAAAAAGTTCCTTTTTCTCCACATCCTTGCCAGTACTAGTTTCTTGTGTTTATTTTGCCACTCTTACAGGTGAGAAGTAATAGCTCATTGTACTTCTGATTTGCATTTCCCTGTTGATGAGTGATGTTGAGCATCTTTTCGTGTGTCTGTAGGTCGTCTTTGAAGAAAGGTCTGTTCGTGTCTTCTGCCCACTTTTAATTGGATCTTTTGTTTTTTGGGTGTTGTATAAATTCCCTATATATTTTGGATACTAAGCCTTTATCAGCTTATATCTTCTCCCATTTAATAGGCTGGCTTTCAGTTTTGTTCCTTTGCTGTACAGAAGCTTTTATTTTGATGTAGTCCCAATAGTTTATTTTTGCTCGTTTCCTTTGCCTCAGAAAACATATCTAAGAAAGTATTGCTACAACCAATATTGGAGAAATTACTATCTGTGCTCTCTTCTAGGATTTTTAATTTTTTCAGGTCTCATGTTGAGGTCCTTCATCCATTTTGTTGTATGGTGTATGAAAGTTTCATTCCTTTGCGTGTCACTGTCCAGTTTTCCGAACACCATTTGCTGAAGAGATGGTCTTTTTCCCATTGTGTATTCTTATCTCCTTGGACAAAGACTAATTGACTATATAATCTTGAGTTTATTTCTGGGCTTTCTAGTCTTTTCTACATTTTTGTGCCAACACCATACTGTTTTGATTACAACAGCTTTGTAATATAGATTGAAGTCTGGAATGGTGATACCTCCAGTTTTGTTTTAATTTTTCAAGATTGCTTTGGCCATGAGGGTCTTTTCTGGTTCCATACAAATTTTAGGATTGTTTGTTCCAGTTTTGTGAAAAATGTTGGTATTTTATAGGAATTGCATCAATCTGTCCTATACGTGCAAATATATGGTATTTTTCCTTCTCTGCCTGACTTATTTCGCTCAGCATAACACCCTCAAGTTCCATCCATGTTGCTACACATGGCCAGATTTCATTCTTTCTCATTGCCATGTAGTATTCCATCATATAGATAAACCACATCTTCTTGATCCATTCGTCCGTTGATGGACACTTAGGCTCTTTCCATGTTTTGACTATTGTTGAGAGTGCTGCTATGAACTTTGGGGTACATGTGCTCCTATGCATCAGCACTCCTATATCCCTTGGGTAAATTCCTAACAGTGCTATTGCTGGGTCATAGGGGAGTTCTATTGTTAATTTTTTGAGGAATCTCCACACTGTTTTCCAGAGGGGCTGCACCAATTACATTCCAACCAACAGTGTAGGAGGGTACCTGTTTCTCTACATCCTCGCCAGCATCTGGAGTCCTCTGATTTGTTCATTTTAGCCACTCTTGCTGGTGTGAGGTGGTATCTCAGCGTGGTTTTGATTTGTATTTCCCTGATGAGGAGGGATGCTGAGCATCGTTTCATGTGTCTGTTGGCCATCTGGATGTCCTCTTTGGAGAAGTGTCTGTTCATATCTTCTTACCATTTCTTTACTGTATTGTTTTTCGGGTGTGGAGTTTGGTGAGTTCCTTATAGATTTTGGATATTAACCCTTTATCTGATATGTCATTTGCAACTATCTTTTCCCATTCTGTCGGTTGCCTATTAGTTTTATGGATTGTCTCCTTTGCCGTCCAGAAGCTTTTCATCTTGATGAGGTCCTAATAGTTTATTTTTGCTCTTGATTCCCTTGCCTTTAGGGATATGTTCAGTAAGAAATTGCTGCGGTGCAGGTCAAGGAGGTTGTTTCCTGCTTTCTCTTCTAGGATTTGACCTGTCTCACGTTCAGGTCCTTTATCCATTTTGAGTTTATTTTTGTGTATGGTGTGAGAAAATGATCTAGTTTCATTCTTCTGGATATTGCTGTCCAGTTCTCCCAACACCATCTGTTAAAGAGGTTGTCTTTTTTCCATTGGATACTCTTTCCTGCTTTGTCAAAGATTAGTTGGCTGTATACTTTTGGGTCCAATTCTGAGTTCTCAATTCTATTCCATTGGTCTATGTGTCTGTTTTTGTGCCAAGACCATACTGTCTTGATGATGACAGATATGTAGTAGAGGCTAAAGTCTCGGATGGTAAAGCCTCCCGTTTTGCTTTTCTTCTTCAATATTACTTTGGCTATTCGGGGTCTTCATGGTTCCATACAAATTTTAGGATAGTTTGTTCTAGTTTTGAGAAGTATGCTGGTGTAATTTTGATTGGGATTGCATTGAATGTGTAGATTGCCTTGGGTAGTAATGACATTTTAACTATATTAATTCTTCCAATCCATGAGCATGGAATATTTTTCCATTTCTTTGTGTCTTCTTCAATTTCCTTCATAAGTTTTCTACAGTTTTCATCATACAGATCTCTTATATCCATGGTTAGGTTTATTCCTAGGTATTTTATGTTTTTTTTTGTGCTATTATGAATGGGATCAGTTTCTTGAGTCTCTTTCTGTTGCTTCATTATTGGTGTATAAAAATGCAACCGATTTCTGTACATTGATTCTGTACCCTGCAACTTTGCTGAATTCCTGGATTAGTTCTAGTAGGCTTCTGGTGGAGTCTTCCTGGTTTTCTATGTAGAGTATCATGTCATCTGCAAAAAGTGAAAGTTTGACTTCTTTACCAATTCTGATGCCTTTTATTTACTTTTGTTATCTGATGGCTGATGCTAGGACTTCCAGCACTATGTTAAACAACAGTGGTGAGAGTGGACATCCCTGTCGTGTTCTTGATCTCACGGGGAAAGCTCTCAGTTTTTCCCTGTTGAGGATGATGTTAGCTGAGGGCTTCTCATAGAAGGCTTTTATGATGTTTAAATAAGTTCCTTCTATCCCAACTTTTCGAGGGTCTTTATTAAGAAGGGATGCTGTATTTTGTCAACTGCTTTGTCTGCATCTATTGACAGGATCATATGATTTTTATCTTTTCATTTGTTGATGTGATGTATCACATGGATTGATTTGCGAATATTGAACCAGCCTGTAACCCAGGAATGAATCCCACTTGATCTTGGTGGATAATTCTTTTTGTGTGCTGTTGGATTAGATTGCAAGTATCTTGTTGAGGATTTTTGCCTCTGTATTCATCAAGGATATTGGCCTGTAGTTCTCCTTTTTGCTGGGTCTCTGTCTGGCTTGGGAATCAAAGTGATGTTGGCTTCATAAAATGAGTCCGGAAGTTTTCCTTCCATTTCTATTATTTGGGATAGTTTGAGAAGAATGGGTATTAATACTGCTTTAAATGTCTGGTAGAATTCCCCAGAGAAGCCATCTGGCCTAGGGCTCTTATTTTTTGAGAGATTTTGGATAACTGATTCGATTTCCTCACTAGTTATGTGTCTGTTCAGGTTCTCTATCTCTTCCGGTGTGAATTTGGTAGTGAGTGTGTGTTTAGGAATTTGTCCATTTCTTCTAAGTTGTCCAGTTTGTTGGCATATAATATTTCATAGTATTCCCTGATAATTGCTTGTATTTCTGAGGGGTTGGTTGTAATCAGTCCATTTTCATTCATGATTTTGTCTATTTGAGTGCTCTCTCTTTTCTTTTTGAGAAGCCTGGCTAGAGGTTTGTCAATTTTGTTTATTTTTTCAAAAAACCTAGTCTTGGGTTCTTTGATCAGTTCAACTGTTTCTTCAGTTTCTATAGTGTTCATTTCTGCCCTGATTTTTATGATTTCTCCTCTTCTACTGGGTTTGGGGTGCTCTTGTTCTCTCTCTAGTTGCTTTAGGTGCGCTGTTAGATTTTGCACTTGCACTTTTTCTAATTTCTTGAAATGGGCCTGGAGTGCAATGTACTTTCCTCTTAGGACTGCTTTCGCTGCATGCCATAGAGTTTGGATTGTTGTGTTCTCATTTTCATTTGTTTCCATATATTTTTTAATTTCTTCTCTAATTGCCTGATCGGCCCATTCGTTCTTTAGTAGGGTGTTCTTTAACCTCCATGTTTTTGGGGGTTTTCCAGACTTCTTCCTGTGATTGATTTCAAGTTTCATAGCATTGTGATCTGACAGTGTGCATGGTATGATCTCAGTTCTTTTATATTTATTGAGGGCTGCTTTATGTCCCAGAATGTGATCTATCTTGGAGAATATGCCATGTGCACCTGAGAAGAATGTGAATTCCATAGCCTCAGGATGTAGAGTTCTAATTATATCTGTCAAATCCATCTGGTCCAATGTGTCATTTAAGTCCACTGTGTCTTTCTTGATTTTCTGTCTAGTTGATCTGTCCATTGCTGTAGGTGGAGTATTAAAGTCCCCTGCTATTAGCACGTTCTTATCAATAAGACTGTTTCTGTTTGTGATTGTTTTATGTATTTAGGTGCTCCCATATTTGGTGTGTAGACATTTATAATTGTTAGCTCTTCCTGATGGATAAACCCTGTAATTATTATATAATTCCCTTCTTCATCTCTTGTTACTGTCTTTAAAGTCCAGATTGTCTGATATAAGTATAGCTACTCCAGCTTTTTTATGACTTCCTGTAGCATGATAGATATTTCTCCAACCCCTTACTTTCAATCTGAGGTTGTCCTCCTGTCAAAAACGAGTTTCTTGTAGACAGCAAATAGATGGATTTTGGGTTTTTTATCCATTCTGCTACCCTATATCTTTTGACTGGGGCATTTAGTCCGTTTACATTCAGTGTTATTATTGAAATATATGGGTTTAGAGCCATTGTGTCTTTTGTGGGATTCATGATTGTGGTGTGTCTCTAGCATCTTGCATTCCCTGCAACATTTCCCTCAGAGAGTCCCCCTCAGGATTTCTCGTAGGGCTGGTTTAGTGGTGACAAATTCTTTCAATTTTTGTTTATTTGGAAAGACTTTTAACTCTCCTTCTATTCTGAATGACAGACTTGCTGGATAGAGGATTCTTGGCTGCATATTTTTTCTGTTCATCACATTGAAGATCTCCTGCCATTCCTTTCTGGCCTGCCAAGTTTCAGTAGATAGGTCTGTCACCACTTTGATAGGTTTCCCTTTGTATGTTAGGGCCCTTTTCTCCCTAGCTGCTTTCAAAATTTTCTCTTTGTCCTTATATTTTGCCAGTTTCACTATGATATGTCATGCAGAAGATCGCTTCAAATTATGTCTGAGGGGAGTTCTCTCTGTCTCTTGAATTTCAACATCTACTTCCCTCCCCAGATTGGGGAAGTTCTCTGCTATAATTTGTTCCAGGACTCCTTCAGCACCTTTCCCTCTCTCCTCCTCCTCTAGGATTCCTATGATATGGATATTGTTCCATTTGATTGTATCGCTGAGTTCTCGAACTCTTCTTTCATGTGCTTGGATCAGTTTATCTCTTTTCTTCTCGGTTTCTTCTTTTTTTATAATTGTGTCCTCTAAATCACTTATTCTCCTTTCTGCCTCTTCAACCTGTGCATTGGACGCCTCCAGTTTATTATGTATCTCATTTATCACATTTTAAAATTCATCATAACTATTTTTAAGCTCCATGGTGTTTGTAGCCATAGTTTCTTTGATGTCCTCCATGTTTTTTACAAGCCCAGAGATTAATTTTATGATTATTGTTCTAAATTCTTGTTCAGTTATGTTGTTTATATCTGGTTTGAGCAGTTCTTTAGCTGTCAATTCTTCCTGGAATTTCTTTGAAGGAGAGCTCTTTCATTTCATCATTTTGGTTAGCTTTCTTTCTCTTGTTAGTTTTAAAAGCTTGTTATGCACTCTGCACCTGTGAGCGCTGCTGTACCAAAGAAGGCTCTTTTACTGTCCAGGGCCTATCTGTTCAGAAAGTGTTCTTTGAATGGTATCTCTTGGTCTCTCTTGTTGAGACCTTGGTTATTTTATTTTCCTACTTGTAGTGGTATTTGTGACTCTCCACCATGTGTCCTTTGGCTTGTTTCTTGAGGTAGTCCTGGAGAAGATAACAGACAAACACACAGGGAACGAAGGCACACAAACACACAGACAAATCCAATAAACACGCAAACTGAAAGGGAAAACGAAAAAGAAAGAGAAAAGAAGGAGGAGGGAAGGCAAATAACCAGAGATAAAAATACATAAAAATGAAAAAAGAAGAAAAGGAAAAAAGAAACAATTCAATAGACAACAGTTTAAAGCATATTACCGAATTTCCCAGCTACAAATAAATAGCCAGGTGTATGCAGTGCTCATGGAAGATCATAGAGAAGGTAGGTAGGTGTATAAGTTACATCTAGAGAATGGATTAAATGTGATTGTTTAAGCAAGCCAGTGACCAGAATTAATCAGGGCAGTGCATCCATCTTGGTGTTGCCCTGGCTCTGGTAAAAAAAAAAAAAAAAAAAAGGAAGGGGGCAGCTCTCTAGTAGTGATGGGCATGGTTTGATCCAATGCGTCCCATGGGAGTCCTGCCTTGGCGGTGTGGGGAGAAGAGTGGCGACGCCCCAGTCCCTTCTTGAACCAAGCGTTGCCACTCACATTTTTCTGTGTCTAAACTCCCTGTGCTGGGGGTGCAGCCAAGGTGGGCCGTGCTCTATATCCCAGGCCAGGCGTCGTTTCCAGATCTCAGTCCGCGCACCTCACCGAAATTGCTGGAAACACAGACTCGCTGGTGAGCCCCTCAGGGAAGCCCCAAGCCTCTTGCCTTCCCCCTGGGGATCGAGCCAGAAGCCGCTGCTCCCTGTCTCCTCCAGGTCGGGTTGGTGATCGCAGAGCAGTTTCATCCGGGGGTTGCCTGGGATGAGTGTGTCCAGTGTAGGGTCAGCTGGAGAGCGTGAAACTGGGTCCCTCTGTGTCTCGTCACCCGAAACATGAACTCGCAGGCAAATCTCCCAGTTTTAAGCCCTTTGCCTCCCCTCTAGGGATCCAGCCGAGCCAGAAGCACAAAGGAGCAGCCGCCGTGCGGCCCCTCCAGGTCGAGCTCTCAATTCTAGTAGCTCTTTATGGAGTCTTAGGGTTTTCTATATAGTATCATGTCACCTACAAGAAGTAAAGTTTCCCTTCCTCCTTCCTTACCAATTTGAATGCCTTTGCTTTTTGTTGTCTCATTGCTGTGCTAGGACTTCCAGTTCTGTGCCTGAATAAAAGCAGTGAGAAAGGACATCCTTGTCTTGTTCTTGACCTTAGAGGGAAAGCTAACAGTTTTCCTCATTGAGTATGATGTTTGTTATGGGTCTTTCAATAAGGCCTTTAGTATGTTGAAGTATGTTCCCTCTAGACCTACCTTGTTGAGGGTATTCATGAATGAATGTTGTATTTTGTCAAATGCTTTTTCTACGTCTACTAAAAGGATCATATGGTTTTTATCCTTTCTCTTATTGATGTGATATATATTGATTGACTTGTGAATACTGAACCACTCTTGCATACTGGAAATAAATCCCACGTGACTGTGGTGATTTTTTTTAAATGTATTCTTGGATTCAGTTTGCTAGTATTTTGTTGAGGATTTTTGCATTTATGTACATCAGAGATATTGGCCTGTAGCTGTTTTTGTGTGTGGTGTCTATCTGGTTTGGGTACCAGTGTTGCTGCCCTCATAGAATTAATCTGGAAGTGTCCCTTCTTCTATTTTTTTGGAATAGTTTGAGAAGAATAGGTATTAACTCTTCTTTAATGTTTGGTTGAAATAGTCTGCAAAGCAGTCTGGTCCTAGACTTTTAATTGTTGGGAGTTGTTTTTTTATTTGTTTGTTTTTACAGTTTCAATCTCATAGGCGATAAGCAGTCTGTTCAAAATTTCTAGATCTGATTCTGTTTTGGTAGATTGTATATTTCTAGGAATTTATCCATTTCTTCTAGGTTGTCCAATCTTTTGGCATGCAATTTTCCATAATATTCTCTAACAGTTGTTTTTATTTCTGCAGTTCATCCTGGTTTCCTTAATCTGTTGTTATTGTTTTTAGTTTCTATACCATTTATTTCTGCTCTGGTCTTTATTATTTCCTTCCTTCTGCTGGTCTTGGGTTTTCTTTGTTCTTTTTCTAGCTCCTTTCGATGTAAGGTTAGGTGGTTTGAGATTTTTCTTGCTTCTCCTGAGAAGAAAAGCTAGTAAAAACAAAAGAGGCCAGCCAGATGCTTGAGGCTGGATACTCCCTTGCATACTTCTGGCCTCTGTCATCTTTTTTGCTTCCTGTATCCACCAACTGCCCAGAGTACCACTGATAAAGGACCCCTCCCCTTTTTCTTTTGTCTCTCAACCACCTACCATCCAGCCATAAAAGGAAGCCTATGCCATGGTTTGGGGCTCAGCCTTTGGAGGTGACTCTGCCGGGCCAGCACTGGTGCACAATAGTCTTTTCCTGATTCCCCCAGTGTAAGTGAGTGTGGCTTGTCTCTTCCTGGGCACCGAGTATTTGCTATGATGCTTGAGGTGGGCCTGTATTATTATAAATGTCCTTCTTAACTGTTGCTGCATCCCAAAGATTTTGGACCATTGTGTTTTCATTTTCATTTCTGTCATTTTTTATTTCTTCTTTGATTTCTTGGTTGACCCATTCATTGTTTCCTACCATTTTACTTAATTTCCCTGTATTTGTGTTTTTTCCAGATTTTTTTTCCTGCGGTTGATTTCTAGTCTCATACTACCATGGTTGGAAAAGTTGCATGGTATGACTTCAGTCTTCTTGAATTTGTTGAGACTTGTTTTGTGGCCTAACCTGTGCTCTATTCTAGACAATAGTCCGTGTGTTCTTGAGAAGAATGTGTGTGCCACTGTTTTAGTATGATACCTGTTAAATCCAATGGATCCAGCGTGTCATTCAAAGCCACTGTTTCCCGGTTGATTTTTATGTTTGGATGATCTGTCATTGATGTATGAGGGGTATTCAAGTTCCCTTTCGTTATCATGTTATTATTGATTAGTTCCTTCATGTTACTGTTTTATGTATTTGGGTGTTTCCAGGTTTGGGTGAATAAATATTTACAACTGTTAGATCTTGTTCAATTGTCCCTTTTATTATTATTATTATTATTATTATTTATTACATAGTGTCCTCCTTTATCTCTCATTATAGTCTTAGTGTTAAAGTCTGTTTTGTTCAATAGAAGTATTGAGACCTCAGCTTTCTTTTGACATCCATTTGCATGATAAATGTTTCTTTATTCCCTCACTTTCAATCTGCAGGGGTCTTTGGTCTGAAATGAGTCTCTTGGAGGCAGAATATAAATGGGATTTGTCTTTTATTTTATTAAAAAATTTTTTTAATTATAGTTTGTCAAGCTGGTTTCCATATAACACCCAGTGCTTATCCAACAAGTGCCCTCCTCCATGCCCATCACCCATTTTCCCCTCTCCTCCACCCCCCATCAACCTTCAGTTTGTTTTCAGTATTTAAGAGTCTCTTATGGTTTGCCTCCCTCCCCCTCCTTAACTCTTTTTTCCCCTTCCCCTCCCCTATGTTCCTCTGTTACATTTCTCCTGTTCCACACATAAGTGAAAACATATGGTATCTGTCCTTCTCTGCCTGACTTATTTCACTTAGCATAATAACCTCGAGTTCCATCCACATTGCTACACATGGCCAGATTTCATTCTTTCTCATTGCCATGGAGTATTCCATTGTATAGATAAACCACATCTTCTTGATCCATTTGTCAGTTGATGGACATTTAGGCTCTTTCCATGATTTGTCTATTGTTGAAAGTGTGGCTATGAACGTTGGGGTACATGTGCCCGTATGCATCAGCACTCCTGTATCCCTTGGGTAAATTCCTAGCAGTGCTATTGCTGGGTCATAGGGGAGTTCTATTGTTAATTTTTTGAGGAATCTCCACACTGTTTTCTAGAGTGGGACTTGTTTTTTAATCCATTCTATCACTGGATGTCTTTTAATGCATTTAATGCATATATATGGTAATTATATATGTATTTATATGTATATATAATGTACGCATGTATTGCCATTTTGTTATTTGTTTTGTGGTTTTTATACTTTTTCTATGATCCTTTATTTTCCTGCTCTCTCTCTCAGTGTGCTGGCTGTCCTTAGTGATGTACTTGGAAATCTTTTTCTTTATTCTTGGCATATCTATTATTGGTTTTTTGATTTTTGGTCACCATTATGCTTTCCTGTAACATCTTCTGCATATAGCAGTCTATATTTAGTTGGTTGCTTAAGTTTGAATGCATTCTTTCTCTCCAACCCCCACCCCCACATTTTAGGTATATGGCACCATACTTTACATACTTTATTTTGTGAGCCCCTTGACTGATTTTTACACATATACTTATTTTTACTGCTTTTGTGTTTCCTACTTTTCTTGTTCTTATTTGTGGTCTTTCTTGTCTACTCCGTGAGTCCCCTTTAACTTTTCTTGTAGGGCTGGTTTGGTGGTCATGAACTCCTTTACTTTTTATTCATCTGAGTAACTCTTTATTTCTCGTTCCATTCTGAATGATAGTGTTATTGGGTAGAGTATTCTTGTCTGAAGTTTATTTTGTTTTGTTTTGTTTTGTTTTCTTCTTTCAACAATTTGAATATACCCTACCACTCCCTTCTGGCCTGCAAATGTTCTGCTGAGAAGTCTGCTCACAGCCTTGGAGGGATCCCCTTATATGTAACACTCACCTTTTCTCTTGCTGCTTTTAAAATTCTCTCTTTATCAGGGCTCCTGTGTGGCTCAGTCGGTTAAGTGTCCAACTTTGGCTTAGGTCATGATCTCATGATTCAGGAGTTCAAGCCCTGGAGGCTGCTTCATATTCTGTGTCTCCGTCTCTCTCTGCCCCTCCCCCGGTCTTGCTCTGTCTCAAAAATATTTAAAAATTCTCTTTATCACTACTTTTTGCCATCTTAATTACAATGGATGTTGGTGTAGACCTCTTTAGGTTGATTTTGTTGGGCGATGTCTGTGCCTCCTGGATCTGGATTGGTTTCCTTCCTGGATTAAGGAAGCTTTCAGTTATTATTTCAATCAAATTTTCTGACCCCTTTCCCTTTTCTCTCTCCTCCTTCTGGGATCCCTATAATGTGAATGTCATTACACTTGATGGAGTCACTGAGTTCCCTTAGTCTGTTCTCAATTTGCATAATTTTTCCCCTCTTACTTGTTCAGCTTCATGACTTTCCATTACTCTGTCCTCCAAGGTGCTAATTCATTCCTCTGCTTCTCTACCCTATTTATTTCATCTATTGTGTTTTTAATTTAGTTTATTGTATTCACCTCGGATTGGTTCTTTATTTTTCATTTTAAAAAAAATGCTTATTTTTGAGAGACAGACAGCAACCAGGGGAGGGAAAGAGAGAGAGGGAGACACAGAATCTAAAACAGGCTCCAGGTTCTGAGCTGTCAGCACAGAGCCGAATTGGGGCTCAAATTCATAAACTGCAAGATCATGACCTTAGCAGAAGTTGGATACGTAAGTGACTGAGCCACCCAGGTGCCTCGGTCCTTTTTTTTTTCTTTGTCTCTTTTAAGAGTCTCATTGATATCCTATATTCTCAGGTCCAGTGAGCATCTTTATCATCATTACTTTAAATTCTCTATCAGACCTCTTATGTCTATTTTGCCTCTTGCGTGATTTGGTCCTATTCTTTCATTTGGGAAAGATTCCTCTGTCTCCTCATCTTGTCTCACTCTGTGTCTGTTTCTCTGTGTTAGAAAAGTCCACTACGTTTCCTGCTCTTGAAATAAGGGCTTTATGAAGAAGAGCTCCTCTAGTGCCCTGTGGTGCAGCGACCCTCTTCCCCAGAATTGGGCACGTCAGAGGTTGTCTATTTGTGTTTGTGCCCTGTTGTTATGTTCTGGCCACTTCGCCCTTCAGTCCACTAATCTGCAGAAGTGCTCTTTGCCTGTTGTGGGCTGTGCTTGGTCCCCAGCTGGGGTGTAGTGTGTAGTTTTAGCAAGGTGTGTGCTCGTTCTGCTTGTGAAATGAGACCTACTGCCACAGCCAGGGCCAGGGCCAGCCTGGGCAAATCTGCAAAGCGTGCATGGGTGTGGCGTGCAATGTTAACAAGCTACGCCTCCAGCTTCTGCAGGACCTGCTGTCAGGACTGAGGCCCCACAAAATACGTTGGGTGTTGGCAAGGATTGCACCAGTTTTTGCACCAGTGGGAGGGAACCCACAGCGCTGGGCTGGAGGCAAACATAACTGGAGAGGGCGGATCTGCCAAAGTGCAGGGTGCAGGCCTTGGTGTAAGCAACTTGGGTGGTAACTGTCGACACTGCTCTGGGTTCCTATAGGCAGCAGCATGTTTATGCTGGTAGTCAGGGGAGGGAGACGGCACCTGCCAGCTCCTTTGATCCTGGTGAATTCTCTCAGCAGTCTCTGCTCCTCTGGGACATGCTCCAAAATGAGTACCCTCCCTCCCAAATGTCCCAGGCATTTTCAAAACTGCTGCTTCTATGCAGTCTCCAAACTCTGTTGTATTCTTTTTAAGGGTGGGGACTCAGCTTTCTACCGCTCCCTGGACTCTTCCAGAATAGCCTGCTCATTTGTAAAATCCCAGGCCTTAAAGTCATGTTGGTTGTAAGAACTCATGAAATTCAGCCTCTCTAGTGTTTAAAAGCCAAACGTAATGGCAATTCGTCTTCTCCTTGTGGGCTCCCCCAGTGTAATGGTCTCTCCCCACTCTGCATCCATGAGTCCCTCCCTCCCCTAGGTGGCCCCTGGTCCTTTTAGCTCCCTACCATGACTCTGCCCTTTGTTCCCTCTTAAATGTGGTGTCTCTGTATTTAGTGGTGGTTTGTTCTCCCAGCATCCATGTCGTTTTCTGTGTTATTTACACTAACATGGGTGTTACACGGTTGTATCCATGGAACAAAGTGAGTTTCAGGTCCTCCTACT
The DNA here is from genome assembly GCA_017311185.1 of Proteles cristata cristata. Classification (NCBI taxonomy): domain Eukaryota; kingdom Metazoa; phylum Chordata; class Mammalia; order Carnivora; family Hyaenidae; genus Proteles; species Proteles cristata. The sequence goes on from JAESUZ010000841.1 coordinate 170,968, forward strand.
GTGCCATCTTCCCAGCAATCTTTTTCTCCTGATTTAAGTGAACTGTTTCTCTTAAGCTATCTGGCTTATAGTGATTTGATAAAATACATCTTTGAACAAACTAAAACACTGATCTTTTCTCCCTAACTGAACTCTCAAAACCTCAGACTCTCAAGTATTCCTATAATTTCATGGCCATATATTTATTTGCATAACCTGAATAAGAGCACGTTGTCCTTATGACAGGACATAGTTGGAAAGAAGGCTTTGACTGGAATGTCCTATTTAAGAGAGACACGCATAGATTTAGATATCACCAGACAGCTTTAAAAAACTAAGATTTATGGAGCCAATGGAGCCCCTTGGAAATATTAGCCTGGTACTTTTCACTACAGAGTTCCTAGCAATTTAACCAGGTGAATAAAGAAGGTCCCCTCCTGGCAGGTGCAGAAACCTCAAGATATTTGAGGGACCTCTAAGAGGTGAATTTACCCAAATCCACAGGTATTGTAGGCAAATTCTGATGGGAAGTATTTGGCTTGGCTTCTAGCCATGAGATACTGTTAAAAGTTCAGTCTAGAGATTCCTTATGAAAAATTCCAGTAAAGCAAGGTTTAAAAAGTTTGTATGGTCAACCACTATTCTTGCTACATTTATGTAAACATTCAGACCAAGTTTGTTGTTGTTAAGATTTTATTTTTAAGTAATCTGAGCCCCACATTGGGCACAGAAACACATGACCTTGGGATCAAGAGCTGTATGCTCAGGGTGCCTGGGCTAGGTGGCTCAGTCAGTTAAGCATCTGACTCTTGATACCAAGCGTGGAGTCTCCTTGGGATTCTCCCTCTTCTTCTCTCCCTGTCCCTCAAATAAGTAAACTTAAAAGAAAAGAGTCATATGGTTTACTGACTGAGACAGCTAGTTTGTTTGGGGCTTTTTTGGAAACTAGACTTATTTTGCAAACTAGTGTTAACCTGGCTATCTTTTGTGTAAAAAAAAAAAAAAAGGTGGGGGGGGAGGTGGTTAGAAAGAGAAAATACTTCGATAACACATCTTTGTGGATATTAGATTTTAAGGCTACTCATTGTAAACTGGACTAGGTCCTGATTCCTTCAAATATCCTCCAATGTCTGGCTACAATTCTTCAAGCTAACATTTTTATTTTTCTCCCATTTTTCTGACCTCAAATCATTTGAGAACTAAAACTGTTCTTTGTCCTGAAGCCCTGTGAACTAAGTATAAATGACTTGATGCAAATTTCAGAGAAATCACCATAGTACCTCATACATAGAAAATAGAAATGCCTGTATTTAATATCTGATTACTTGAACCAGAATACACCTGCTTTACTCCCTCCTGAAAGGAGTTTGGCTTCTTGTCAGGACCAAGAGACTAATTCAATGAGATGAAACCACTTACCAGCTCATTGTGTCTTTAATTTTTTATTTTAAATCCAAAGGTAATTAACATAATATTCAGGTGTACAATACAATTCAAAAATTCTATACATTACTCAGTGCTCATCATAATAAGTGTACTCTTAATCCCCATCACCAAATTCACTTCCTCATTTCCCCTCCAGTAACCATCCATTTGTTCTTCATAGTTAAGTGTATTTTTTGTTTGTTTGTTTGTTTTTCTGTTCCTTTCTGAAATTCCACCTATCAGTGAAATCATAGGATCTGTCTTTCTCTGACTTGGTTTAGAACTATACCTTCTAGATCTAACCATGTTGCAAATGGCAAGATCTCATTCTTTTAATGGCAAAGTAATATTCCATTGTATATATACCACATCTTTTTTATCCACTCATCTATGGATGGACACTTGGATTGCTTCTATATCTTGGCTATTGTAAATAATGTTGCATTAAACATAAGGATGCATATATCTTTTCAATTTAGTGTTTTAGTTTTCTGTGGGTACCCAGAATTACCATATAATCAGTAATTCCACTACTATTTTTAATTATTTTGAATACTCTTCATACTGTTAGGCACCGTGGCTGCACCAGTTGCATTCCCACCAATAGTACAAGAGGGTTCCTTTTCTTCCATATCCTTGGCAACACTTGGGTGTTTCTTGTATTGTTGATTGTAGCCACTCTTACAGGTGTGAGGTGATATCTCATTGGGGTTTTGATTTGTAATTCCCTGATGATTGATTTTTGAGCATCTTTTCATAAGTCTTTTGGGCATCTGGATGTCTTCTTTGGAGAAATGTCCATGTCTTCTATCCATTTTTGACATTTTTAAATTGGATTAGTTGTTTTGGGTGTGTTGAGTTGTATCAGCTCTTTTATATATTTTGGATGCCAACCTTTTATGGGATATGTCACTTGCAAGTATCTTCTGCCTTTCAATAGTTCACCTTTTAGTTTTGGTTATTTCCTTCACTGTGCAGAAGTATATTTTTAAAAATGTAATCCCAATAATTTATTTTTGCTTTCATTTTCCTTGCTTCCAGACCTATCTAGAAAAATGTTATAGCCGACTGAAGAGAAATTACTGCCTGTGTTCTCTTTTATGATTTTTATGGCTTCGGGTCTCACATTTAGATCCTTAATTCATCTTGGATTTTTGTGTGTAGTGTAATAATGTGGTCTAGTTTCATTCTTCTGCATGTAGCTGTCCAGTTTTCCCAATATCATTTGAAGAGACTTCCCTTTATATTGCCTCCTTTGTTGCACATTAATTGGCCACATAATTGTGGGTTTATTTGGGGGCTGTCTATTCTGTCCCATTGAGTAGCATACTGTTTTGATAACTGTAGCTTTGTAGTAGATCTTGAAATCTGGAATTGTGATACCTCCAGTCTTGTTTTTTCTTTTTCAAGATTGCTTTGACTATTCAGGGTCTTTTGTGGTTATGGTTCTGTACAAATTTTAGGATTATTTGTTTTAGTTCTTTGGTAGATGCTATTGGTATTTTGATAGGGATTGTAGTAAATGTACACATTGCTATGGGTATCGTGGACATTTAAATACTATACTCCCCATGAGCATGGAATATATATTTCCTTTTGTTTTTATTATCTTCAATTTGTTTCATAAATGTTTTATAGTTATCAAAGTACAGGTCTTTCAGCTCTTTGGTTAAGTTTATTACATATTCTGTTTTTGGTGAAACAGTAAATAAGATCATTTTCTTAATTTTTATTCTGGTTAATTATTAGTATACAGAAACACAACAGGTTTCTGTATTTTTTTATCCTGTGACCTGACTGAATTATCAGGTCTAGCATTTTGCTGGTGAATTGTTTAAAATTTTCTATATATAGTATCATGTCTTCTGCAACTAGTGAAAGTTTTACTTCTATACTGATTCTAATTCCATTTATTTTCTGGTCTGACTGTTGTGGCTAGGACTTCCAGTACTATGTTGAATAAAAGTGGTGAGAATGGACACCTTTCTTTCTTAGAGGGAAAAGTTTCAGTTTGTCACCAGGGTGTAGGATGTTAGCTGTGGGTTTTTCCATAAATGACCTTTATTATGTTGAGGTATATTCCCTCTAAATCTTTGATTTTTTTTTTTACAGCTGTTGTACTTGGTCAAATGCTTTTTCTACACTGAAACAATCACATGGCTTTTATCTTTTGTTGATGTGATATATCACATTGATTTGTGAATAATGGACCACGTTCCATCTCTGGAATAAATCCTACTTGATTGTGGTGAATTTTTTAAATATATTATTGGATTTGGTTTGCTAATGGTTGGTTGAGGGTTTCTGTATCTAAGTTCATCAGAGATATTGGCCTATAGTTCTTTTTTTGTGGCATCTTTATCTGGTTTTGGTATCAGAATAATGCTGGCCTTATAGAATGAACTCAGAAGTTATCCCTCCTCTTCTATTTTTTGGAATAGTTTAAGAAGAATAGGTATTAACTTTTCTTTAAATGTTTGGTAGAATTCATCTGGGAAGACATCTGGTCCTGTACTTTTGGGAGCTTTTTGTTTACTGATTAAATCACTGTCAGTAACCGGTAAATTTTCTATTCCTGTTTCAGTTTTGAGAGGTTCTGTTTCTAGGAATTTACCTATTTCTTCTAGGTTGTCCAATTTGCCATACAATTTTTCATAATACTTAAAATCCTTTGTATTTCTGTGGTGTTGGTAGTTCTTTTGTTCCTGAATTTAAGTCCTTTCTGTTTTTGTTTTTTTTTTAATGAAACTGTCTAAAGATTTATCCATTTTGTTGATCTTTTCAAAGAAAAAGTTCCTGGTTTTGTTGATCTGTTCTATTGTTTAAGTCTATTTCATTTCTGCCCTAATCTTTTCGTTCTTCTAGCTCCTTTTACGTCTGAGGTTAGGTTGAGATTTTTCTTGCTTCTTGAAGGTAGGTCTGAATTATTATCATCTTCCCTCTTTCTGCTACATCCCAAAGATTTTGGACTGTTGTGTTTTCATTTTCATTTGTCTCTGTGCATTTTTGATTTCTTGGTTGACCCATTCAGTGTTTACTAACATGTTATTTAATCTCCATATATTTGTGTTCTTTCCAGGTTTTCTCTTGTGATTGATTTTTGGTTTGATGCCATTGTGGCTGGAAAAGATGTATTGTATGACTTTAATCATCTTGAATTTGTGGATACTTGTGGCCTAACATGTAATCTATTCTGGAAAATGTTCCGTGTGCATTTGAAAAGAATGTGTATTCCCCTGTTTTAGGATGGAATGTTCTGAGTTTATCTGTTAGATTCATCTGGTCCAGTCATTAAGAGCTACTGATTCCTTGTTGATATTCCTGTCTGGATGATCTGTCCATTGATGTAAGCAGGGTGTTAGAGTCCCCTAATATTATTGTGTTACTATTAATTTCTTCCTTATGTCTGTTAATAGTTGCCTTATGTATTTGGGTACTCCTATATTGGGTACATAAATATTTACAACTGTTATACTTTCTTGTTAGATTGTTCCTCTTATTATATAGTGTCTTCTTTGTCTCATGTTACAGTCTTTGTTTTAAAGTCTATTTTGTCTAAGTACTGTTACCCTAGTTTTCTTTTCATACCCATCTGCATCTTCTTTTTCATCACTTTCAATCTGTGTCTTTAGATCTGAAAGGAGTCTCATAGACAGCATATAGATGGGCCTTCGTTATCCATTCAGTCACTCTATATCTTTTGATTGGAGTAATTAGTCCATTTACATTCAAAGTAATCATTGATCGGTATGTACTTATTGCTATTTTGTTACTTGTTTTATGGTCATTTTGCAGTTCTTCTCTGTTCCTTTCTTCTCTTGCTCTCTGGTGGTGGTTTGATGCCTTTCTTTAGTGATTTTCAAAAAAACCCAAAAAACAAAAACAAACAAACAAAAAAAAACAGAAAAGAAACCAAGCAAATCAGTTTTTGAACTGTGGTTACCATTAGGTTTATATATAACATCCTATGCGTACAGCAGTCTGGTTCAAACTTAAACAACCATCAACTGAACATATTCTAAAAGCACTACATTTTTACTCCCTCTGCCCATGCTTTATGTCAGTCATACTTTACATTCTTTGTGAATCCCTTTATTGATTTTTTTTATAGATCTAGCTGATTTTAATGTTTTTGTGCTTTAACCTCAGTATTAGAAGTAGATTAATCCCTTATAAAACTATTATGTTTGCATGTACCTGAGAAATCTATTTCTTTCCAAAGAAAAAGATTATGGCCTGCTTTTCTACTCAAAGCATTCCCTTGAGTGTTTCCTGTAGGGCTCATTTAGCAGTCATGAACTCCTTTAGATTTTATTTGAGAAACTCTTTATCTCTCCTTCTTTTCTGATCGATAGTCTTGCTGACTATTCTTGGCTGCAGGTTTTCTTCTTTCAGCACTTTGAATACAAAGGTCAGAAAGGGGCCAGTACCACTCCAAAGTGACTCTTGCCCTGGGAAGAGAAGATAACCACACACAGCAGTTCAAGGACAGGCGGCAGGCATCCAATCTGACTGACTGCCCCACCAACCAACAGAAACCTCACAGGGGGTTTCTGACCTTTCTGACCAAAGTTTCTGCTGAAAAATCTGACTGCTTTATGGAATTTCCTGTGCGTGTGCAGGCTCTACACTCAATGAGGGGCTTGAACTAACAACCCTGAGATCAAGACCTGAGATGAAGAGTCGGATGCTCCACCAGCTGGGCCACGCAGGTACCCCCTATATTTCCCTTGTATGTAATTGTTTTTCTCCTGCTGCTTTAAAAATTATCACTACTTTTTTTTTTTGCCATTTTAATTAAGTGTCTTGATGTGGACCTCCTTGGGTTGGTATTTGGTGGCTCTCTGTGCCTCCTGGATCTAGATTTCTGATTAATTCCCCAGATTAGCGAAGTTTTCAGACACTTATTCAAAATTATTGCCCCCTTTTTTCTTTCTCCTCCTTCTGGGATCCCTGTGATGTGAATGTTATTACACTTGACGGTGCTGCTGAGGGTTCTCTTAGCTTATTCTCATTTTTTTTCTTTTTCCTGTTCAGCTCGGTTGCTCTCCATTACTGGCTTCTAGCTTGCTTATCTGTTGTTCTGCTTCCTCCAGTCTACTGTTTATTCACTTTAGTGTATTTTTAATTTCAAGATTCTTCATCTTTTTTTAATATTTTCTACCTTTGATGGAGGCCTAATAGAGATCTTTCAATCTTCCAGTATGTATCTTTTTTTTTCCTGTTATTTTATTTGGGACATAATTCCTACCTGCTCATTTTGTCTAATTCTGTTTCTGTGTAAGTAGTGGCCTTATGAAGAGACCCTGAAAAGCCCTGCACTACAGGGCTCTCCCTATGTTGTCCCCACCAGGCTTTCAGGGGTGGGCAGGGTCGGCAATCAGAGCAGATGTCTATCCCAGTCTTCTGTTGGGGTTGCAGTGATTGCAGTGACCCTAAACTAACTGGGTTCTCTTTGTGCTGACCCCCCTGTGAGGTTTCTGTTGATTGGTGGGGCAGTCAGTCAGATTGGATGCCTGCCGCCTGTCCTTGAACTGCTGTGTGTGGTTATCTTCTCTTCCCAGGGCAAGAGTCACTTTGGAGTGGTACTGGCCCCTGTTGAGGCTGCTTGTGCAACGAGACCCTGTGGATTTGCTTTGGAGGAACTCTTGTGGAGTGGGGCAGTCTACAGCAGAACTTAGGTGCAAGGCAAGTTGTTAGCAAGCTGGGTGCTGAGTGTTCCTCACTGGTTCCTACAGGTCCGTGCCTGGGGGCAGAAGAGAGAAAGACCCTGTTAGCTCTTTTGTTCTTGATGTTTCCCAAAGATCCTTCCCATATACCTCAGGCTCTTTTCAAACTGCTGCTTCTATCCTGTACCTGGGAAGGGTTATTATGCTGTCTCCTTAAGCGTGGAGACTCCATTTCCTATTACTCTCCAGCTCTCCGAGTCGAGCCTATTTTTCTTTAAAGTTCATGATGCTAAGCCCCACTTACTGTTAAACATTGACGAAGTTAAGTCCCTCTGGTTTTTAAAACCAAATGAGGACTTGCCTTCCCAGTGCAGGTACCCCTGTGGCCGGGGTGCCTGGTGTGGGGTCTGCTCCATGCTTGTGGTATCCCTTCCATTTGTTGTTAGATTCACAGATGAGTTTGATTCCTGCCTGCATCTCCACCCTTCCTACCATTTTCAGTGTGGCCTCTTTATGGTTTTCTGGACTAGGTACACTGATGTGGCTTTGACCTAGGTGCGTCTGCGAGCAGGGAAGTTTCAGAGGAGGTGACAGGTCCAGGGCAGGCTGTCCCAAGATGAACCACTTTGCATTCAGCTCAGGCTAACCTTTTAGGCCAAATAAGACCCTGCGGGCTCAGGAGAAATTTTTGTTCCTCCCTTAACTACATGAGTCTAAATGGGCTGTCTTCCCAGAACAAGGGTGATTAGCAGAGATGAATTTTGTCTGAGTGAGCCATTCATACGGCAGGGCAAACATCTAATTAACTGAACTGCTCTTATGAAGTGCAATCTTTTCCTCTGAAATCCCAGACTCCTATCCTTTTCTCTTTAGTTCAGAATGACCTGTATACCTCATTTTGCCTGTCTCTGGAATTTCCAGGTCTGGGAAGGTACACTATTAAATTAGAGTTTTCTCTGGTCAATTTAATTCTTAGTCCACCTAGGACCTCCAAGGGGACAGTACTTCTTGTTCCCTGACAGTTTCTATCAGAATGTCTTGGCTATCCTGTCGCATACATAATTCTCTTTCCTCTAAACACTCAGGTTCACCATATCACAGGTAAGCGTTTGACTTACAAATCAAGTAAGGGTGTCACTTCTATCTAATTTTCATTATTAGTAAAGTCTAACTTGCTAGCTAAAAATATTAATATAAATACAAGTTTAATGTTTACTGCCCACCCGCAGTGAATTTGGGGATCCCTTGATGATAATAGTAGGACATCATCCCCCCACTGGGGAAATCTGTCCTTTCATTTTACACTGAAATGTAACTTGGGCAAGTATTCACTTTTCTAATTCAGTTCCCATCATCAAAAATGATGCTTGAATGATTCATTCCAGAAAAGTCTCATGCATTTTCATCACTCTTATAATTTCAGAGGGAACGTATGAATAACTTGTTTACTAGCAAACACTGTAACCTACATGATAGACGAGCCATTCTAATTATGCTTTAAAAGGAACAGAAATGAAAACCATTGACAGGAACTTCTATTTATGTTCTTGCTTCTCAAGTGTGGAAAACAAGAATTCCCCTTTCCATATCTGCTTATACAAAGGGTCATGCTTCACCAGAAACTTGTCTTAGTTCTCTGAATAGTAAATACAAAAAGACAGAAACAAATTTTAGACTCAAGACAAGACTAGATTTAAGAGAAAACTTACCAAATATTTCCCAGATTGTCTTCTAGGTGAGTATGAGTTTTTGAGTAGATGTCCTCTTCTAGAAGCCTTCTGAGCCCAAAGTGCTGAAATTAGAAATATATACACAGCTATGAATACTGGGATGTAGCAGAATGGCATTATAGCTGGAATGCTGAGAACCATCCTGCCCCACAGCCTAAGTTCATCTCTGCAATACATCACAAAGAGCCACCACTACAGATGGGCAGTTAAACTGTTCTGATGATTACAAGTTATCACAGTGCATGACTTCCAAATTTGGGAGCTGTTTGCAAAATATGATCATGCCCTTGAGAGTGTTTCCCACATGAGAGAATCATATCAAGCATGTCCTGGCAGCCAAAGTCTCAGAGCTGATCATTACTTTAGAGGGTAGATATTGCAGTTCTGCATTTATTTTAATTGCCTACCAGCCAGATGATAGTATGACCCAGTACACCTTTTTAAGATCAAATGCCCCAAAGCTTGGGCTCTTAAAAATAGGCAATGTTTAACATAGCCAGAGGCCACTTTAATTTCTAATAACATTCCCAATTTTCTCTTAATCATAAGGAATATGGCTATTTAATCTACTTTAATACAGAAACTTCATTCCAAGCTGATATTTACACACACCTCCTAGTCAGAGCACTTATAGGATTAGGATATAAATTAAATTAATCATTCCCTTTGTTCCCCAACATCTTATTTCACAATAAAATATTTGCCTCTTGGAAGATCTATATCAATGTTCTTTATAAATAGATTTTTAAGCTAAAAATAATATTGTCAAGTGTTTTGAGAGGTCTAAGAAGATATGGGTAATATCAGTGAAAATGACACAGTAAGGACCTCTAAAAACTCCCTATAAAAGCTATAAAGACACTGGCAAAAACTGTCAGTCAACTAGAGCTCTGGAAACTAATCAAAGATTTAAGCAATTGGGAAACTTTTTCAAGACAAAATCTGGCTGAATCTTGGCAAGAACAATGAGCCCTGTGACACTGTAACTTGCCCTATTCCCATCCCACATCTATGGTGGCCATGAAAACCAAGTGGCCTGGCAACCACTGGAAGTAGCAGAAAGGAGCTGGTGTTCAAAATATAGGATTACCAAAAAGCTCTGGGGTAAAAGAAAAACTGAGAAGTAAGACATCTATACGGAGCTCTGAAATGCTCTGACTTATTCCTGGGACTCTAGAAGTCCACGCAGATGCATAAGGTTGTGTGCACAGCCAGAGCCATGTACGTGCTCAGGAAATTGCTGAGAAGGCCCTAAATTGTCACTTCTGGCTACATTCTGCTTGAATAGAGCCTCAAGGCTAAAGGAAAAACAGAGTTATAAATGCCTGGCTGAATGGTGAAGGCATGCCCAATACACACACACAGCCCTTTTGCAAGGACTGGAAGACTTAACGGTTCTAGGCATCTAAAGAAATCTATGTCCAATTATTAGCTCACCAATAAGCTAATCAAGCAGACACTTCAGCCACACAAAGAGATTATAGACTACATATTTCACTCAGAAAAACCCCAAAGAGCAACAACAACAAATCCTGAGAATGAGGCAAGTCTGCTTTCCAGAATAGCTACATTATGTTATTAAAATGCCCATTTTTCTGTAAATGGACTAAATGTCCATTTACATATGATGATGGAATGGACAAAAAGCAAGACCTGTCTATAATTTCAGACCTAAAGACACAGGCAGATTGAGAGGGAAGGGATGGGGTCACCTGGGTGGCTCAGTTGGTTAAGTACCCCACTTTGGCTCAGGTCATGATCTTGTGTTTTGTGAGGTCAAGCCCCACTTTGGGCTTTCTGCTATTAGCACAGAGCCCACTTCAGACTTGCATGCACGTTCTCTCTCCCTCTCAAAAATAAACATTAAAAAAAATTTAGGGGTGCCTGGGTCAGTTAAGCATCCTAGTCTTGGTTTCAGTTCAGGTCATGATCTCATGACTGTGGGTCTGGGGCCTTCTTGGGATTCTGTCTCCTCCTCTCTTTGCCCCTCCCGTGCACGCACTTGCTCACTCATTCAAAAATGAACATTAAAAAAAGAAAAAACCCACATTCTCCAGAAGAGATCACAGGTTAGACCACAAAATAAGTCTCAACAAATTTGAGAAAAAGACTGAAGTCATACTACGCATCTTTCCTGATCACAATGTTATAAAACTAGAAATCAACCACAAGAAAAAAGCTGGAAAGAGTACAAATACATGTATGTTAAATAACTTGCTACTAAACAAACAATGAATGGGTCAACCAAGAAATCAAAGTGGAGACAAATGAAAACACAACACTTCAAAATCTCTGGGATGCAGAAAAGGTGTTCTACAAGGATTTTATTGTAATAGAGGCCTACTTCAAGAAGAAGAATCTCTTAACCTTACTCCAAAAGGCGGCAGGAAAAGAATAAAACCCAAAGTCAGTAGAAGGAAGGAAATAATGAAGATTAGAGCTGAAATAAAGGATACAGAAACCAAAAATACAACAGATCAATGAAACCAGGGGCTGGTTCCTTGAAAAGATCAACAAAATGGATAAACCTCTAACCAGACTCATCAAAAGAAAAAAGACCCAAATAAAATCACAAATGAGAGAGAATAACAGCCAACAAAGAAATACAAGCAATTGTACGAGATTATAAAAAACTACATGCCAATAAATTGGACAGCCTAGAAGAAACAAATTCCTAGAAACATCTAGCCTACTAAAACAAACAGGAAGAAATAGAAAATTTGAACAGACCAATTACCAGCAATGAAGTGAATCAGTAATCAAAAAACTCCCAACAAACAAAAGTCCAGGACCAGGTATCTTCATAGATGAATTCTACCAAATATTTAAAGAAGAATTGAACCTCTTCTCAAACTATTCCAAAAAAATAGAAGAGGAAAAAACACTTCCAAATACATTCTATGAGACCAGTAATACTTTGATAACCAAAACCAGATAAAGACACCATACACACAGCCACACAGACAACTAAAGGCCATTATCTCTGATGAACATAGATGCAAAAACCCTCAACAAAATACTAGCAAGCTGAATCTGACAATACACTTTAAAAAATCACTCACCACAATCAAGTGAGATTTATTTCCAGCATGCAAGGATGGTTCAATATTCACAAGTCAACAACATCACACATCACATCAGTAAGAGAAAGGACAAAAACCATATGATCCTTTTGGTAGTTATAGAAAAAACATTTGACAAAATACAACATCCATTCATGTAAAAACCCTCAACAAAGTTGGTCTAGAGGGAACACATCTCAACAACAAGGGCCTTAAATGAAAAACTCACAGCTAACCAGGGGGAAAAACTGAGAGCTTTTCCTCTAAGATTAGGTAGGAACAAGACAGGGATGTGCACTCTCACCACTTTTATTCAACATAATACTGGAAGTCATAGCCACTGTAGTGAGACAACAAAAAGAGATAAGAGGCATCCAAATTGATAAGAAGTAAAACTTTCACATGATACTGTACGTAAAAAACTGTAAAGACTCCACCAAAAAACTACTAGAACTGACAAGTGAATTCAATAAAGTTTCAAGATACAAATTCAATGTATAGAAATCTGTTGCATTCCTATAACTCCTAAGGAAGCATCAGAAAGTGAAATTAAGAAAACAGTCCCAGGGACACCTGGGTGATTCAGTCGGTTAAGCATTGGACTTTGGCTCAAGTCATGATCTCACAGTTTGTGGGTTCAAGACCCACTTTGGGCTCTGTGATGATCGCTCAGAGCCTGGAGCCTGCGTCAGATTCTGTGTCTCCCTCTTTCTGCTCCTCCATTAATGCTCTGTCTCTCTCTCAAAAATAAATAAAAGTTAAAAAAAGAAAGAGAAAACAATCCCATTTGTAATGCTCCAAAAACAATAAAATACTTAAGTTTAGTCCTAAGAGGTGAAAGACCTGTACTCTGAGAACCATAAAGATTAAAGAAATTGAGACAACACAAACAAATGGAAACTTATTCCATGCTCATGGTTGGGAGAAAAAATATTGTTAAAATGTCCATACTACCATAAGTAATCTATGGGCTTAATGCAAATTTTATCACATACCAACACCATTTTTCACAGAACTGGAATAATCCTAAAATTTGTATGGGACCACAAAAACCTTGAATAGCCAAAGCAACCTTGGAAAATTAAAACAAATCTGGAGGTATCAGAATCCCAGACTTCAAATTATATTACAAAGCTGTAGTAATCAAAACAGTATGGTACTGGCACAAAAACAGACACATAGATCAATAGAAGATAATAGAAAGCCCAGAAAAAAAATCCCACAGTTACATGGTCAATTAATCTACAACAAAGGAGGCAAGAACATGCAATGCAAAAAAGTCTCTTCAGCAAATAATGTTGGGAAAACTGGACAGCAACATGCAAAGGAGTGAAATTGGACCACTTTCTTACACCATACCCAAAAATATACTCAAAATGGATTAATGTGAAACCTGAAATTATAAAAATATGGGAAAAGAACATAAGCAGTAATTTCTCTGCCATTAGCAACATTTTTCTAGATATGTCTCTGAGGCAAGAAAAATAAAAGCAGAAATAAACTACTGGTAATACATCAAAATAAAAAGCTTCTGCACAGCAAAGGAAACAAAACTGAAAGGCAATCTACTGAAAGGGAAAAGATAATTGCAAATGCCACATCTGATAAAGGCTTAGTATCCAAAATATATAGGGAATTTATACAACACCCCAAAAACCAAATAATCCAATTAAAAAGGGTGAAACAAGCATTTCTCCACAGATGACCTACAGATGGCCAACAGACATATGAAAAGATGCTCAACATCATTCATCAGGGAATTTAAAATCAAAAGTACAATGAGATCAGGGCACCTGGGTGGCTTAGTCAGTTGGTCCAACTTCAGCTCAGGTCATGGTCTTGCGGTTGACGAATTTGAGCCCTACATGGGGCTCGCTGCTGTCAGCACACAGCCTGTTTTGGATCCTCTGTGCCCACCTCTGCCCCTCCCCCACTTGTGTGCACTCCCTCTCTCTCAAAAACCATCATAAAAAAAGGTTCAGTGAGATATTAACTCACATCTGTCAGAATGGCAATATAAACACAAGAAACAAGTGTTGGTAAGGATGTGGGAAAAAGGAAGTCTTGTGCATTGTTGGTTGGAATTCAAACTGGTATAGCTACTCTAGAAAACAGCATGGAGTTTCCTCAAAAAGTTAAAAATGGAACCACCCTCCAATCTAGTAATCGCACTGCTGCATATTTACCCAAAGAATACAAAAACACTACTTCAAAGGGAAACGTGCACTCCTATGTTTACTGCAGCATTATTTAGAATAGCTTAATTATGGCAGCTGCCCAAGTGTCCACTGACAGATGAATGGATAAAGAAGAATGGATATACATGTGATACATATATACAATGAAGTATTATTCAGCCATAAAAAAATGAAATTTTGCCATTTGCAACAACATTGAGCTGGAGAGTATAACGCTAAGTGAAATAAGTCAGGAAAGACAAATACCATATGATTTCATGCATATGTGGAATTTAAGAAACAAAACAAATGAGCAAAGGGGAAACAGAGAGACAAACCAAGAAACAGACTTAACTATAGAGAACAAACTGATGGTTACCAGAGGGTGGGGGAAATGGGTGAACTAGGTGATGGGACTACATAGTACATTTATCATGAGGTGCACCGAGAAATGTACAGAAGTGTTGAATGACTATATTGTACACCTGAAACTAATACAACACTATGTTAATGATTCTGAAATTAAAAGCTTAATAAAAAGAAATATTAAACAAAATAAATCCACCTCAATCAGGTTTTGGTCTTCATCCCTCCTTAATTGAAAGTGTTCTTAATGAAGTCACCCATGACTTCTAATATTGCCATTTCCAAAATCCCTTCTCTGTTTTTAACTTACCTAAAGTCTCAATAGCAATGGAAACAATTTTTAAAAATCAGGTTTACTGATGTATAATTTCCAATAAAATGTATACATATTAAGAGTATAATTTGATACACATCTCTGTGCCAACCGCTACCACAATCAAATTTGAGAACATTTCCATCACCCTAAAAGGTACCCTTTTGCCCCTTCCAATCTAATCCCACAATCATCCTGACCCTAGACACACTGTTATTATAGTTTAGATTTTTCTGAGTTTCATATTAATGGAATCATATATGATGTATTCTTTTTTTTTTTTAACTTATTTTGCTCAGCATGTTTTTGAGATTTCCGTTATTGCATATATCATTGGTTCATTCCTTTTTATTAGGGAGTGGTATGGAAATTGTATAGACAAGCTACAATTTGTTTATCCATCTACCTGTTGATAGACATTTAGGATGTTTCTGGTCTGGGGCCTTTACAAATAAAGCTGCTATGAATGTTCATGTATTAGTCTTTGTGTGGGCATATGTTTTCATTTCATTTAGATAAATACTTAGAATGGAACTGCTGGATCATAAAGTCAAGTGTATGTTTAAATGTATAAGAAATGTCAACTTGTTTCCAAAATGGCTGTACCATTTTACACTCTTACTAGCAATGATGACAGTTCCAGTCACTCCATACCTCACCAATGCTTGTCTTTTTTTAGTCGAATAGATGTTTTGTGGTATCTTGTGGCTATAGTTTTCATTTCCCTGATGACTAATGACACTGAATATCTTGTGTACTCATTAACCATTTGCATCTTTTGAATAAAGTGTTCAAATCTTTTGCTTATTTTTTATGGGCTGTTTGTCTTATTGAGATGCAAGCGTTCTCTACATTCCAAATAAATCCTGGGCTGCATATGTGTATCTGTTTTTTCCCCCACTTTATGGCTTGTCTTTTCATTTTCTTAATGGAGTTCAAGAAATTTTAATTCTGATGAAGCTCATTTTATGAAATGTTTTCTCTTATGATTCATGCTTTTGTGTCTTAAGAATTATTTGCCCACTCCGGAATCTCAAAGATTATATTCTGTGTTTTCATCTAGAAGTTTTGTAGTTTAATGCTTACATTTTGGTCCATGATTTTAGTTTTTATATGTGGTGTGAGGTCAAAGTTAAGGTTCTTCCTTTCTATATGGATATCTGGTTATTCCAGCCCCTCTTTGTTGAAGAGTTTTTCCCCCCTCAGTTACCTTATTTCTTTTGTCAAAGTCAATCGGCAGTATATGCATAGGTCTATTTATGGACTTGATTCTGTTCTGTTGGTCTATAAATTTTGACATTTCCTTGCTTTCTGTGATGCCATATTCTCCTGGTTTTGGGCCAGTTCTCATTTTTTTTAACATCCTTCTCCTGGCATTCTGCTTTTATAAATGAGGTATCAAGGACTTCGTCCTAGGCTTTCCTCTATTTTTCTATCTACACACCCTCCCTTCATCAAAGGTTAGTGGGCGTTAATTAGAAAAAAAAGAGTGGGAGAAGTGGAGAGAGGGAATGGAGAGGAAGAAGAATAAAAATGTCTTGGGATGATGAGCAGTGGCAGAGCCCAGGAGATAAGAGAGAATACAATGCATGGGAACCACGTATAGCTGAAGTCTAGAATGTGAAGGAGAAAAGCACGAGGTGAGGTGCTGGGAGCCGCACTAGCCTACTGGATGACAGTCACAGCGAGGAGATGGCAGTGTTTGCACAGCTCCTGCCATCAGAAACGAAAACTGGTGTCTCCTTCTGCTACTACTGGCTCATGTTGGAAATAAGCCTGCTGGTCTTGACCAGGCCTCACAATATTCCAAATCAGACCGATATTCCCCACACAGATTCCTCATAAGGAAAAGCATATTCCTGTCTTTTCAAAAGAGATTTTAGATGAAAGCACTGTGGATTATTGTCAAAAGGCTCTTCGTATGGGCCTTGCCGATCAGACTTAGATAATAAAGGGGGCTAAGAGCACAGGAGTTACAATTGAGCCTGGCCCCAAGACAAAGAGCCTAATTTAAGTTAAGGAACAGATAAGGGCAGAACTTAAGTTCATACTTACACCTTTTCTAACTGGTGATGGATGGCAGTCCCTTCCCTAAGACCTACTTTCCGCAAACACCCTTCCTTACACTGGCGGCTGAGATGAGGATAGATAAGAGTAGCTAAAACATAACCCACAAAAAGGGCTGACACATTTAGGGCCTCCATGGTGTTTACACATTCAGCATCAAGTCAAAAAGGTTTCCACAAACAACTTATTAACCAGCTCAAAAACATTGGTCCTCTTGTGACTCCAAGCCTATCTATATACAACTTAACCTATGTCCTAACCTTAGCGTTATTAACTTAGAACAAATATGTATATCATCCTGTCTTTCACTAAGAACATCCTGCTATTTCCTTTGTAAGATTTACTCAACCTCACTGTGATTGAGTAATTCTGCAAGAATATTTCTGAAAAACTTGTTCTTGTACACTTTTCAAAATATTTTATCACAAAGAGCTTTCCATTGTAAACATTCCTTTTTCTGATCTCGTGTTGTCATTGGACCTTTAAATAAAGACACCAAAACCGACAGGACAGAGACACCTGCCTGGTGATCAGAAAGAATCTCAGGGCTCTTTCTCACTCTCTCGCCGACACCGTCCATCCTTCAGGGACCCCTGGACCTGCTGGAGCGGGCCTCCGGCAGTGAGGCAAGGTAATTTTTAAGAACAGTCCTGGAAGCCATGCCAAGTTTGTACTTAAACCTGTGAGCAATTAGAAATTGACATAATAAGATGTGTAAGAAGTATTTAATGGTTGTGTACATAAATTCCCATGCAGTCATTAAAATAGAGTTTGTGGGGGGCGCCTGGGTGGCTTAGTCGGTTAAGCGTCCGACTTTCGCTTAGGTCATGATCTCACGGTTTGTGGGTTCGAGCTCCGCGTCGGGCTCTGTGCTGACTGCCAGCTCAGAGCCTGGAGCCTGTTTCAGTCTGTGACTCCCTCTCTCTCTGACCCTCCCTGCTCACGCTGTCTCTCTCTCTCTCCTAGAAATAAATAAAAACATTAAAAAAAAATAGAGTTTGTGGGGGTGCCTGAGTGACTCTGTCTGTTGAGTGTCTGACTTTGGCTCAGACAATGATCTCACAATTCGTGGGTTTAAGCAGAGCGTCAGGATTTAAGGGGTTTAAGCCTGCTTCGGATTCTGTGTCTCCCTCTCTCTCTACCTCTCCCCTGCTTGTGCTCACTCGTGCTCACTCTCTCTGCCTCAAAAATAAACATTAAAAAATGTTTAATAGACTTTATAAAGAATATTTTGCCACTTTAAAAAATTCACATTATGTTTCATTTGGGAAACAAGATCTGTATAAACTACATAAAATTTATATTTTAACAGGAGCACTTAAAAACTGAGAGAAAAATGTACCACATTTAACAGTAGCTATTCCCAAATTTTAGCTTACAGATAGCTTCATTTTCTTCCCTTTGTTTTTGTATACATTCCATTTTTTATAATTAGTCTGTATTAATTCTATAATAAGGTGATTTTAAAAGCATGCTAGAAAACAAATGTCTTATTTTTTGATGCTTATTGAGACAGAAACAGTGCATGAGTGAGGGAGGGGCAGAGAGCAAGGGAGACAGAGTCTAAAGCCGGATCCAGGTTCTAAGCTGTCAGCACAGAGCCTGACGAGGGCTCAAACCCACAAACCATGAGATCATGACCTGAGCTAAAGTCAGACACTTAACCAACTGAGTCACCCAGGCTCCCCAACAAATGTCTTATTTTTAGAAGAGGAGCCAAGTTACTGTTAAGAATAAGCCGGCTTGGTGAATGGGTTCTGCAGGGCTGAGGTTAGGCGGCACGGGGAGCCCAGCAAGTTACCATTTTGAGCTCCAATCCTAAGCTTCCTGTCCTGTCCTCTGTATGTTCTAGATTGGGGCCACTCCACACCTAAGGCAGGAAGATGGTGGCCACAAAGAAGACGAAAAAGTTACTGGAGTTGATCAATTCTAGGCTCCAACTCGTTATGAAAAGTGGAAAGTACATGCTGGGGTACAAGCAGACTCTGAAAATGGTCAGACATGGCAAAGCGAAACTGGTCATCCTCACCTGCAACCGCCCAGCCTTGAGATCTGAAATAGACCCCTCCGCCATGTTGGCCAAGACTGGTGTCCATCACAACAGTGGCAATAATACTGAGTTGGGCACAGCATGTGGGAAATACTACAGAATATGCGCACTGGCTCTCATTGATCCAGGTGATTCTGATAGCATTAGAAACATGCCAGAACAGAATGGTGAAAAGCAAATCACACAAAATTTTTCTTTAAGAAAACTAGCCTGAGCTTGTCTTAAAAAAAAATTTAAAAATGAAGCTGAGTGTCCTCACCACTGTGGCAGAGTCGGAGACCCCACCCTCCATCCACCCATAAAGATCAACAATTAGCTGTCCACAAACAAAAATGGCTCTCATAGAGTTCAGGGTCCACTTAAACTTCAGCAAGCAACACAATGGAACAAAAAACGTGAGAACAACCACACAGGGTTGGGGGCCCAGCATCAAGGGTTCTCTCACAGGCCAAGGGAGAGCAGGGACTATGACTAGCTCCCCTAGTCTTTTGGGGCATTGCACAAAGGACCCAGTTTGGTCTCATGTCACAGAGACTGAAAAGGCTGAGACATATAGAGGTGGCTAGGAACAAGAAAGCAGAGCTACCTGGAGTAGCCACACAGCAGAGGTGACTGTGGTTCCCAGTGACCTGCTCTGCAGAGGACAGCAGCAGTTTTGCCACTGAAGAAACCAGTGACTGACACAGCCACTGCGGACCCCTACAGAGTTCACCACTGAGGGTTCCCCAAAAGGTTTCCCCAATCACGGAGACCAGCTACCGAATGCCCCCGTTACTGTCCCCAATCCCAATCCCTTCCAGAACTACTATCCGTGCCAGCAGCCAGCCCTGGCCTCTGTGGCTGTGAGAGTACACGATGCCAGCCTGGATGCTGGAGGATGACCCTCACCACACTGGCTCCCCTCCACCTGTGCACCTACATGCTGCTGGCCTGATTTCCCCTGCCAGCCTCTGCCAGTACATGCTGGTACCCAGAGAGAGATCCCGCAGTCACTAGAGTGAACGCCAACAGCCAGGGCCCTTGCAGCTGCTGATGGGCCTGGATCCAGCCCTGTCTCCTGGCACTGGCCTGCACTGCCGGGCTCCCCTGCAGCCAGCCCCTCTAACTATGCATGTGTGTGTCTCCAGGCTAACTCCCATCACTGGCTTGTATCCTGCTTTGCTGTGCCTACAGGGGACTCCGCAGCTATGGAGCACATGCGGACAGCTGGAGCCCCTATGGCTGCTAGTGTATTTGCGGTTGGCTATGGTACCTTGCTGCTGGCTAAGGCCACCGCCACTGTGTCTGATCCAACCCCTGCCACTACAAGGCATTTGTAGGTGCTCCCCACAACTGAGTATTTGCACATCACCAGCTCTGGGCACCACTGCTGCCTACGCTGGTCCCTAGCCACTGGACCTGAAGGCGCCGCTGTGGACTCCAACAGGCCTTGTAGCCATGCAATCCCTCTGCAGTCCTTGTCTAGAATCATGTAGTTGTCATGGACGGAGAAGATGGACATCACAGCCACTGGACCTGGACAAGCCCCTACATGTGGTGCTCTGTACCGCTAGATCCAGGGTTCCAACATGCTCCAGCTTGTCCCCACCCACAGGGAGAGTGGCCTTTCCTAACCAAAGACAGTCCATAAAGCCTGGAAGAGGTGATTGTGTCTTCAAATGTACAGATATCTGTATTAGTCTAGAGGGATGGTGAAGAATCAGGGAAACATGCCACCACCAAAGAAATATCATAAATTATGCATATATACAAAGTTATATATATATATAGTTACCTGTAATTATATATAAAGTTATAAATGTATTAAATATATATCAGTAGATATAAAGGGAGAAATAGACAGCAATACGGTTAAGGTAGGGAACTCAATACCCCATTTTCAACAGTGGACAGAGCATCCAGACAGAAAGCTAGTAAGGAAACACTGGACTTGAACTATATTTTAAACCAAATGGATCTAACAGAAATATACAAAATATTCCATCCAAGAGCAGAATACAGATTCTTCTCAAATGCACCTGGAACATTCTCCAGATAGATCATATGCTAGACCACAAAACGAGTCTTAGCAATTTAAAAAATACTGAAATCATACCAAGTAACTCTTCCAACCACAGTGGTATGAAACTAGAAATCAATTTTTTTAAAAAGGAAAACTAGGAAATTCATAACAGTGTGGAAATTAAACAACACGCTTCTGAATAACCATTGGATCAAAGAAGAAATCAAAAGAGAAATAAAAAATATCTTCAAACAAACAGAAATGGAAGCAACAAAACAAAACTTATTGGAATATAGCAAAAACAGTTCTAAGAGGAAAACTTATAGTGGTAAATGACTACATTAAGGGAAAAAAGAGAGATCTCAAATAAGCAACCTAACTTTATACCTCAACCAACCAGAAAAAGAACTAAGCCCAGAGTTCAAAATTAACAGAAAGAAGGAAATAGCAGATATCTGAGCAGAAATAAAGAAAAGAATAATAGAAAAGATCACCAAAATTAGGAGCTGGTGTTATGAAATGGTAAACAAAATGCGTAAACCTTCAGCTAGACTTACCAAGGAAAAAAGAGACGACTCAAATAAATAATACTATAAATGAAAGAGGGGACATTACAACTGATACACAGAAAGATAAAGGATCATAAGACAATTATGAACAATTATGCCAACAAACTGGACAATCTAAAAGAAATGAATAAATTCCCAGAAACATACAACCTACCAAGACTGAATCAGAAGAAATAGAAAATCTGAATAGACCAAGAGTGAACAAGGAGACTGAAACAGTAATCAGAAACCTCCCAACAAAGAAAAGTCCATGACCAGATGCCTTCATGGATGAATTCTATAAACAGTTAAAGAATTAATATTAATCAGTATCAAACTCTTCCAAAAATCTTATGATGTGAGAACACTTCCAGATTCATTTGAAACAGCCAGCATTACCTTGATACCAACACAAGGACAGGACGAGAGAACTACAGGCCAACATCCCCAGTGGATACAGATTCTCAACAAAATACTAGCAATATATAGAATATATATTCTATATATATATAGAATATATAGAAATACTAGCAATGTATAGAATATAAAAATCATAAGGTCATCTTAAAAATGATGCACAGATGATGCAGACTATCTGCAGAAAAAGCATTTGACAAAATTCAACATTCGTTCGTGATAAAAATTCTCAATAATGTGAATATAGAAGGAATGTACCTCAACATAATAAAGGTCATATATGCAAGCCCACAGCTAATATCACACTTAACAGTGAAAGGCTGAAAGCTTTCCCTCTAAGATCAGGAATAAGACAAGACCCTATTTAACATAGTACTGGAAGTCCTAATGGAGTAGTTAGGCAAGAAAAACAAATAAAAGGCATCCACATCAGAAAGGAAGAAGTAAAATCGTCTCTATTTGCTGATGACTTCATCTTGTATATAGAAAAATCCTAAAAATTTCACCAAAAATACTGTTAGAACTAAGAAATTAGTTCAATAAAGTTGCAGGATACAAAATCAAAATACAAAAGTCAAATGCATTGCTGTGCACTAACAGCAAACTATCTGAAAAATAAAGAAAACAATCCCATTTATAACAGTCTCAACAAGAATAAATGCTTAGGAATAAATTTGACCAAGGAAGTGAAAACGATGATGACACTGATCATAGCACTTGAAGAAGACACAAATAAATGAAAGGACATTCCAATTTATGGACTGGATGCACTGATACTGTTAAAATGTTCATAATATCGAAGGCAAACTCCAAAGGTATTTTTTATAGAAATAGAAAACAAATCCTAAAATTTGAAATGTAATCCTGAAACTATAAAAATCCTAGAGGAAAACACAAAGATAAATCTTGATATTGGTCTTGACAAGGATTTTTCAATATGATACCAAAAACACAAGCAACAACAATAAAAAAATCAGTACGTGGGACTGCATCAAACTAAAAAGCTTTGCACGAAGGCAACCTACTGAATAGGAGAAGATATCTGCAAATGACATATTCGATAAAGGGTTAGTATCCAAAATATATAAAGAACTGATAAACCTAATACCCCCCAAATAAATAATCCAATTAAAAGATGGGCAAGATGGGCAGAAGATATGAACAGACATTTTTCCAAAGACATCCAGGTGGTCAAAAGGCACATGAAAAGATGCTCCACATCAGTCATCATCAGGGAAATGCAAATCAAAACTACAATGAGATATCACCTCATATCTGTCAGAATGGCTAAAATTAACACACACACACACACACACACGAAACAAAAAGTTTTGGCAAGGATGTGGAGAAAAAGGAGCCCTCTTGCACAGTGTGGAAATGTAAACTGATGCAGTCACTGTGGAAGACATTATGGAAGTTCCTCAACAAATTTAAAATAGAACTAGCCTATGATCCAGGAATTGCACTACTGGGTATTTACTCCCAAAATACAAAAACACTAATTCAAAGGGATACATGCACCCTTATGTTTATTGTAGCACTATTTAAATAGCCAAACTATGGAAGCAGCCAACTCTCCATCAATACATAAATGGATAAAGAAGATGTGGTGTGTATATATATACATATATATACAGAGAAAGACAAATACCATATGATTTCAGTCATGTGTGAAACTTAAGAAACAACCAAAGAAAAAGAGAGACACAAACCAAGAAATAGACTCTTAACTATAGAGAACAAACTGATGGCTACCGGGGTGGGGGTGGGGGGGGTGGATGCGGGGATGAAGATGAAAGAGTACACTTATGATAAAATAAAATTTAAAAAATATATAAAGTTCTGCACAGCAAAAGAAATAAGAAACAAAATGATCAGGTAACCTATGGAATGGGAGAAAATATTTGCAAACCACCTCTCTGACAAGAAATTAATATCTAAAATATAAAAGGAGCTCATACAACTCAACAGCAAAACACACACACAAACACATACAATCCAATTAAAAAATGGGCAAAGGACCTGAATAGACACTTTTAGACATAAGACATACAAGTGGCCAGTAGGCACATGAAAAGGTGCTCAGCATCACTCATCATCAGGGAAATGTGAACCAAAACTGCAATGAGAGATCACCTCACCCCTGGTAGGGTGGCTAGTTCAAAAAGACAAGAGATAACTTCAAGCAAGTGTCAGCGAGAATGTGAAGAAAAGGGAATGCTTGGTGCATTGTTGATGGGAATGTAACTTGGTGGTAATCACTATGGAAAACAGTGTGGACATTAAAATAGGAAACATTAAAAATAGGAAAAAATTAAAAAATGGAACTATCCTACAATCCGGCAATTCCAGTGCTGAGCGTACACTCAAAGGAAATGAAATCACTATCTTGAAGAAGCATCCGTACCCTTGTGCTCACTGCAGAATTACTCACGATAGCTACGGCATGAAAACCACCAAAGTGTCTGTTGATGGATTAATAAATAACATACACACACACACACACACTCACACTGGAATGTTTATTCAGCCTTTAAAAAGAAGGAAATCTTGGGGCGCCTGGGTGGCTTAGTCAGTTAAGCGTCCGACTTTCCCTTAGGTCATGATCTCGCGGTTCGTGGGTTCGAGCCCCGCATCGGGCTCTGTGCTGACTGCCAGCTCAGAGCCTGAAGCCTGTTTCAGAGTCTGTGACTCCCTCTCTCTCTGACCCTCCCCTGCTCACGCAGTCTCTCTCTCTCTCCTAGAAATAAATAAAACATTAACAAAAATTTAAAAAAATAAATAAATAAAAAGAAGGAAATCTTGCCATTGCAATCAAATGGATGGACCTGGAGGGCACTAGACGAAGTGAATTCCATCAGACAGAAAAGACAAATACTATATGATCTCTCTTAAGTGTAGAATTTTAAAAAGGTAAACCCACAGAGGCAAAGAGTAGAACCATGGATTCCAAAGGACCAGAGATGGGAATTGAGATATTGATCAGAGAGTACAAACTTCAAGTTATAAGTGGAATAAGTTCCAGGAATCTAATCACAACACAGTGACCATGGTTAACAACACTGTACTGTATGTTAAAAGTGGCTACAGAGTAGATTTTGAATGCTCTCATATCAATGCCAATGAGTGGCGTTATGCGATGTAAAGGATGTATTGACTAACTCTTTGGTGGTAAACATTTCGCAAAAGGGATGTGTACCAAACCATCACAATGGTAACATCTTAAACTTATATATACCTTATAGTTGATTATATCTCAGCAAAGCTGGGGGAAGACAAGTACAATTAAGCTGTAAGTTTTATGCGTTCCAAAGTTTGAGTCTTATGATTTTGTTTATTTCTACTTCTGAGCTCAGTGTTTGGTAGATCTTAGTTAGGCATCATAGGTGAAGAAATAAAACCTCATGGGACTTCAAACAATCAGTTGGTGAAAAACAAAATGTCTGGATGGAAAGGGCTATTCCCTAAGGAACATTTCCTAAAGGACACACAAATTACAACACCCATGTCTGGTTCAGGCTAACGCAGACTGCTGCAAGCACTTCTTACTTCGAATCGCTTTAAAATATTTACTTCTGATAATGTGGTATAAATGAATGAGAGCATATTTTGAAATGATCTGATCATCTGGGACAAATATTCTACTTACATAAATACAGATTGCTGCTATTATGTTTCTGCCTCACACCAGAGTCCTGAGCCAGCTTTCTAAATTTTATGTATAAATTTGCTCACAAACTGGTAAGCCAAAGAGATACAGCAAAGGCAGCGAGCCAGGCAAATTTGCATCTGGATTCTCTGTAGGACTCTGGGTAAGCGTGGTCTTGCAGTTTCAGAGGGAAATTTATTTGTGTAGTACAGATGGTTGCCTTAAGAATAGTTTGTAACACAAATTGCGATTATAGTGTGTCGTTCCCATTAATGTAGAGCCAGATTGGTTTTGCCCAAGTTACAAATGGATAAAAAGTCTATCCATTTCAAGCTTTCAAATATACATATCTATTGTAGTATAATAACTATTTTATATACACATGTGTGTGTAGATATAGAATATATATCTACTTTAACTCAGGAAGTAAAATAAGGATGTATGAACAATTATAACTCATGTGTCTGCTTGTCTCTCTTGAGGAAACACTTTTAGGAGCTGGCATTACATTGGTTCCTCAGCCTCTGCTTGTGACAGCTGCTACTTAATCCTCTCTTCTCTTTCCTGTTTATTCCATTCTGACTGCTACTCAAATGAACTCCGGGTGTGAAGCTGTTATAGCCAAGAGGGTCTCCATGGACTTGTGCTCAGGTGGATTCAGTGTGATGGAAATCACAGAAAGCTTTTCAGAGCAAGTTTCTCTTGAACCAAGTCTAGGAAGATGCAAAGGAATAAGCTAGACACACAAAAATGCATTCTATGGAGAGGACGGCGTGATACACTTATTAATTCAGGCAAAGGGCAAATCTGGAGCTGAGAAGCAATATACTGATAACCAGCTTAGTGTGCTTATAGCCACATGAGTTGTCTGACTTAGCAGGAGTTGAGAGAGGAGCCTGGAGAAGTGACAAGATCATGAAGGGATGAGATTGTGTAATGAGCATGATTTTATAGATGTAGGCATTATTTGCAGAATTTAGAGTAACTGGCAACCATTTCTCCTTACTTTGTATTTTGATTATTTTTTTCTTCCTGATTTGAACCCGCCTGTCTTTCTGGCATGGGTGATCTAGCAATTGACTTCTGTCTCACCCAGTTAGCAGTGCTCTCGAGAACATTAGGAAATGCCCTCGAAGCTCATCTCACATTCTCCCAGTTCAGTTCCCAACAA
Organism: Proteles cristata cristata; assembly: GCA_017311185.1. Taxonomy (NCBI): domain Eukaryota; kingdom Metazoa; phylum Chordata; class Mammalia; order Carnivora; family Hyaenidae; genus Proteles; species Proteles cristata. Next base: position 197,593 of record JAESUZ010000841.1, read on the forward strand.
CTGCCTGATTTGCTCATTATTCCTAAAAGTGGAGAAAGAGTAAGAAAGGAGATAATCCCTCTCTTCTCTAGCAGCACAATCCATCAGAGACCATATCAGAAGCCACTAGCCTGAGCTTGGACTGGCTGCCCTTGAGTGAGACTCCGACCCTGATGGCAATAGGAAAGGTGGTTGGGGTGAAAGCACAGAAATCACAAAGTACAGAATGTGGCTGCCGAAGGCCATTCCTTCAGCAGGGATTGTGAGGAGGGCCTTTCCCCTCTCACTGGGCCACAGGTGTGGCAGGCCCGGTACTGGCATGGGATTCAAACCCCACTCCACCACTTTGCTAGCTGTGCCGCCCTGAACAAGTGACTTAATTTCATAAAGCACCAGATCTAGGGGTGCCTGGGTGGCTCAGTCGCTGGAGTGTCCGACTTCAGCTCAGGTCATGATCTCACAGTTTGGTTCGTGGGTTCAGGCCCCACATCGGGCTCTGAGCTGTCAGCACAGCTCATAAAAAGCACTAGACCTAGAAGCCTTATACTGAGAAGGAAAAGTACTTAATCTGCAGACTGATTGTGAGACTTAGAGGGAATATATATAAAGTATCTGCTTCACAATAAGTGCTCAATAAATGATGATACACATATCAAACTATGCATTTTTAATTTTTCAGAAGCATGTAATGTTTAACCCAGTTTATAGAGTATCCTATTCCTGACTGCTCCCTTGATTGTTGAGCACTTAAAGTTTTTCCAATTTTCAATTTTACAATTAATGGTGCATTAAACATTATCATGAATATAGTTTTACCTTTTGAATTATTTTAAAATAAACCTTTTTGATACTCCTCAGAACAATGAATGTGGATATAATTTCTACGGGTTTAATGCATATCGTCCAATAGAGATCCAAAATGAATTAAGGAATAATTCTTACTAATGTTGAGCTAACCAGTTATCCTAAAGACATACCTAAATTATTACCCTTGCTTACTTTTTCTTTTATTTATAAGATGTGATATCTTATTAGCATTTAGATTTGTGTTAGGATTAACACTATTAGATTTAAAATGTTTATTAGCTGATATTCCTTCTCTGTGACTCAACTGTTCATGTACCTTATTGATGTTTACAAAGTATATATATGATATGCATATACATATATAAGCACAAACATATGTAAACACATATTAATCTCATTTATGACACTCATGTATATTTTATGTGTAATTTCATATATTAACATATTTTCTACTTTGTCCTAGTCTTTGTAGTGTCTGTTTTGGATCAGTTCTAGATTTAAAAGGCATTCTAACATGTGGAAGAAATATTCCCTTTTCTTTACTTTTTGTTTGCTTGTTTTAAGAATATTTACCATCAAGATGGATTACCAAGATGGTAATCCTGACATGACTGGTAATGAAAAAGACTCGGAAAAAATTTAAAATAGTTGGAATAAAAGACATGTAACAAACACATGCTGCAGGGATTTTAGAAATAAATGAAAATTATAAACAATTTTCTGCCTTAAGTCAGAAAATGTAGACAAAATAGACAATTTCCTATGAATATAAATTGCATTTATTAAAACTGACTCAAAAAAATAGAAAACCTGAATATACCTAAAAACATGAAAAAAACTGAATTAGGAATTTATAACGTACAATCAACAGAGTAGCTAGATACATGGATAAAAAGCCAACTAACTTACATGTACTTTCTGAATCATAGGGTAGTTTCTAGATTCTAGATTTGCACTTTTATAATTTATAATTAAAATATTCAATTAATTCAATAGGAGAAAGTACTCAAAATCTAGCCTTAATACTAGTCATTTACTTACTGAGGGTTTTTCTTACTGTTCTATGAAATATGAATCAGGAAGCTTTCAACTGAAAGTAATAGAAAAACCAACCAAAGCAATTTGACTCAAACAATAAAAGACCAACCAGCTGGCATTTACATGAGGCCCAGAGACAGGGCAGGCTCCAGGGTTGGTTGGTTGAGTGACTCGATTGTATTATCAAGAACACGGCTTCCTTCTCTCTCTTTGCTCTATAGCTACAGCATCTATATTCATCCATGTCTGGTTTCCCTCCAGCTTGTAGGACAGTTAACAGTTATAATAAGGCTTGCCTACTCCTTTATTTACATCCAGCAGATGCGAGAAATTACCTCTCCCTAAGCCCCCAAAAGGAAGTCTTTATCATCAGTCTTTGGGGGCGAATTTACATTTCCCCAAAAACAATGGTAGGGCTAGGTCCTGCCTTCCTAACCAGGGCCCGTCAGTGGAGCTCCAGAAGCTCATTGCTGCCTTACAATGGGAAGGGGGAGCGAATGTTGAGGCATCAAGCTCTCTCTATCCACTACAAAAGATTTGCTCAGAAAACATTCCTTTTCACTGGTGATACTTGATTGCACACTCATTTTGGAGTTTGCAAAGATAAAAGGAAATTATAGTGTTTCTTCCAGTTAGTGTCTGAAGTTGATCTTTGCAAAGGTTATGTGCCAGTTTGAGATTGCTGTTACATTTCACACAGTTTATAAAGTATCAAGACTCAAACATAAACAAAAAGGGTAAACTGATCTTTTTTCAACTTGGAAAAAAGTCAGTTTTATGATAAATCATTTTAAGCTACAAGTCATAGCCAAATATCAAGGGCAATGAGTATGTCCAAAGACACACAGGAGAGAGCCTTTCAATCCAAGCAAGACCCTTCTCCTGACAACCTGTTTGTCTTATGCCACAGTCACAGCACATAAACATATACATGTTTATACACGTATATCCAGTGCATAAGATGTAAAATGTTAGAAAGCATCAATGTGCTTTACCTGTAGGAAGTTTATCAGTGTGATGGCATCTACATGTATAGAATACATAGTATTTCCTCTCTTTAAAATCTGTATGAGGAAGTAATATATGCACATCACAACAAAACTCAATGAGCACCAATGAGTTAACAGTAAAAGAAAAACAAAGCCTCTTTCTCAATTTCCCTAAGAATCCTCCCCTCACCACTCCAAAGGCCTAGGTTATTGGTTTCTTGTGTGACCTTCCCCAGATATTCTAGATATATGAAAACGTGTGTGTGCGCACACACACACACACACACACACACACACACACACATCCTTTTAAAAAACACAAATGGGGGCACCTGGGTGACTCTGTTGGTTAAATATCTGGTTTCTGATTTTGGCTCAGATCATGATCACGTACTCTGTGGAATTGAATCCCGCACTGAAACTCACTAACCCCCTCATGAACAGCATGGAGCCTGCTTGGGATTCTCCTCTCCCCTCTCTCCCTCTCTCTCTGCCCCTCCCCTGCTCGTGTGCACACTCTCCTTCCCTCAAAATAAACAAACTTTAAAAAAAAATACAAATGGAAACATATGCTACAAACAGTTCTGTACTCTGAGCATTTTCATTCAACAATTTATTCACACATCTAGAGTGACCTAAATCTTGAACAGCTGCATGAATATATCTCTTCGAGTCAAGGTGAGGGCTGCATTTGAGCTAAGGAAAAAAAAAAAAAAAGCAGGGGGTGGGGGTTAGGAAGGAGCTCTCCAATACTCAGGCAAGGACGATTCAATAAAGAATAGGAGGTCTGGAGGAAAGTGCCACAGCACTGGAAGTCAGGGGAAAAAAATCTGCCTATGACAGGTAAAAGGGTTTGCGTCTCTTCCCCCACATGCTCATCTATTTTGTTTCTTAAATTCCACATCTGAGTGAAATCATGCTTTTTGTATTTCTCTGACTTATTTCACTTAGCATAATACTCTCTAGCTCTAGCCACATCATTGCAAGTGGCAAGATTTCATTCGTTTTTATGGTAATAGTCCATTGTATATATACACCACATCTTCTTCATCCATTCATCAGTCAATGGACATTTGGGCTCTTCCCATAATTTGGCTCTTGTTGATAATACTATTATTAAACTTCAAAGTGCACATATCCCTTCAAATCAATATTTTTGTATCCTTTGGGTACCTATCTAGTAGTGCAAGTGTTGGATCGTAGAGTATTCTATTTTTAACTTTTTGAGGGACCACCATTCTGTTTTCTAGAATGAGTGCACTAGTTTGCATTCTTACCAATAGTATAAGGTGGTTTCCCTTTCTCCACATCCTCCCCAACACCCGTTGTTTCCTGTGTTGATAATTTTAGCCATTCTGACAGGTGTGAAGTGATATCTCATTGTAGTTTTGATTTGTATTTCCGTGATAAGTGATATTAAGCATCTTTTTCATGTGTCTGTTGGCCATCTAGATGTCTCCTTTGATAAATATCTATTCATGTCTTCTGCTCATCATTCAGCTGGATTATTTGTTGAATGGGCTATTTTCAAGCAAAAGTCTTACATCCTCATGTATTATTTGTCTAGTCCCCGTTTAAGATTCTCTAATCCACCACTAGATGGACCTATTTGATATTTTGTCTTCAGAGATAAAAACTGCTTTATATTCAGTGAGGTCTTCCTAACAAGGATTTAGATCACTGATCTTAAAACAAGATTTGAGTTAAAAAAATAACAAACAATTCAGTCATATAAAACAATGAGCGAAACATATTCATATGCTCAATTAATGAAAACAAATACCTGTGTGTTAAACCTCCTACTTTAAATAATAAAACACAACCAAATAAATCTGTTAAGTCAACTGAACTCCCTCTCTGATCTTCTTCAATTCCTTCCCATTCATATGAAACCAACATTCTGAATTATAAATTATCTGCTAATTTTTTAATGTTTGTTTACTTTAAAGAGAGAGGGGGGACAGAGGATACAAGGCGGGCACTGTGCTGACAGCAGAGAGCCTGACAGGGGGCTCGAACTCATGAACCGCGAGATTATGACCTAAACTGAAATTGGGCGCTTACTCGACAGAGCCACCCAGGTGCCCCAATTATCAGCTATTTTAAAAAATTATCTGTCTTTCGAAATTAAATAAATGTTAAAAAAATTTAGTTTTACAATATATGATGTATCACTAAACAATAAAATGTTTGATTTTTCTAGGTCTTGAAACTTATATAAAAGAACATCTATTATATGTATTTTCAAATGCTTTTCTCACTCTTTATTCTATTTCTTTTTTAAAAATATTTTTTAAATGTTTTATTTATTTTTGAGAGAGAGAGACAGCATGAGCAGGGGAGGGTCAGAAGGCGAGGAAGACACAGAATCCGAAGACAGGCTCCAGGCTCTGAGCTAGCTGTCAGCACAGAGCCCGACGCGGTTCCTTGAACCCAGGAACCGGGAGATCATGCCCTGAGCTGAAGTTGGTCCCTTAACAGACTGAGTCACCCAGGCGCCCCTCTTTATTCTATTTCTGGGATTCATCCATGTTGGAATATGCTTTTTCAAACTGCTCTATTATATGGTGCTGTATGAGGAGACTAAAATTTGTTTATCTGTGTTAAGGATTTTAGACTTGTCTTTTTTCATTCAACATTATGATTTTAAGATACTCATTATGCAGACAAAATTTAGACAGACTAAACATTGTTGATATGTAATCTATATCTAGTAATTCCAATATCAATCTTGGGAATCTGACCCTTCAATTTATTATTATTTTACTGTTGACTTTCATCTACTTGGGCTTGTTTCTTCATCGTCTTTGATAATTTAAAAAAAATTGTGAGTGTATGTTCTTTGATGGAAATTTTTTTTTTAATTTTTTAATGTTTATTTTTGAAAGAGAGTGAGTGTGCAAGCGGGGGAGGGGCAGCAAGAGAGAGGGAGACACAGAATCGGAAGCAAGCTCTAGGCTCTGAGCTGTCAGCACAGAGCCCAACGCGGGGTTCAAACTCACAAACCCCAATATCATGATGTGAGCCAAAGTTGGACATTTAACCAATTGAGCCACTCAGGCACCCCAGGAATTCTCTTAAAATAGTGTTTTGTTTTCACACCTTTGCTAATATATCCTTAATTAACTGCAAGGAGCTCTCCATTTTTCTTACTGGAAATTATTTCACCCATTGCTCTGTTTGGAGCAATGATGAGGCAAGTGCTCTTTCTTTTGGGCAGTGGAAATCCATGGTTTACGGTCTTCCCCAAAGAGGAATATTTTAGGGGTGCCTGGGTGGCTCAGTAGGTTAAGCGTCCATCTTTGGCTCAGGTCATGATCTCATGGTTTGTGGGTTTGAGCCCTGTGTCAGGCTCTGTGCTGACAGCTAGCTCGGAGCCTGGAGCCTGCTTCAGATTCTGTGTGTGTCTCTCTCTCTTACCCTCCCCTGCTCACCCTGTCTCTCTCTCTCTTTCTCTCTCATAAATAAAACATTTTAAAAATTAAAAAAAAGAGGAATATTTTAGAAGGCCTGGTGGCACAGCTATTGCCATCTTTCACACGAGCCGCGTCAGGAGCAGCTTGTCTCTGTCCCTGTTGGTGTCCCAGGTTAGCACGTTCAGTCAACATACACAGGCTAGCAGAACTTAAAATGCCTCATTGATGTGGCCAAGCTCCAAATCAGTCTAGAAGATGTCAATCTGAGTGGTACCTACAAAGATTTTTCTCATTTCACAGAACTTACACTTGGCATCCTCAGGCGTAATTTGATGAATGGCAACATGACCCTTGGGTTATAGATTCGATGGAAATTCTCACCACTCTTGTCAATGTTGAAGACATCCATAAAACTAGTAGGGTGCCCTGTGTATCAGTATACAGTCTGCCATCAATCTTGAGGAACCACTGCCTGTAGATCTGCTTTCTCTCAGAGCACACTTGAGTCTGTTCTTTAGTAAAATAATGAGGGCCCAGTGGATGCACAAAGGACAAAAATATCAGTTAGTATGTCTCTCATCCCGTGCTTTGGAGCTGCTACATGCCTCAGGACCATGAGTCATGACTGTTCTAGGCACAGAAGGAGCTGAAATCCATGGTTTATATTACTTACACAGGGAAGACTTGTTTTTCTCCTGCCAGACACATAGGGACAATACCAACCTATGGTCACTTTAAAATGAAACCTGGCTTGGTGGTATTCAGACCACAAGGGTAGAGTGAATTTTGTCCCCAAAAGCATGAGTGTGAGCTTGTGGTTCAAATTCTCAAGTAGATTCTTTTTTCTTTTCCTACTCAGCCTATAGCCAGCCTAAACAGGTAAGTTCCCCTTTGAGTGGTTAGTTTCTACATCAACCCTTTTTTAGAGTTCCATCTTATATTATAATCTTGGGTTCTACCTCCTACCCTTCTTTGGATCCTGATTTTGTCTCTTGTCTGCTAGAGGCCATTAAAATCCAAGTTCCAGGTCTTCCAATTTTGACTCACAAAAGATTGTTACTGCTATCTTAACAATATTAACAAATCAGATAAGCTACAAAATCCATTTTTAAACCTACTAGAGACCTGAGGCCAGATAATAAACCTAACTACACTAAAATCTTGAAAGAGTCCTTCCCTTAAGAGTAAAGACCTATAGCTGTTTCATCCTAGTAGAGAAGCTGAAAGATGAAAGAATGCATCATAGTAGGTGATAGGGAGAAGCCAGCCATATTTTAATGGATTTTTAATGACTGTAAGTGAACTACCATAATGAACTAGAATCCCAAGGAGCCCCAGCCATAGAGTATGTGCCTACCTTCTATTTACCATAGACCCTCACCAAGGGCACGCGGATAATATGCTAAAGGCTGAGAGAAGAGCAGAAGGGCTTAGAGAGATCCCATATAAGGTGCTCAGACCTTTCCTAAGTAAACAGAATGCTCAATGAAGTGTACGAGCAAGGCAGAAAGAGGAGAGAACTCTTTCTCAGTCACTTTTGAGTGCAAAGCAGCCACTGCCGAAGACTGGAAGCAGAAGAGTAGTGCAGAGAGAGCTCTTCTCGGGTACATAAAAAAAGAGATGGAACTAAAGAGCAAATAGAAATGTCTACTGACTCAAAACACTAGAATACAGGCTGTGAAACAGAGAGAACTCTCTCATGATTCTAAAAAGCTGGTTCTAGGCTGCAAATTAACAGTGACATTTCTGAGGTCTTACTGGTACTTACTTGCTGCCTCTGCAGGGCTAGGGATTCTGACAGAAGGACTGAGCAATTTTCTGGGGGAAAATACCATTTCCTTTAGCCTCTGCTATTCTTTTATATACTTTGTGCCAAGTACAATTAAAACTATGACACATACAAAGAAGAAAATAAAACTTACAATCATGAGAGGAAAGAAGCAGACTAGGAGATGAGTCAGAAACTGGAATAATGAGAAATGGACTCTAAAATAACCATGAAAACATGTTACGGGCGCCTGGGTGGCTCAGTCAGTTAAGCATCCAACTTTGGCTCAGGTCATGATCTCATGGTTCATGAGTATCTCATGGTTCATGAGTTCAAGTCCTGCGTCAGGCTTTGTGCTGACAGCTCAGAGCCTGGAGCCTGTTTCAGACTCCGGGTCTCCTTCACACTTTGCCCTTCCCCCTGCTCATGCTCTGTCTCTCTCTTTCAAAAATAAACAAACATTACAAAAAAATTAAAGAAAATATGTTAAAGGATCTAATAGGAAAGCTGGACAACATTCATAAACATATGGGGAATGTCAAAAGAGAGACTGAAACACAATAAAAATGATCAAATGAAGTGCTAGAAATGAAAAACATAATATCCTAAGTGAAGAATTCATTCGATGGGATCAGAAGCAGCCTGGACACAGAGAAGAAAATGACCTATGACTTAAAGATAGTAGAAATCATATAAACCAAAATACAGAAGTTGGACACAAAACGCAATGAATATCTGCAATCTATGAACCATATATATAACTGGAATATATATGGAAGAGAGAATGGGGCAGAAATAATTGTTAGAGACAATGGCTGAGCATTTTCCAGAATGGCTTAAAGAGGTCAATTAGCAAATTCCAAGTGTGTATGCGCACATGCCCACATGTATACACACACACACACACACACACACACACACAGAGTACCCAGCACATCTAGGCACATCAGACTCAAGCTACTAAAAACCAAGATAAAATTTCAAAGCCGCCACATGTATTACATACAGGGAAACAACAGTGAGATCTACTGCTGACTTCTCACTGGAAACCAAGTAGGCCAGAAGACAATGGAAAGACAACTTTTATATGCTTGAAGGGGAACAAAAAAAGGTAACAAAAAATTCTGTATACAGCAAAATACATCCTCCAAAAGCAAATGAAAAGTATGTTTTGAGATAGACAAAAATGGAGAGATGTCATCTCCAGAAGAGCTGCATTGCAATAAATACTAAAATAAATAATACTAAAATTTGTATAGAAATAACCAAGGTAGGGGCGCCTGGGTGGCTTAGTCGGTTAAGCGTCCGACTTTCGCTTAGGTCACGATCTCGCGGTTCGTGGGTTCGAGCCCCGCGTCGGGCTCTGTGCTGACTGCCAGCTCAGAGCCTGGAGCCTGTTTCAGTCTGTGACTCCCTCCTCTCTGACCCTCCCCTGCTCACACTGTTTCTCTCTCTCTCTCCTAGAAATAAATAAAAACATTAAAAAAAAAAAGAAAGAAATAACCAAGGTAATCACTAAAAAGAAAAACAAAGCTGTAGGTATCACAACTCCAGATTTCAAGATGTACTACAAAGCTGTAATAATCAAAACAGTATGGTTTGCCAACTGGCAAAATACAGGCACACAGATCAATGGAACATTAAAAAAGCCCAGAAATAAAACCATTATTATATGGTTAACTCATCTTCGAGCAAGGAGGCAAGAATATGCAATGGGAAAAAGATAGTCTCTTCCACAAATGGTGGTGGGAAAACTGGACAGTTACATGCAAAAGAATGAAACTGGATCACTTTCTTAATCATACACAAAAACAAATTAGAAATGTATTAAAGACCTAAATGCAAGTCCTAAAACCATAAAAATCCTAGAAGAGAGTAGTACAGGCAGTAATTTCTCAGAGATTGGCCATAGCAACATTTTTCAGGATATGTCTCGTGAGGCAAGGAAAACAAAAGCAAAAATAAACTACTGGGACTACAGCACAATAAAAAGCTTCTGCGCAGCAAAGAAAACAACCAACAGCTAAAGACAATCTACTGAATGGGAGAAAATGTTTGACAAGGACATATTTGATAAAGGGTGAGTATCTAAAATATATACAGAACTGATACACTTCAACACCAAAAATCAAATGATTCAATTAAGAGGTGGGCAGAATACATAAACAAATATTTCTCCAAAGACGACATACAAAATGGCCAACAGACACATGAAAAGATGCTCAGCATCATTAATCATCAGGGGAATGCAAATCAAAACTACAGTGAGATATCACATTATACCTGTTGAATGGCTAAAATAAAAAGCACAAGAAACAACAAGTATCGATGAGGCTCTGGAGAAAAAAGAACCCTCTTCAACTGCTCGTAGGATGTAAGCTGGTGGAAAACAAACTTAAAAATTAAAGATAAACTACTATATGATCCAGTAATTCCACTAGTGGGTATCTGCCCAAGGTATACTAAAACACTAATTCAAAAGGATATAAGCACTCCTATGTTTATTGTAGTATTATTTACAATAGCCAAACTAGAGAATCAGTCCAAGATAAAGAAGATGTGAGATATCTATCTATCTATCTATCTACCTACCTATCTATCTATCTAAATAGAATATTATTCTGCCACAAAGATAATGAAATCTTGCCTTTTGCAACAACATGGATGGAGTTAGAGAATATAATGCTAAGCGAGATAATTCAAAGAAAGACAAATGCCATACAATTTCACTCATATGTGGAATTTAAGAAACAAATGAGCAAACGGGGGAAAAACGGAGACAGATTAAAAAAAAAAACCTGACTCTTAATGATAGAGAAGAAACAGGTGATTACTGGAGGGAAGGTGAGTGAGAGGGATGGGGTAAACAGGTGAAAGGGATGAGGAATATACTTTTCTTTTTAAATATATGCTTGTTTACTTATTTTGAGAGCGAGAGCGAATGCACACACACGCACATGAGCCAGGCAAAAAGAGAGGGGGAGAGAGAACCCCAAGTAGGCTCCAAACTGACAGCAGAGAGCCTATGTGGGGCTCCATCTCACAAACGGTGAGATCATGACCTGAGTCGAAACCAAGAGTCAGACGCATAATCGACTGAGCCACCAAGGCACCCCTACACTTATCCTGATGAGCACTGAGTAATATATGGAATTGCTGAATCACTATATTGTACACCTGAAACTAATATAACATTGTATGTTAACTATACCAGACATAAAAATTTTAAAATTAAAAATACAATACTATGGACTATTTAAAGCAAAACAGGGATGCCTGGGTGGCTCAGTCGGTTAAGCTTCCGACTTCGGCTCACAGCTTGTGAGGCTGTGAGGTCATGATCTCACAGCTTGTGCGGTGTCGGGCTCTGTGCTGACAGCTAGCTCAGAGCCTGGAGCCTGCTTCTGATTCTATGTCTCCCTCCCTCTCTGACCCTCCCCTGCTCACGCTGCCTTTCTCTCTCTCTCTCTCAGAAATAATAAAAAAAAAATTAAAGCACAACAATAGATTTTGTACTGTTTATAGCAGGTGTAGAAGTAAAACACACAAAAAGTGCAATATGACTAGGAGGCGATAAATAATATCGTAAGGTTCTTACGTTATTTACAAAATAGTACAATACTATTTGAAAATAAGCTATAATAAGCTAAAGACGTATATTGTAGTCTTTAAAACACCACTAAAAATTTCCCCAAACAGGTATAAACAATACTCAGTTCAATTAAAAGAAGGCAGAGTCCTGTACCAGCTGTAGAGCAATGAACGCATCAGGGAATGATGGGTGGGGGCTGGGTGCAGTGGGCAGGGGTTCAGGGGCTGTGGGTACACAGCAGCAATAGATCACTATACACACGGAGATTCCCTTTCCAGTTTACTAATATCCCATAGTTCACTAATAATCACCATGCTAATTTTAGGGTGTCACAGTTTGGCTGCTGAAATTCAAAAAGATCCTCATTTTCCTGACTCTGAGCCAGTAGCCTCAGATCAATCACTATGAACAGAGAGGTTTTTCCCTATTTAGGTTACATACCTGTGTTGTGGTTCCCTATATGCTTAGTCTGCAACTTCCTTAACAAATCAATCACTCTGGCTCTCTCTCTGGCTTTTACTATAGTCTGAAAGAAAGACTAGCATTCCAGCAGCAAGTTATTTTACTGTCACATCGCCAAGTGCTATCTAGCTTGGTGGGTCCTCTTGTCTAGAACAACCAAGAAAAGAGGACAATGTCTTAACCAACTTCTTGGGCACAGAACAAATTCTGTTAAGCTTTCCCACCTTAGATGGAGGGTCTTCCTTGAAGTCCTCTCATCCACTTTGACTTAATCAGTTTTATATTCTTTTTCAAAAGTTTTTTTTACCGACTTCGGCTCAGGTCATGATCTCACAGTCCATGGGTTCAAGCCCTGTGTCAGGCTCTGTGTGGACAGCTCAGAGCCTGGAGCCTGCTTCAGATTGTGTGTGTGTGTCTCTCTCTGCCCCTCACCCACTCACTCTCTGTCTCTCAAAATAAAGACATAAAAAAAAAATAAAAATATTTTCTTTATTTTTGAGAGAGAGACAGAGTGCAAGCGGGTGTGGGTATGCAAGGAGAGAGGGAGACACTGAAGCCAAAGCAGGCTTTAGGCTCTGAGCTGTCGGCACAGAGCCCGATGTGGGGCTCGAACCCATGAACTGTGAGATCATGATCTGAGCTGAAAATTGGACATCTAACTGACGGAGACATCCAGGCACCCCATATTTTCTTTTTTAAACAATCAGTATAAAATTCATGTAAGATTAACCATGTTAAAGTGTACAATTCGGTGACATTTAGTATATTCACCATGTTGTGCAACCACCACTGTTACCTAGTTCAAAAACATTTCCATCACCCCAAAAGGAATCTCATATCCGTGAAGCAGCCACTCTTCATTTTCTCCTTCTTGCAGGCCCTACCAACTGCTCATCGGCCTTCTCTCTCTGTGGATGTACCCACTCTTTTATTTAATATAAACTTTACTTATATTTTTTATATAAATTAAATCTATGTGACCTCTTGTTTCTGGCTTCTTTCACTTAGATTCAGTTCCATATTTTATGGTCATTTTCAACGGCCTCTCTCAAGTATTGATTTTGCATTAGCTATTACTTTTTGGTAGCATGTAATGAAATACACTTGAACCCACCCCTAGATTAGCAGAACAAAGTCTCATTATTTGTCCTCAGAGTTCCGGGAGGAACACTTACAGATACTCCCCTTGTTTTCTACAACATACTTTGTCTACAAAATGCTGATGCAATGTGCTATAGTGTTTCTTATGTCTCAGCGAATGTGAAGCGTTCCTCCAACTTTTGCTTGCAGACAGGCGCACACCCTATATTACTTCCTGGATACAAATTGTTGCAATGTGATCAATGTCTTTCCACAAGACGTTCTCAATATTGCTTCAGTCTATTTCTAATGCGGTGGCTTGGGATTTCGAGATTTGCAGTTTCCTATTTCACTCTAGCATTCCTTGTCAATGGTGACCTATGCAAGCCCACAAAACTAACCAAAGAAATGGTTCATTGTTGGCCTTTCACTAAGTGTGTTTTTCAGAATGTTCTTAGACACTAATGGGGAAACCAGAGTGGTTAACAATGTTGATAATCTGTATTAAGAAAAAAGGATAGTTTCTTTATTGCAGGTTTTCTCAGACTCTTTAATATAATTCTCTAAGAATGAGTTAGAGTTTTGGGGTGCCTGGGTGGCTCAAGTCAGTTGAGCATCTGATTTCTGCTCAGGTGATGATCTCAGGGTTTGTGAGTTCGAGTCCTGCATCAGGCTGTCTGCTGTCAGCACAGAGCCTGGTTTGGATCCTTTGTCCCCCCCACCTCTCTCTGCGCCTTCCCTGCTTGTATACACTCTCTCTTTCTCTCAAAAATAAGTATTTTTTTAAAAAAAGAACAAGTTGGAGTTTTAAGATTTTCTCAAGTCTATCTGGCTGTAAAATCCTTTACTAACTGATTGGATCATAGCACCAACATCCCACAGAATATTTGGGGAAGTACTTATGCAGTGTGCTGCCAACTGAGGACCATTTCCCTCAAGTTTTTATGTTGTCAGCTGAAAGGCTTCTTTCAGTGGGTTTTAGAAGCTTTCCTCTTGTTGTTAATTCTAATATTCCCTAGTAGTTGGATATGCTTTATTGATGGAGGAATCATCACTTTTCCTGCAAAATTCAGAAGCATATTCATTACATTCCCAAGAATCTCTTCCTGGGGGCAGGGAGGAGGGTAGATTTGGCCAATGTAAGGCAGTTGTGGGACACCTGAAGAACAGAAGAGATGAAGAAGCCATTATTTACACCAGAAGTGGCACGTAGCTTGTGGGCAGAGGACAGATATGAGGTCTGCAGTAGTTTCCAGGAGCCCTTTGTCAATTTCCTGTGTCAGTACTGTAGGTAGCTAATATTATCTATGGCTGCATCCTGTGAGTCCACAGTCTTTACCTTTCTGGAAGCTCACAGCCATTCTCCCTGACCTTTACTCCATCTAGATCTTCCTGTAATTTTTCAGGTTTCTAAATACATGTATTCAATCTCTTCTTCTCAAATATCTGTTTTCTGATTTCCTATCTGAATCCTAACTAATAAGGAGTTTGATGTCAGTATAGGTTCCAAAAAACAGATCCTTAAGAATTGAGCATCTAGAATTGGTTTTCCTTCCTGATTATACATGTAATCAGGGATGACCTTCCTAGTAGAAAGAACACTAGTAATCCATGGAATTCAGTGAGAAGTAACTATTAAAAATCATTACTGGGGCACCTGGGTGGCTCAGCTGGTTATGCGTACAACTTTGGCTCAGGTCATGATCTCATGGTTTGTGGGTTCGAGCCCCACGTTGGGCTCTGTGTTGACAGACCACAGCCTAGAGCCTGCTTCAGACTCTGTATCTCTCTCTCCCTCTGCCCCTCCCCCACTCGTGCCCTGTCTCTTTCAAAAGTACATAAACATTACAAAAATCATGACTCGTAGCTGAAATGGCAGAACCTTCAGGTAGAGATGAGGACTGCAATAACTACAAGGGCAGGCTAGCTGTTTCGGATTAAACATCCACAGAAGCAAAATGACAAGCTCATTTCTTTAAAATCTTGGGTCAAAGCACTCTTAGAGCACCAAAGAACATCCAAGAACCCCTTGGGAAAGTCTCTTATCCCTTGTAGTCTTAGGAGTTGACATGTCTAAAAAAACAAAAACAAAACCAGATTTAAATCGATACTTATTACAAAATTATACTACAGACTGTGGTCACAGCCTTGTCAAGTCTCTTACATCAGATTTTGGGTGTTAATTGAAAAAAAAGTGGGATCTTGAATGAAATGGTGGCATTTCTATGCACTTCAATGACTGAGACACTTGAACATCTGTATACTTCCCTTCCAGTGGAGTTAGCCCGTCTTCCCATCGAAGGTTAGCCTCTCAGGCTTAACGATCCTGTAATTTTCTCACTTAAAGCATATTCGGGCTCTCCTCAAATGGACCCCCATGATCTCCCATTGCACCTAGACATATAATTAGAGTCATAGCCCATCATAACCTAGGACAGGTTTGGCATTTTTGTCCCTTAAAAAGCCATGTATTTTTAAAATTTATTTATTTATTAATGTTTTTATTTTTTAATATTTGTTTATTTTTGAGAGAGAGAGAAGGAGTGAGTGGGGAAGGGGGAGGGAAAGAATGAGACACAGAATCTGAAGCAGGCTCCAAGCTCTGAGCTGTCAGCACAGAGCCTGATGTGGGGGGTTGAAGCCAAGAGCAGTGAGATCATGACCTGAGCCGAAACTGGAGGCTCAACTGACTGAGTCACCCAGGTGCCCTTTACAATGCCACACTGTAAACATTTTAGGCTTGCAGGCCACATAGTCTGTGTCACCACTATTCAACACTGCTGTTTTAGGGCAAAAGCAGATATAAACAATATGTTTAAAAAACATGGGCATGGTTGTATTCTGATAAAACTTTATTTACAGAAACAAGTAGCTCACAGAGCAGAATTTACTAATTCCCTGTCCTACAGGGAATATGTACAAGGACCAACCTAGGAAGAGAGAACTTCTACTTATTTGTAGGTTTTTACCTGTACGTATGCTATGTATCAATAACAGTTTATTTTAAACAATGATAAGTATGCTGGACTCCCAAGGAAGATGGAAGAGTAGGAAGATCCAAGGCTCACCGTGCCTCATGAGTGCACCTAGATAGCATCCACATCAGTGTAAATAACCCAGAAAACAACTCAAAGACTGGCAGAACAGACTCCACAGCCAAATGTAGAGAAGAGACCACATCAAAGAAGGTAGGAAGGGCGGACACTTGCTCCAGAGCCAAACTAACCCATGGAACTGTCTGCAGGAGGGAGGGAAGCCAAGAGTGTGGAAAGGGGAGAGGAACAGGCCCCCACCAGGTGCCACAGACATGGGGAGCCTATAACTGGAAAGGCAAATCCCCATAACATCTGGCTTTCCAAACCAGAGAGGCCTAACCTCGTGACTTTTTACAACTAGTGGGGCTTAATACCTAGAACATTAAAAATCATCAAGCTTAGGTCTAGGAGAGAATGACAGGAAATGGAGTCCCTACCCCTAAAGGGACTGCACAACAAACAGCCCCACTGAGATACAGCAGAGAAGCAGTAATTTGAAAACTGCCTGGGGGTTACAGGAAGATTTATTTACTCATCTCAGAGCATAGGCACCAGACACGGGATCTTTGGAAGACTTCTCCAAGAACAAAAGAGCTGGTGGACACCATTTCCTCCTCCACCCTCCAGCCTAGATACATGGATACCTGTGGGAATCAGCTCAGAGTGAACATTCTACACCCAACTTGCTAACCACGCCCCCGTGCTTTCCTGAAGACCCAATCCCCTCCATCCCAGCCAGGCAGAAATTTTCCCAATGGCTGCAGTTCCCCTCCCACAGTGGACTGGCACACCACATCCCAGCATTCTCCTGCAGGCATACCAGCTCCAACACACCCTTGGTGGGAGTCTACCCAAGGTGATGCCACAAGCCTGCCAGTTTGCAAACAGCCCCACCAGGGGCCAGCACCATCCTAGAGTGACTCCTGCACCAGAGAGAAAGATAACCACGTACATCAGTCTGACTGTGACGCTAGCAGTGGGCTGGGGCCAAATATCTGGTCTGACTGCAGACCCCACCCCCTGACCCCTGCCCTGGTGCCAACAAAAGCTTCTTAGGAGACAACACAGGGAAAGTGCCCTGTACTTTGGTGCTACTGTAGGTCTGGCAAATGCATGGTCTGACTCAACTCAAGTCCAAGGTGGTCCCACACTGGCCCACTAACAACACAGGGACCAAACCTTCCCCACAACAAAGACAGCCACTATGGCTGATTAGACTATTAGTAAAGCGCTCAGCCACAACAGTAGGGCCCATGCAACATGCACAGGAAATTCCCATGAAGTGCCAGATTTGGGGAACAGGGGGTATTGCACTACAGGGTACCAGAGGACCTCTTCTTCATAAGAAGAGTAGAAGACAGTCATGAGTTTCCTAACACATAGAAATAGACACAGAGAGTTTGACAAAACAAGGAGACAGAAGAATATGTCCCAAATGAAAGAACAGGTCAAAATCACAGCAAGAGAGAGAAACAAATGGAGATAAGCAATATGCCTGATTGAGGCATGGTCAAGGGAGCCCGGTGGCTCAGTTGGGTAAGTGTCTGACTCTTGATGTCAGCCCAGGTCATGATCTCACAGTTCAGGAATCAAGCCCCGTGCTATTAGCACAGAGCCTACTTGTGATTCCCTTCTCTCTTTCTGCCCCTCCCCCTGCCTCAAAATAAATAAACATTTAAAAAAATAAAGTAATGGTCATAAAGAAAACCATTGCAGTTGACAAAAGAGTGAAGGACCTCAGTGAGACCCTCAACAAAGATAAAGAAAAAAACAAACAAAAAAAATCATAGATGAAGAACTCAGTAACTGAAATTAAAAATACACTAGACGGAGGGGCACCTGGGTGACTTAGTCAGTTAAATGTCTGACTTTGTTTCAGGTCTTGATCTCACAGTCCATGAGTTTGAGCCCTGCGTTGGGCTCTGTGCTAACAGCTCAGAGTCTGGGGCCTGCTTCAGATTCTGTGTCTCCCTTTCTCTCTGCCCCTTTCCCCCTCACACTCTGTCTCCGTCTCTCTCTTTCTTAAAAATAAATAACATTAAAAACATTAAATAAACAAAAAATGAATAAAAGAGTAGATAAAGCAGAACAATGGGTCAGTGGCCTTGAGAGCACAGCAATGGAAAGCAATCAAGCTGAATGGGAGAGAGAAACAAGAACAAAACAAAACAAAAAACAGACTTAGAGAACTCAGTGACACAATCAAGCATAGTAACGTTTGCAGTATATTGCAAATCCCATAAGGAGAAGAAAGAGGAAATGGGGATAGAAAATGTATTTGAATAAAAAATAGCTGAAAACTACCCAAGCCTGAGAAAGGTAACAGAAATCCAGATTGAAGAGGCACAGAAAGCTACCAACAGAATCAAACCAAGGAGGTATACACCAATACACGTAGCAAAAAGTGGCAATAAAGAGAGAATTTCTAACCAGCAAAGAGAAAACAGTTACATACAAGAGAAACCCAATAAGGCTATCAGCTGATTTTTCAGCAGAAACTATGCAAGCCAGAAGGGAGTGGCAAGATATATTCAAAGTAAATTAAAAAAAACAAACAAACCCTCCAACCAAGAGTATCTATCTGGCAAGGCTACCATTCAAAATAGAAGGAGAGATTAAGTTTCCCAGACAAAAAGGTTGAAGGACATCATCACCACTAAACTAGACTAACAAGATATGTTAAAAGGAAGTCTTAGAGTTGAAAGGAAAGACCGTAAGTAAGAGTAAGGAAAACACAAAAGCAGTAAAATTAAGTATATCTATTAAAAATCAGTCAAGGGAGAAGAAGGGCGGAAATGGTGGGGGAAAGGGAGAGAGGCAAACCATGAGAGACTCTTGAATGCTGACAAAAACTGAGGACTGATGGATGTGGGGGGAGGAGGGATGGGCATGGAGGAGGGCACTTGTGGGGATGAGCACTGAGTGTTATGTGGAAACTAATTTGACAATAAACTATTTGTAAAAAAAAATGTTGATTGAGATTATCTACATATTAAAAAAAATCAGTCAAGGGATTGACAAAATAAAAGGATGTAAAGTGTGACACCATATATCTAAAATGGGGGGGGGAGGAGTAGAACCGTGGTGCTTTTAGAATAGACTCAAACTTAAGTGACCATCAACTTAACATAGACTGCTATATGCAGAAGATGTTAAATATAAACCCAATGGTAAGCATGAAACAAAAGCTGCTAATAGATATGCAATGAAATAAAGAGAAAGGAATCCGAGTGTAACACTGAAGAAAGCCAACTAACTGTGAGACAAGAGAGCAAGAAAGGAACAGAGAACTACAAAAATAACCATAAAACAAGTAGCAACAAGGCAATACATACATACCTATCAATAATTATTTTGAATGTAAACGGACCAAATGCTCCAACCAAAATCATAGGGTGACAGAATGGATAAAGAAGTAAAACCATCTAGGGGCGCCTGGGTGGCTTAGTTGGTTAAGCGTCCGACTTTCGCTTAGGTCATGATCTCGCGGTTCGTGGGTTCGAGCCCCGTGTCGGGCTCTGTGCTGACTGCCAGCTCAGAGCCTGGAGCCTGTTTCAGTCTGTGATTCCCTCTCTCTCTGACCCTCTCCTGCTCACGCTGTCTCTCTCTCTCTCTCCTAGAAATAAATAAAACATTAAAAAAAAAGTAAAACCATCTATATTCTGCTTACAAGGACCTCATTTTAGGCCTAAGGACACATGAAGATTGAAAGTGAAGGAATGAAAAAGCATTTATCATACAAATGGAAGTGAAAGACAGTAAAAAGAGATAAAGAAGGATACTGCATAACCAAAACAATCAATAAGATAATAATTGTAAATATTTATGCACTGAACATAGGAGTGCCCAAATACATAAAGCATCTAAAAACAAACATAAAGGAAACAATGGATAGTAAAACAATAATCATAGGGGACCTTAACATTGCACTGACATCAATGGACAGATCATCCAGACAGAAAATCAACAAGGAAGTAGTGGCTTTAAATGACATGTAAGACCAGATAGATCTAACGGGTATATTCAAAATATTCCATCCTAAAAGAATGAAATTCACATTCTTTTTCAAGCACCCATGGAATATTCTCCAGAACAGATCATAAAACAAGTCTCAGCAAATTAAAAAAAAAAACAAAACACAAAAACTGAGCTCATACTATACATAGTCTCTGACCACAAGGGTATGAAACTAGAAATCAACCACAAGAAAAAATCTGGAATAACACAAATATATGGAGGTTAAATAACATGTTACTAAACCACAAATGGTTCAACCAAGATTTCAAAGAGGAAATTTAAAAAATACATGGAGGGGAGCCAACATGGTGGAAAAGTACAGGGACCTGAACTTCCCTCGTACCTCAAACATAGCAGTATTAAGGCCAGAGTCTTGGAATTCCAGGAATCAAGGCTACAGGATGATGGAAACATCTCCTGAGGCCCACAAACAACCTGGTAGGCCATAGGTGCGTGATTTGGAATTGGGAGAGATAAAACAGGTGGCATAGGCATGGAAGGGAGGGATCCCTTTCTGCGGAGATGCTGGAGAACAAGAAGCCAGATGCACTGTGAGAATGTTCTGAAGGAAAGGGACAGAGCAGCAAGGAACTGAGAACAGTCCCATTCCAGGTCAGAAAGCTGCTGGTACTGCTCGTTCTCTCCAGAAGGACATCATTACGGGTGCCAGGCCAGGGACAAGAAGGTTTTGTCTGGTGTCAGGTGTACTCGCCCAGCATGGAATACACTGCAGGTGCATGAGCTGTCGAGATGCCAAATGCTAGGGGCACCTGAGTGGCTCAGGCGGTTAAGTGTCCAACTTCAGCTCAGGTCATGATCTCATGGTTCATGGGTTCAAGCCCCATGTCGGGCTCTGTGCTGACAGCCAGTTCAGAGTCTGGGGCCTGTTTCAGATTCTGCGTCTCCTTCTCTCTCTGACCTTCCCCTGCTCATGCTCTCTCTCTCTCTCAGAAATAAAACATTAAATTTTTTTTTTAAAAAAAGATGCCAAATGCTACGTTGTATGTGCTTGCTGTTATCAGACAACTAGCAAAAGAGACTTGAGCCGGGAGACTGATGCTTTGGCTCCTGGGGAGTCTTAGCCCTCTGCTTTTCAATTCTCTTGTCACTGCACCTTTGAGTCACCTTTACCTCTTCAGGGTAATTATGGGCACTTATCTCTCATTTTCTGCATCAATGACCATGATAGTTAGAGCCACCTGTCTCTGGTTATTCTACCTCAGAACGGGGACTTTAAGAAATATTCCCAAGCAGCTGCCAAAACTCCTTTTGTTTCGAGGAAATTCCTGGTCTTCTCTGGACTGACACTGATAGCTTAATTCTACTCATGGAAAACGAAACAAAAGAAACCTGGAGTCGGCTCCTCTGTCTGAGCTGACAAGATTTACAACTGGGAATTCTCCTTCTCTGCCTTCTGGGGCCACCTCGTCTCTTCTGCCTTTCCTTTCTGGAGGCACCTCATCTCTCCTGCCCTCCCTTTCCCCCTCCTGTATCTGCACCCCCTGGGGGGCAGCCTGCATAACTGGCTCCTCAAGGCCTCAGGCACCATCAGCTCCTCCTCCCACCCTAGATGTCCAGAGGTGAAGACCACTGACATCAGATTTCCCGACCAACGTTCCAGGTAAAACCCAACCATGGAGAGCAAATTGTCTTACGTGGACTCAAGTAAAATGTATTCAGTGTTTAAGCTAATTTAAGTTTGTTGGTTTGAGACAATGTTTATCAACATTAAAAAATTTTTTTTATTCTATCTAGATTTGCTGAAGGTCCAATAAGCTCATGTTATCTCAATTCCAATTTGTTAACAAAGGGTGACTTAAAGTGATGGTTAATTTTGTCGGCCTCCAAGTTTTCATGGGTAATTGTTAAGATAGCTTTCAAAGTCTTTGGTAACCTAAAACATTAAAGTTTGGCTTGCATGATAAATTGAGATTAAATTCATCATATAGCTAATGAGATAAGAGGCTAAAGCACTACTTACTAGATGTAGGTTTATGCTTCTAGCTTGTTGCAAA
The DNA here is from genome assembly GCA_017311185.1 of Proteles cristata cristata. Lineage (NCBI taxonomy): Eukaryota > Metazoa > Chordata > Mammalia > Carnivora > Hyaenidae > Proteles > Proteles cristata. The sequence continues at coordinate 219,791 of JAESUZ010000841.1, forward strand.
AAAAACAAAACAAAAACCTGAGGATATTAGGAACTGCTGGAAAAACATTCTTTGTGTTTAATGTTTTCATAAGTTTGCCATTAAAAAATTCTGATATAACAGAGTTAACAATCAGTTACTACTTAGTTTTCACTGGAGATCAAGGTTTCTAAGAGTTAAAATTCTGCTACATGTAGTTAAAACTGATGAAAATAAGAAAAGTAACTCTAAAAAATAGAAAATATTTAAAAAGATAAAAAATAAAAAAATATTTTTATTAAAGGTAAAAGAAAATAATTTTTTTTTTCCTAAATGAGACTGTTTACAAAAAAAATGGCTTGGGACAAAATTCAAATACAAAAGAAAAGTGGTAGAAGGTTCATAAAGGATAACCTTAAAAAAAATTCTTTTTTATGTGTGGTCAGGACAGACTAAGGTTAAGAGAAATGTGTATTTAAAAAATATACAGGGTTAAGATTAAAATTCCTCCTCCTTTGATCCTAAGGCAAAAAACAAAAAAAACAAAAACAAAAACAAAAATGGCAATACCCTTAGTGCTGGCCTCCAAATACTTCACATTTGTGTTGTTCCTGTGTAGCAGAGGAATGGATGACCTATGAAGGGCTTTTACTATATGAAGGGGACTATTTTAATAAGCTTAGCCCATTGTATGCCAAAATGATTATCCACATGGCGAAAACATTCACGCAGACACTGTTAAAAAAGACAGGGAAATAGATCTTGACTTTGGCCCTTTAACCCCCTCCTTCAATGGCTAGTGATCAATACGTAAGTTACTGCTGAGCCAAAATAAAATTGGTGCATCTGACGACAACCAGAAGAGTCTTTCTTGGTCACAGTCCACACCCCCAGGTCCTACAGGTGGGAAATGGAGAGATAAAAAACAAACAAAACAAAACATAAAAACACAGGAAAGATGAGGCCAGCTCTCAGAGGTAGAGTCAAGCAGCCTGGGTAAAAACAACTACTCCCAGCACCTCGCAAGACTGACTGGGCTTGTGACTGCCAGTCTCAGAGCCGGCCAAAATGAGAGGCCAGGAGAGGAGGTTTTTCCCAGCCAACTATACAAAACTGAGATAAGGGACAACTTTCTTCCTTATTCTTATAGATGGGTAATTCCCCAACCAAGGCCATTACTCCACTGAAATACATTATGATCCATTTTCTTTTGCATAAAGGCTTGGTCCCAATATAAATTGGAAGAGGGAACCTGGCTGCCAGAGGAAAATATCACTAACAATATTAACCTACAATTAGATGTGTTTTACAAATGTAAAGGAAATGGGGAGAAGTCACCTATGTTCATGGTTTTTGGGCCTTAAAAAAATCAAGATATAATGCTTTTGTTAAATCAGACTCAATGAGACACATTTAAAAAATTTTTAAGAAAGTTTAAGATTTAGCCCTTAAATTACGCTAAATTAGCCACTATTTTATAAACACAAAATGGGAGCCCAATGGCCTTTCTGTAGAAGTTGAGGGAGGCTCTCATTAAATATATGGCTATCCCCTTGACACTTCTAAAGGTGAGATAATTTTAAAGGACAAATTTGTCATTCAATCAGCCCATTCTCTGATTGGCTCCAATCTTAGAATTAATGATACTCCTCCAATGCTTCCGTCTTGTGCTACTCGTATACTGTTAGAATGGGATGGATGGGTGACTTGGGACGCATGTAGAGGGGAGACAGGGTAAGTTCTTTTAAACAGTTCCTATGGGAGCATCATTGATTAAAGCCCTATAGGCTCAGCTTGACTTAAAATCTGTGATGGTTTGTTCATAATCAAACTATCAGCACCACTGCTAACGGCTCAATTGTCTGGCACAGTAAAGGATTTTCTGCACTCAGTCCTCATTTACAATAAAGACCATTACAAAAGCATATATGGAAATTAACTGCTGCCCTTTATATACCTGAAGGGGCCCATTCACTGTCATTTTGTCCACCCCTACTGCAGTAAAGGTAGCTGAAACGGGTCTCTGGATTCACTGCAGCAGAGTGAAGCCAGCATCTTGACACTGGGAGTACGTTCCTGATCCATCAATGCTGTGCAAGCTGACCATACAGAAGAAACAATCTGAAAGTGAAGAGGCTCTGGAAGACGACAGCCCTACTTTAGCCCCTCCAGAAGGGGCTGACTGATCTTAGCAGAAGCTTGAGGAATTGACAGTCCAGTGAAACAAAAAACTGTCCTTATTTTTATGTTTCCTTCCTGTGGTGCACTGTCACACCTTGTTTCTATTATTGTGATTCTTGCTCTACTCTGCCATGGGATTGGCCGACGCTGCCCCGGCCAGCTAAAAATGTAACCAGAATGCTACATCAGTATGTGTAACCCCTTAGTAGTGTAACTGTTTAGTAACACTAAATTTCCATAAAATGATGACGTTGAGAGACATTTGCTCGGGCAATCTAACATGTCCGTAAAAACATTCAACAGCTGCAAGCAGAAATATATGAGACTTTTAAAACAGATCTGGACATATTATCCAGTTCTAAGATCTTAGAAAGTATATCAAAGAGATTAGGAAAACTAAACCCTATAAAACATATTAAGAATTTTAGTTTCTCTACTGCTATTCTGTTTATATTAATATGCAGTGTATTTGTCCTTGCATGTGCAGTCTGGCACTGGGGACCACAAGCCTGTCAATGTACCGACCAACAGGTCCGGTTATACAATTTCTCCTACGGTCCATTGTATACACACAAAAAGGGGGAGATGCTGGAGAACAAGAAGCCAGAGACACTGTGAGAATGTCCTGAAGGAAAGAGACAGAGCAGCAAGGAACTGAAAACAGTCCCACTCCCAGGTCAGAAAGCCACTGGGACCGCTCATTCCTTCCAGAAGGACATCATTACGGGTGCCAGGCCAGGCAAGAAGATTTTGTCTGGCACCAGGTGTACTCGTGACCCAGCATGGAATACACTGCATGAGCTGCAATACTCTAAGATGCCAAATGCTATGTTGTATGTGCTTGCTGTTACCAGACAAATAGCAAAGTAAAAGAGGCCTGGGCCAGGAGACCAGTACTTCCACTCCTGGAGAGTCTTAGCCCCTTGCTTTTCAATTCTCTCATCACCACACCTTTGGAACCTGTCTCTCTTTCATGGAGAAACAAAAGGAAGAGCAAGAGAGGCTGTGGAAGTGTAGGACTGTGTCTGGGCAAGAGGAAAACCTCCCCGGACCATGCAACAGACCAGCGAACAGAAAAAAAAATGGAGAAAGAACCAATTTCTAACTTGAAAATACCCTTAAAGGTAAGGATCCAGGATTGTGGGTCTTCCTCCAGACTGGGACCAGCTGCCCTGTGCACACACCTAGTGGGAACAGGAGCCATCCCCGGGCTTGGTAGCGAGCTCAGAGGCTCAGTCGGAGAGAGCAGTGCCCTCCCTTGAGTTCCTGGGAAGAAGGTATATACCTGCTCTAAGGACAAAAGACCTTACAGGCACCCATCAGTCAGAGGCCCTTTGTCAGCTGGGTGGACCTGGAATCAGGATGCGTGGAGCAGGATCCTTTAAGACATTGGGGTTTGGATCCCAGCCAAGTGCTTGGGGGGCACTGGAAACTGTGCAGCAAGACAGGCCAGCCCACTCATGCCTGTGCAGCACTGTGAGGATGGCCTGAATAGAGTGGTCTGGGACACCCAGTCCGGGGAGGAGACAGTGGGGGGGTCACCATTTGTCTCCCCATCACCAACAAGGTGGGGCTTCAAGGAACAAGACAGCAAGCTCACAGCGGAGGTGGGACCTACCCACACCAAACCCCGCCCCTCCATACCTGGTAATTGCATATCTATGGGAACAAGGCTGACACTGACCAGACTGCCCCTCCTCCAGACCAGCACACACTGGTTCCAAGGGACTGTCAGGTATCAGTCTGGTGGCTTTGCAGTTTTGGATTCGATTCTTGGTTGATTCTTATTTTATACATATATATTTTTTCTGTCTTTCTTTTCCTCCTCTTATTTCTTCCCTTCTCTATTCTGGTTGTTATTTTATTTGACAGACATTTTTAATCTATTCTTTTCACACCTCTTCTGTATCGCCTTCTCTCTCTCTCTCTCTCTCTCTCTGTTTCTGTCTTTGTCTCGGTCTCTGGATTAAGCCATATAGTTTCTCTGATTCTCTGACTGGTCAATTTTTTTTCTTTTTTTCTTTTTCTTTTTCTCTGCCCCTGTCATTTCTTTCTTTGTATAAGATAAGGCTTTTTCTACCACCACCCCCTTCTAAATTTTTTCCATGGTTACTTCAATGAACAAATCAAAGCACACCTGGTGGAAGGTCCAAATCACCACTACGAGTAGGGAGGTCAAGCAACCAGAGTAACAACAGACAGCATGTTACACACTCCCTTTTAATGTGGTAGTGCTTGCAGAGGCAGGACACATAACTAGCCATTAAAACACATGAAGGACAGAAAATTAGACAAAATGACAAAACAGAAGAATTTTCCTCAAAAGAAGGTACAGAAAGAAATGACAGCTAGAGAACTGCTCAAAACAGATATATCACATATAAACAATATATGTGATCAAGAATTTAGAAAAGTAATCATAAGATTAATAGCTGGGCTTGAAAAAAGCATAGAAGACAGCAGAGAATCTATTGCTGCAGAGATCAAGGAACTAATAGCCGCGACAAATTAAGAAATCCTGTAAATGAGGTACAAAATAAACTAGATGCAGTGACAGCAAGGATGGAGGAAGCAGAGGGGAGAGTAAGTGAAGAAGAAGATAAAATTATGAAAATGATGAAGCTGAGAAAAAGAGAGATAAGAAAATACTAGACCATGAGGGGAGAATTATAGAACTAAGTGATTCAATGAAACATAATTATATACATATCATAGGAGTTCCAGAATAAGAAGAAGAGAGAGAAAGGAGCAGAAGGTTTACTTGAACAAAATATAGTTGAGAATTTCCCTAATCTGGTGAAGGAAGCAGACATCCAAATCTAAGAGACACAGAGAAATACCTTCAGATTCAGAAAGAATAGGCCTTCTCCATGGCATATCATAGTGAAACTGGCAAAATACAAAGATAAAGAGAGAATTCTGAAAGCAGCTAGGATCAAACAGGCCTTAACCTCCAAGAGTAGACATATAAAGGTAGTAGCAGACCTGTCCACTGCAGCCCAGAAGGGAGTGGCAGGAAATACTGAATGTGCTAAATAGGAAAAATATGCAGCCAAGAATCCAGCAAGGCTGTCTTTCAGAATAGAAGAGATAAATGCTTTCCCAGACAAACAAAAATTGGAGGAGTTCATGACCACTAAATTAGGCCTGCAATAGATCCTACGGGGGACTCTGAGTGGAATGCTGCAAAGACTACAAAGGATCAGAAACATCGCCACAAGCAAGAAACCTACAGATAACACAATGACACTAAATCCATATCCTTCAATAGTAACTCTGAATGTAAATGGACTAAAAGCCCCAAAAGGCACAGGGTATCAGAATGGATAAAAAAACAAGATCCATCTATATGCTATATGAATTTTAGACTTGAGGTCACCTTCAGATTGAAAGTGAGGGGATGGGGAACCATCTATCATGCTACCAGAAGTCAAAAGAAAGCTGGGGTAGCCATTCTTATATCAGACAAACTAGATTTTAAACTAAAGGCTGTAGGGGTGCCCTGGTGGCTCAGTCAGTTAAACTTCCGACTTCAGCTCATGATCTTGTGACTCATGGGTTTAAGTCCCAATCAGACTCTGTGCTCACAGCTCAGAGCCTGAAGCTTGCTTCAGATTCTCTCTCTCTCTGTCACTCTCTCTCTCCAGCCCCTCCCCCACTCACACTGTCTCTCTCAAAAATAAACATTAAAAAATATTTTAAACTAAAAGCTGTAACAAGAGATGAAGAAAGGCATATCATAATTATGGGGTCTATCCATTAAGAAGAGCTAACAATAGAAATATGTAGATGCCCTGAACTTGGAGGAACCCAAATAAATAAATCAATTAATCACAAACATAAGCAATCTTGCAGGGGACTTTAATACTCCACTTACAGCAATGGACAGATCATTTAGACACAAATCGATAGAGAAACAATGATTTTGAATGTTACACTGGACCAGATGGACTTGACAGATATATTCAGAACTTTTCATCCAAAAGCAGAATACATATCCTTCTCAAGTGCACATGGAACATTCTCCAAGACAGATCACATACTAGGTCACAAAACAGCCCCCAATAAAAGGATTGACATCATAACATGCATACTTTCAGATGACAAGACTATGAAACTTGAAATCAACCAAAAGGAAGAATTTGGAAAACCTCCAAATGCATGGTGGTTAAAGAGCATCCTACTAAAGAACGAATGGGTTAACCAGACTATTGAAGAAGAAATTTAAAAATATACGGAAGCAAATGAAAATGAAAACATGACAGTCCAAACCCTTTGGGATACAACAAAAGAGGAAAATAACCTTGCAATCCAGGCTTGTTTCAAGAAACAAGAAAAATCCCAGTTAAAAAACCTAACCACACACCTAAAGGAACTAGAAGCAGAACAGCAAAGAATCCTCAAAGCCAGCAGCAGAAAAAAATAACAAATATCAGAGCAGAAACAAACAATGCTGAATTAAAAAAAAAACAGTGAATCTAACAGATTGTTTTTTAAAAAAAATAATAAAATTGATAAACTCCTAGCCAGACTTCTCAAAAAGAAAAAAGAGAGGGTCCAAAGATAAAATCACAAATGAAAGAGGAGAAATCACAACCAACACCACCAAAATACAAACAATTATTAAAGAATACTATGAAAATTTACATGCCAACAAACTGGACAACCTGGAAGAAATGGACAAATTCCTAGACACCCACACATTACCAAGACTCAAATGGGAAGAAACTGAAGATTTAAATAGACCCATAACCAGTGAAGAAATTAAATCAATTATTAAAAATCTCCCAACAATGAGAGTACTGGACCAGATAGTTTCCCAGGGGAATTCTAACATTTTAAACACAGTTAATAACTATCCTTATCAAGCTGTTCCAAAAAATAATAAAAAAGAAGAAAAGTTTCCAGACTCATTCTATGAAGCTAGCATTACCTTGATTCCCAAACCAGACAGAGACCCCACTAAAAAAGAAAGGTACAGGCAAATATTCCTGATGAACATGGATGCAAAAATTCTCAACAAGAAACTTGCAAATAGAATTCAACAGTTACATTAAAAGAATTATTCACCATGATCAAGTGGGATTCATTCCTAGACTGCAAGGCTGGTTCAAAATTCACAAAATCAATGTGATACATCACATTAATAGAAGAAAGGATATGAACGATATGATCCTGTCAATAGATGTGTGGGGAAATAAGTTCTACTTAATGGGCTAGAAAAACACTTAGGGCAAAAATCCACCACCATGGGTAAAGAGCACCCGAGATTAGCTAGTGAGATACTGTAATGAGATGAGGAGTAACTTGTAATATCACCTGCAGAAAATTACTTTCCATCTGACATCAATATACTATTATACTTTGATCACAAACTCCACTTGCCCCCCACCCCCACCCCCGGAGCCTTTGCTTCATACACACACCAGTTAATGATTACCAACTGATTGTTTTCTTCATGTTCACCATATGTATAAGATTTTGAGTGCTCAATAAATATGGACACAAAACCCCTGCTTAGGGCTCTTGTCTCCTTCTGGACATTAGCCTCTCTTGTATTCAATTCTGCATCTACTCTCTTGCTGGACAAGAGGGAACTCCAGACTCATAGTCTGGGACACAGATGCAGAAAAAGCATTTGACAAAATACAGCATCCATTCTTAATAAAAACCCTCAAGAAAGCTGGGATAGAAGGAACACACCTTAACATCATAAAAGCCACAAACGAAAAGCCCACAATAGTCTCATCCTCAATGGAGAAAAACAGAGAGCTTTCCTCCCGAGATCAGGGATGTCTACTCTCACTACTACTGTTTAACATAGTATTGGAAGTCCCAGCCTCAGCAATCAGACAACAAAATGAAATAAAAGGCATCTAAATTGGCAAAGAAGTAGTCAAACCTTCATTTCTCACAAAGGACATGGTACTCTACATGGAAAGCCTGAAAGACTCCACCAAAAGCTGCTAGAACTGATACATGAATTCAGCGAACCTGTAGGATACAAAATCAATGTACAGAAACTGGTTGCATTTCTATACATCAATAATGAAACAACAGAAAGAGAAATCAACAGAAAGAGAAATCAAGAAATCGATCTCATTTGTAACTGCACCAAGAACCATAAAATACCTAGGAATAAACCTAACCAAAGATGTAAAAGATCTGTATGCTGAAGACTATAGAAAACTTGCAAAAGAAATTGAAAAAGATAAGGAATGTCAAAACATCCCATGCTCGGGGCGCCTGGGTGGCTTAGTCGATTAAGCGTCCGACTTTCGCTTAGGTCATGATCTCGCGGTTCGTGGGTTTGGGCCCCACGTCGGGCTCTGTGCTGACTGTCAGCTCAGAGCCTGAAGCCTGTTTCAGTCTGTGACTCCCTCTCTCTCTGACCCTCCCCTGCTCATGCTGTCTCTCTCTCTCTCCTAGAAATAAAAAAAAAAACATTAAAAACAAAAACAAACAAACAAACAAACAAAACATCCCATGCTCATTGACTGGAAGAACAAATATTCTTAAAATATTAATACTACCCAAAGCAATCTATACATTCAATGCAATCCCAATCAAAATTGCACTAGCATACTCCTCAGAGCTAGAACGATCCTAAAATTTGTATGGAACCAGAAAAGACCCCCAATAGCCAAAGTAATGTTGAAAAAGAAAACCAAAGCGGGAGGCATCACAATCACAGACTTTAGCCTCAACTACAAAGATGTAACCGTCAAGACAGTGTGGTATTGGCACAAAAACAGACCCATAGACCCATAGAATAGAATAGAATGGAATAGAAGAACCCAGAATTGGACCCACAAATGTATGGCTAACTAATCTTTCACAAAGCAGGAAAGAGTATCAAATGGAAAAAAGACAGTCTCTTTAGCAAATGATTCTGGGAGAACTGGACAGAAACAAGCAGAAGAATGAAATTGGATCATTTTCTTATACCAAATACAAAAATAAACTCGAAATGGACGAAAGACCTAAATGTCAGAAAAAAACATCAAAACCCTAGAGGAGAAAACAAGCAAAAACCTCTTTGACCTTGGCAGCAGCAACTTCTTACTTGACATGTCTCCGAAGGCAATGGAAATAAAAGCAAAGATGAACTACTGGTACCTCATCAAGATAAAAGTCTTCTCCACAGTGAAGGAAACAATCAGCAAAACTAAAGGCAACCAATGGGATGGGAGAAGATATTTTCAAATGACATACCAGATAAAGAGTTAGTATCCAAAATCTATAAAGAACTTACCAAACTCAACACTCCCAAAAACAAATAATCCAGTGAAGAAATGGACAGAAGACATGAATAGACACTTTTCCAAAGAAGACATCCAGATGGCCAAAAGACATATGAAAAAATGTTCAACATCACTCATCATCAGGGAAATACAAATCAAAATCACATTGAGATATCACCTCACACCAATCAGAGTGACTAAAACTAACAATAAAGGAAACAAGAGATGTTGGCGAGGATGTGGGTAAATGGGAATCCTCTTGTGCTGTTGGTGGAAATGCAAACTGGTGCAGCCATTCTGGAAAACAGTGAGGAGGGTCCCCAACAAATGAAAAATAGAATTATCCAACGACCCAACAATAGCACTATTAGGAATTTATCTAAAGGATACAGGAGTGCTGATTCATAGGGGAATAGGTACCCCAATGTTTACAGCTGCACTTTCAACAATAGCCAAATTATTGAAAGAGTCCAAATGTCCATCAACTGATGAATGGATAAAGATGTGGTTTATATATATAATGGAATGAGAAAGAATGAAATCTTGCCATTTGGAATAATGTGGGTGGAACTGGAAGGTGTTATGCTAAGTGAAATAAGTCAGTCAGAGAAAGAGAGATATCATATGTTTTCACTCATATGTGGAATTTGTTAAACTTAACAGAACACCGTGGGGGAGAGGAAGGGAAATAGTTTCAAACAGAGAGGAAGGCAAACCATAAGAGACTCTTAAACACAGAGAACAAACTGAGGGTTGATGGAGGGGGCAGGAGAAGAGGGGAAAATGGGTGATGGGCATTGAGGAGGGCACTTGTTAGAATAAGCACTGAGTACTGCATGTAAAAAATGAATCATGGGAACCTACTCTCGAAGCCAAGAGCACACTGTACACACTGTATGTTAGCTAGCTTGACATTAAATTATATTTAAGTACAGGGAGATAAATGAAAATGAATACATGGAAATTAATGAAACATGGAGATAAATGAAAATGAAAACACGATGGTCCAAAATCTTTGGGATGCAGCAACAGCTATTCTAAGAGGGAAGTTTTAGCAATACAGGCTTACTTCAAGAAGCCAAAACAAACCAACAAACCTCAAATAAACAACCTAAACTTACACCTAAAGGAGCTAGAAAAAATAAGAATAAACAAAGCCCCAAACCAGTAGAAAGAAATATTAAGATTAGAGCAGAAATAAACAAAATAGAAACTTAAAAAATATAGAATAAATCAACGAAGCCATAAAATGGTTTTTGAAAAGGTCAACAAAAATGATAAACCTCTAGCCACTCTCATCAAAAAACGGAAAAGAAAGAGGACCTAAATAAACAAAATCAGAAATGAAAGAGGAGAAATCACATCACAGAAATACAAAGGAACAGGGGCGCCTGGGTGGCTTAGTCGGTTAAGCGTCGACTTTCGCTTAGGTCATGATCTCGCGGTTCGCGGGTTCGAGCCCCGCGTCGGGCTCTGTGCTGACTGCCAGCTCAGAGCCTGGAGCCTGTTTCCGTCTGTGACTCCCTCTCTCTCTGACCCTCCCCTGCTCACGCTGTCTCTCTCTCTCTCTCCTAGAAAAAAAAAAAACATTAAAAAAAAAAGAAATACAAAGGAATATAAGAGAGTACTGTATTATGAAAAATTATATGTCAACAAACTGAATGACCTAAAAGAAGTGGATTTCTAGCAACATATAACTTCCCAAACTGGATCAGTAAGAAAGAGAAAATTTGAACAGATCAATTACTAGCAATGAAACTGAATCAGTAATCAAAAAACTCAACCAACAAAAGTCCAGGACCAGATGGCTTCATAGGTGAATTCTACCAAACATTTAAAAAAAATTTTTTTTAATGTTTATTCATTTTTGAGAGACAGAGAGAGACAAAGAGCGAGTGGTGAAGGGGAAGAGAGGGAAGCACAGAATCCGAAGCAGGCTCCAGACTCTGAGCTGTCAGCACAGAGCCTGATGTGGGGCTTGAACTCATGAATTCAGATCATGACCTGAGCCATAGTCGAACATTTAACCAACTGAGCCACTCACACACCCTGAATTCTACCAAACATTTAAAGAAGAGTTAATACCTATTCTTCTCAAACTATTCCAAAAATAGAAAAGGAAGGAAACCTTCCAAATTCATTTTATGAAGTCAGTATTAATCCTGATACCAAAACCAGATAAAGACACTACAAAAAAAGAGAACTGCAGGCCAACAATCTCTGACGAACATAAATGCAAAATCCACAGCCAAATATTAACAAACCAAATCCACCAACACATTACAAAAATCATTCACCACAATCAAGTGGGATTTATTCCAGGTATACAAGGATGGATCAATATTTACATATCAATCAACACAATACATCACATCAACAAGAAAAAGGATAAAAAACATGATCATTTCAGTAGCTGTAGAATAACAATTTGTCAAGGTACAATATCCATTCCTGATGGGAAAAAAAAAACAAAACCCTTAACAAAATAGGTTTAGAGGGAGCATACCTCAACATCATAAAGGCCACATATGAAAACCTGACAGTTAACATCTGACTCCATTGGGGAAAACTGAGAGCTCTTCCCCTAAGGTCAAGAACAAGACACAGATGTCCACTTCTTACCACTTCTAGTCAACATAGGACTGAAAGTCCAAGTCACAGCAATTAGACAACATAAAGAAAGAAAAGTCATCCAAATTTGTAAGGAGAAAGTAAAAATCTTACTATTTGCAGATGACATGATACCATATATAGAAAATTCTGAAGACCCCACCCAAAAACTACTAACACTGATTAATGAATTCAGGAAATTTGCAGGATACAAAATCAATATACAGAAATCTGCTGCATTTCTATACATTAATGATGAAGTAGAAGAAGTGAAGAAAACAATCCCATTCACAACTGCACCAAAACTAATAAAATAGCTTGAGTTATACTTAATTAAGGAGGTGAAAGACCTGTACTATGTAAACTATCAAACACTGATGAAAGAAACTGGACACAAATAAGTGGTAAGATATTACATGGTCATAGATTGGGAGAATATTGTTAAAATGTCCATACTACCCAAAGCAATATATAGGCTTAATGCAATTCTTATCAAAATATCAACATTTTTCACAGAACTAGAATAATCCTAAAATGTGTACAAAAGACCCCCAAATAGCCAAAGCAATCTTGCAAAAGAACAAAACTGGAGTTATCACAATCCCAGGTTATCAACATATAATCCAAAACTGTGGTAATCAAAACAGTATGGTATTGGCACAAAAACACACAGATTAAAAGAATAGAGAACCCATAACTATATGGTCAATTAATCTTCGACAAAGGAGGCAAGAAATACACAATGGGAAAAACATGGTCTCTTCAAAAAATAAAGAAAAACAGGGGTGCCTGAGTGGCTTAGTCAGTTAAGTGTCCGACTTTGGCTCAGGTCATGATCTCACAGCTCGTAAGTGCAAGCCCCGCGTCAGGCTCTCTGCTGACAGTCAGCTCAGAGCCTGGAGCCTGTTTCAGATTCTTTGTCTCCCTCTCTCTGACCCTCCCATGCTCATGCTGTTTCTCTCTCTCTCTCAGAAATAAATAAAATATTAAAATTTTTTAAATAATAAAAATGAAAAACAGAATTACCATATGATCCAGTAATTCCACTAGTGGGTATTTATCCAAAAAATATGAATACACCAAATCAAAAAGATATAGGCATCCTATGTTAATTGCATTATTTACTATAGGCAAACTCTGAAAGTAGCCCAAGTATCCACTGATAGAGGAGTGGATAACAAAGATGTGGTCTACACACATACACACACACACACACACACACACACACACACACAGAGTGGGGTATTATTCAGCCATAAAAAAGGAATGAAATACTGCCATTTGCAACATGGATGGATATAGAGGGTATAATGCTAAGTGGAGTAAGTCAGAGAAAGACAAATACCATATAATTCCACTCATATGTGAAATTTAACAAAACAAAAAAATTTAAAAAGAGACAAACCAAAAATCAGGGTCTTAACTACAGAGAACAAACAGATGGTTACCAGAAGGAAGGTGTGTGGGAGGATGGGTAACACAGGAAAAGTGGATTCGGAGTACACTTATGTTAGTGAGCACTGAGTAATGTTTAGAATTGTTGTTTTTTGTTTTTTTAATGTTTGTTTATTTTCGTGAGAGAGTCACAGAGTGTCTCTCTGAGCTGTTAGCACAGAGCTTGATGTGGGGTTGAACTCACAAACCATGAGATCATGACCTGAGCAGAAGTTGGACACTTAGCTGACTGAGTCACTCAGGCACCCCTACATTTAGAATTGTTGAATCACTATACTGTACACCTGAAACCAATATAACATTGTGTGTTAATTATACTGGTATTTTTTAAAAAGGTTGGCAGCCTTAAAAAAAAAACAAAACAAAAAACCAGAAGTGCTATAACTAAGGTATATACAGTACCCATGATGTGTTGTAAGGAATAGAGGAGGGAATGACCTAGAAGATAGTAGTCATGAAATGGTTTGAATTCCACAAAAAGTAACGGAGTCCTAGCTCCCAGTGCTTCTGGATGTAATCTTATTTGGAAATAGAATTGTTATAGAAATAATCAGTTAATGAAAATGAGGTCCTACTGGAGTAGTATGAACTCTTAATTCTTAGTAACTGGTGTCCTTACTAAGCTGGGAAATTTGGACCTACGTACATGGAGAACACCACATAACTGACAGAGGCAGAGACTGAGGTGAGGTTACTGCCAAGGAACTGAGAGCCATTACCTCAAATCAGGAAGAGGCAAGGAAGGATCCTCCAGTAAAGGTTTCTGAGGGTCACCACCTCCAACCATGAAGAGGCAAGGAAGGATTCTTTCATAAATTTTTCAGAGAGAGCATGACCTGCTCGCACCTTAACTTTTGGACTTTCGTCCTCCAGAGCTGTCAGATAATAAATTTGTTGTTTTAAGCCATCCAGATTGTGGAATTTTGATACGGTAGCCCTAGAAAGTAATTGGTACAGTATGTAGTTGTATCCTGTGTTTTATGGAGGAGGAATGAATCCCCAAAGTTACAAACTTGATGTGTAACGATGCTGGCATTGGATGCAAGTCTTCAAAATTACTGTTCTGTCACTAACCTAGGGACCAGACTAAATTCGCTCTGGGATTCAAAGTCCACTGGTTAGTAAAGCTGTAAGTAGATAAAAAATGTTTGTAAAGTCCAGCTCTCTGTCATTGGACTAGCCATTTCCATGTTCTTTCCTTTACCCAAATTTTATAAAGCAAAGAAATTTGGAAATAGTTTTCTTAACAGATAAGGTGCCAGTAAATAAAATCCTAGCCTCTTCAAAAGGTGGTTTTCATTCTGTTTCTGATTATTTGGTGACCTAGTATCTGGTTAAACTTCTTCACTAAAAAAATTTCCACCCTTGGCTCCAGGAGACTACAGAAGTAAATAAATTCAAATGTTGGTGCTGAGCAAAGGGAGGAAATCACAGACAAGAATTTAGAGCTGAGGGTCACCTGGCTGGCTCAGTCAATGGAGCATGGGACTCCCGATCTCAGGGTTGTGGGTTTGAGCCCCATGTTGGATGTACAGATAACTGAAAAATAGAATCTTAAAAAAACAACAACAAAACTTTAGAACTGAAAGCCAGACCACAGGCCATATTCTTACTGTTTTGGTAGTATTAACAACCTCAAATTGAGAATTTTAGAGCGATCTTGGATTAGCTGACTCCTCAGAAGCTCAGCAGATCCAAATTAAATCCTCCCAAGGAGAAATTCATCCCAAGCTTCAAAGAATGCCAACAAATAGAACCCAATCATCAGCCCCTCCTTCCAAGTTTCTAGATGTACGCAGGGGCCACTTTGAGGCAAGCAGGCTTGAGCAACGGAATGTAGAAAGGGCCCACAGCAGCCACCAGACGTGATACAGACAGGCCCATCAAGAGACTCACCTCAAAATACCATTGGCCCTAACTGGCCAATGGGCTACTTACAACCAGGCATAGTTACCACAAAGGGGAGAATGCCATACCTCACCCTACCTCCTCACTTCCCCCCCTTAAAAACAGCCCCCTCCCACTACCTTGTTTCAGACAGCCCCTCCTCTGCTGCCCACTGCTCCCTTGCCAGGTATTCAATAAATTTCCGTCACCTTTGTCTTGCCTCAGGTGAATCCTTTCACCTCCAGTGCTACCTGCTTCCACCTGATCATTGCCCCACATTCGGGGCCCCCCATCTGATTGAGAGACACTCCATTTAGACACCAGTTTATAAGATAATTCTCAACTTGAGTGGGTTTTTTTTTAATGTTTGTTTATTTATTTTGAGAGAGAAAGAGAGTGGGAGAGGGGCAGAGAGAGAATCCCAAGCAGGCTCTGTGCTGTCAGCCCAGAGCCCAACACAGAGCCTGATCCCATGAACCATGAGATCGTTCCAAAAATCAAGAGTCAGATGCTCAAATGACTGAGCCACCCGGGAGCCCCTCAACTCAAGCTGTATAGTTCCATGTTCACATTCCAGAACATGCTGTGGTCTTTTATGCTGTCCCCCACAGCACAGACAATTCCGTTCCCTGTCTAGTCATACCGGTCACCGGACACTGGTGAACTTCTATTTCTCCTTCAAGTCTGTGAAGCTGCGTGGAGTTCCTCAGAAAAAGTCAAAACCCTCTCTGTGCACACTTCTATTCCAGAACATATCTTTTATTTAGAACTCAAATTTCCTCAGGCACCACCAGCCTATGCTTCAGAATGACAACAACTCAACATTAACAGTTCAAATGTCACGGACTGACTGGTCCTTCACATACTGTCTTGAGCAAAGTCTCTTCCTGTGTTATTTCTGAAAACTTACGGGTGTGCCTCATGGACTCCTGTGAATGGTCCTATGTTCTGTTCTGCTGCGGAATCCATCTAAAGGAGAGCTAAAAAGAAACAGCAGTCCCCACCACGGCTTCATACTCAAGTGAGCTGCAGTTTCAGCCTCCGCCAGGAGTGGAATTTTAAACCAATCAGCCTGGGACGCCCTGGTCAGCATCAGTGAGGTCACCTGTGAGGAAGTCAAGTAATGAAGGATAGTATTGCCTGAGAAATGGCAAACGAATGAAACAGCCCAATGACCGCCCCAGTTTTCTGACCTGAGAAAGTGTCTAGGCTGTGGTGCAGGGATAGAACCACGGTAGGGTCCAATGGACTGCCTGAGCTGAGGAGACAGAGCACAGAGTGTGGAGAAAGCAAGGCAGCTCAAGTTCATGGGCAGAATGCCAGAGAAGAGAGAGCTGCCGAGGGTACTTGGTGAGCTCTGATCAGCACCTACCTTCAAGGAAGCTACCCAAAGCCTAAGGCCTGGGAGAAAATCCATCTAAGAGGGTCAGACAGAAAGGGCCCAACAGTCACACAGGTGAATCTACTTACCTGCCAGCTCAGAAAAACTCCTAATTTTTCCTCTAATTCTTGTAAGTTGTGTGTCCTTGGCCGAGTTATTTAAATTCTCTGTGCTTTCAGGGCACCTGGGTGGTTCAGTCAGTTAAGCTGCTGGCCTCGGGTAAGGTCACGATCTCAGTTTCCGGGTTCGGCCCCACGTCGGGCTCTGTGCTGACAGCTCAGATCCTGCAGCCTGCTTCAAGTTCTGTGTCTCTCTCTCTCTCTGCCCCTCATCTGGTCGTGCTCTGTCTCTGTCTCTGACAATAAAAGTTTTTTAAAAAGCTGTTTTTAATTCTCTGCGCTTTCAATCTCTTGGTCCATAAATTGCTCAAAAATAAATGTATTTACCTCAAAGGGTTGGTGTCACCATTTTAAGGAGATAATACAAATAAAGGACTAAACATAGTGCCTGATGCTTGTTAAAGTGTTAGTTTTTATTATTATCCAACATATTTGGGATTGGTTGGTTAATTGAAAAAGCTTACTGAAGTGTGGAGTCACAAAAGAGAAAGATAAATACAGTGGAATAGGCTGCTTGCATCTCAAGATCTGTTTTCCCTTCTCTCTGAGTAATTAACGAGGGCATCTAAAATACTACGTAGGACTCCCTGCTTTCCGGTATCCATGTCTTGTGAAATCCCACTCCTTGAGTGTAGGCTGGGCCCGTGACTTGCTTCTAACAAAAATTATATGGTGGGGCGCCTGGGTGGCTTAGTCGATTAGGCGTCCGACTTTCGCTCGGGTCATGATCTCGCGGTTCGTGGGTTCAGACCCCGCGTCGGGCTCTGTGCTGACTGCCAGCTCAGAGCCTGGAGCCTCTTTCAGAGTCTGTGACTCCTTCTCTCTCTGACCCTCTCCTGCTCACACTGTCTCTCTCTCTCTCTCTCCTAGAAATAAAATAAAAATATTAAAAAAAATTATATGGCAAAAGTGATAGAAAGAATATCACTTCTGAGATTAAGTTACCAAAAGATTCTGGCTTCTGTCTTGCTCTTTCCCTTGGTTTTTCCCCTTCCTGCTCTGTTCCACCTTGTGTATTATGAGCTGCCCCCTGCAGGGCCTCATAGGACAAGAAATCGATTTCTCTGGCAACAGCCAACAAGGACTTGATGGCTGCCAATGGCCTTGTGACTGAGCTTGGAAGTGGATCTTCTGAGGATGCTGACAGCCAATGGAGTGAGCCCAGAAGCAATCCTCTCCAAACAGAGCCTTGGCCAACACCTTGACTAAGCTGCATCCAGCTTCCTGATCCACAAAAACTGTGAGGCAAATGTTTCCCGCTTTCAGCCATTACATTTTGGGGGGATTTGTTACAAAGCAATAGTTAACTAGTACAGCTATAGAAACTCTGATTTTAGCTGAACAGATAAACTTCCAGTCTATTTTTTACCATGCTGTTTCTCAGCCTAACAGATGTGGCCAGGTAATAGAGTTATAGCCAACAGAACGTGAGCGATGATGTATGGAACTTTCAGACCAAGGCTTTTAACATGTGGCTATGCAGGTTCCATTCCCTTTCCCATTCCTCTAGACAAAACACAGGAGGTTATGAAAACGGCAGAGCTTCAAGACGGAAAAACCTGGATCCCTGAATCACCAAACAGAGGAGGGCTACTCAATGACCAGGAACATCCATTTGAACTGTTTGTGATAAATGAATTTCTACTGTGTTGGAGTCATTATAATTTGGGGGTTTGTGACCACAGACAACCATGCTAATTAAGACTTTTATGGGAAAGGAAGAACAACTTTTCTCTGGAGTAAACCACTATGATTTTGGGTACAGGTCACAAGAAGCCTAACCTGTATCCTTGTCAATATATGTGCCTTAAGAATTTTATCTTTACCTAGATACGTATTCCCTTGTCATTCTCCAAGGCCTTTCTCTTGAGTACAGTCTGTCTGATTGGAATTCTGGGTCCTCTTTCTTACACAAACTATATGCCTAGTTCTTTGCATTTGATTTTCAGTTTCATTATGTTCAAAGCAGAGACAAGTTAAAGACTTGTGAATCAAATCAAATGCAGACTCCTACTAGACCTGGGGCTTTACAACGTCTTTCTAGGGGCTCGTTGGTGGCTCAGTCAGTAGAGTGTTTGGTTCCTTGGTTTCGGCTCAGGTCATGATCTCACTCTGTGAGTTCGAGCCACGTGTTGGGCTCTGCACGGACAGTGTGGAGCTTACTTGGGATTCTCTGTCTCTCCCTTTCTGCCCCTCCTCTACTCATGGTCTCGCTCTCAAAATAAACATTTAAAAAAAAGTCTTTCTAGTCTCTCATAACCACCTTGCCTACACCCAATTCAATAGTTATTTTTTTATTAGCATTCATCTTTATCCAGTCTTTCCAGAGCATTTTTGGTTTTCTTAGAAACAATTCCTTTTCTTTGCAGACTCAACTTTTATTAATTTGTGTAATTTACATATTATGAGTATGACACAAATAGATGGGTAACAAACACAACTAACTCTTACTAAGCATTCCTCTCAGCTGTTGGGAGGGAGCAGTTTGGTTTACACAGGTGTGAACCAAAGCGAGGAGAGGGAATGTGTAGACTCCGAAACAGTACCAGGCAGGGAGCTGGCAGTCAGCACAGAGCCCAACGCGGGGCTCGAAAGTGGACAGTGACTTTAGGAAGAGCTTCTACTATATGCGATGTGTACGTTTAGGAAAACAGAGACCATAGATTTCATCTACTTTTCAGAGAGAGCTCTGATCTCTAAAATATTAAATACCATCCTAAAAATTAAAAACTAATCCATGACACCAAGCTGAGCACTCAATAGCTTCTCTTCCTATATCTGTTTTTGGGTATTTGTGCGTTTACCTTTTTCTTGAGTACTCCTTTTCCTCTAAAAACTAAATTCATACAGGGGCACCTGGGTGGCTCGTGTCTGACTCGCAGTTTGTGAGTTTGAGCCCCCCAGCAGGCTCTGTGATGACAGTGTGGAGCCTGCTTGGGATATTCTCTCTCTCTCTCTCTCTCTCTCTCTCTCTCTCTCTCTCTCTCTCTCTCTCTCTCCCTCCCTCCCTCCCTCCCCCTAGTTGGCTAGCAGGTGTGTGCTCTCTCAAAACAAACTTAAAAAAAAAAAATCAGACTCTAAAGGTCAGTTGAGAATTTTCCAAGTAAATGAGGCCCCCTAACTCTGCTGAGGTCAAATGTTCCCAGCACTGAGAAAGTGACTCTGACCATGCCGTCTAAAGGAAAAGCCCTTATCAATTTTGATCCCTTCACCTTTTTGTTTTCTTCATAGCATGTATCACTGTTTGTTGTATTATCTAGTACATACTCAATGATAAAAATTCTAGCTTTCAGGATATATTTCACATGTGTTTATAATGTCAATATCAGATTTCCCAGTCTTTCAAGACAGGTGTGTCTTTTTTTTATGGGAAATTACTTAAGTGAAGGAGAAAAATACACTTATGGACTAAACAAACCACTAAGGGAGCCTACAGCAGCCACAAATTTGGAAACTTTGTACGAGGGAGATGCCTTTTAAATCTGTATCAATACAAGGAAATCTCACTAGAATGAAGCTGAGATGTCAGCAGCTGGAGCTCTTACACCCCACCACTCCTAGTCCATTGCAAACACAGCAGGAAGAGCCTGCCCTGCGAGTCTATTTACTTTTGCTATTACTTTACTACCCCAGTAGGAGAAAGGCTTTCCTCTGCCCAGACAACAACTCAGCCAATGAAAACCACTATGGCTCCAACTCCCAGGGCATTCCAATGGACTTTTAATTTATAAAAGCCTTCCCAAGTTCCCCTTTTCCTCTATAAACTGCCAATCTTTTCTTTTGCTCTATGGATTTGCCTGTGATTTTCCCATCGCTTGCTTGTCCCCAGCTGCAATTCTCTGCTATTCTCGAACAAAGCGCCCCCCACCTTTTTTTTTGCTGGCAAAATAACTGGTTGTATTTTTAAGGTTAACAAATTGCATTTTCATGTTCCCCAGAAATGAAACCAAAAAAGCTTAATCCCCAAAGTTAAGAGATGAGGTGAGACCAATAACAAAGGAAACAAAGGAGAAGAAATGTGATTTAGAAAGTAAGAGGCAGGCAGGGTGGCTCATGAGAGCATTTGCCTTTGGCTCAGATGTGAGTTGGAGACCCACAGCCAGCTCTCTGTTGTCAGCACAGAGCCTGCTTGGGATCCTCTGTACTCCTTTCCCTCTGCTCCACTCCCTCTCTCTCTCTCTCTCTCTCTCTCTCTTAAAAATAAATAAACTTAAAAAAACAAGTAGGAGGCAACTGCACAGTCATCATGCCTGAAAAATATACTGTTATCAAGTCATGCTGAACACCTGCAACCACTATCCTGCTACAGGCTAATTAAAAAATAGGAGGCAAGCCACAGATGTTTTAAACAATATTCATACAAAAGGTTTTTATGATCTGGAGTTCAACAATTTCTCCCCTTACATTGTAGCATTTCTGACGGTCCTATAAGGAAACAAATGATTTCCCAAACTTTGTCCAATGTCCGGCTTTCCAGCATTTTTTTTTTCCTATTTATTCCCCTGGAGGGAGCAACATTGAAAGACCAGTCAGATTTTGGTCTCAGAGTTCGAGTTAATGCTCAAACTCATTAGAGCAGTGGTCCTCTAACGTTAACATTAGACTCACGTATGGTTTATGAAAACAGATTCCTGCCCGCCAACCTCCCCGCCCCCGCCCCCCGGGAGATTCTGGTCCATTACCTCTGAAGTCGCTCCCCCAAATTTGTATTTCCAAGGAACTCCCGAGTGATGCTGATACCGCTGGTTGGACTGTGGGAAGCACTACAATGAGGCTCGCGGGAATTCGATGTATAAGTGTGACCACCGCAATTTACGTTTAGAAAGGCAAACTTCGCAAAAAAACAAAACAAAGCAACCAATCGACCAAACAAGCAAAAACCCCGACACACTCCCAGACAAAAGCAAACCTCTAGGAAGCCACACATACTCCCGCTTAGTCTGCACAATTTGCTTTATCGGTTCTATGAAAAGGTTCGTGTCATTTAAACACCTACCTAAACCGGTTCCGCCAAATTCCCGCCATTCAAGGCCATACTAAAGGGCAGGCTCCTGCCTAAGACATAGCAGCGGTCGTCTTACGGACATTGAGCCTTCTTCACCTGCGTGGAAAAATGCACCGCCCGCTCCCCACCTCCCCGACCCGACTTGACATTGACCTCAAAGGGGCTATCTACTTCCCTCAAGGTAGAGCATCGGTTTTAGGAATGTTTGCATGAATACAGTAAACCTGCTTCGGGCAGGACCGGAGCTACACACGTCAGTGACAGTTAAAAGAACAAAAAACCGAAACGCTAAACTCCTGCCGCCGCTACGGTGCTGGAACCACCCTCTCTTCCACCTGGGGGACGGAAGGGGCTTGGCCGAGCGCGCGGCGCCCACGTGACCGCCGAGAGCCGCGCACAGCTAAGTCGCGCGATCTGCCGTCATATCAGCTTATGCCGCCGGCCCCTGATTGGCTGGCGGCTCCTGCCGCTAGGAGCGTGGGTCTGGCCACGCCCCTCCGGGGCCGGCCCGCTGGCTGACCGCGGTTGGCCTCACTGTGGCCCCCGGCCGACTACGACCCGAAGGAGGTGGATCGGCGGCGGCGGAACCCTCGGGAGGTAGGGGTGACAGGAGGGCGTGGAGGAGGCGGCGGAATACCGCCGGAGCGGGATGGGCGAGGAGAGGAAGGAAAGCGGAGGGAGAGAAATCGGCAGGGTGGGTCCCAGGTGCGGAAGATGGGCGCGCGCCGGACGCTTTCTTTCACCACTGGCTGAGGGTGTCAAGCTCCTGGCGGGCGCTGGGGCTCCGGCAGTGACCCGTGGCCGGGATTGGCAGGCAGCCGGGCGTCCTGGCAGTGTGCGCAGGCTGTGATGGGTCGAGTGCGGGGCGCAGAGGGCGCTCGCTGTCCCGGGCTGGCGGGGGTGGGAAGAGGGGCGGCCGGAGACCTGGGGCCTAGCCCGGCCAGAAATTTCGGGGCGCCGAGGAGGCACGCACGTGAAAGCAACAGACACAGCGAGGGACGTGAAGAAAACGAGCTGTGTGATGTTGGCCTCTGCGAATCGCTCATCCCAGGGAAGTCTGTCCAGCGATCGCTCATGCTTTGCTTTGAGACAGATTTCCCTGTGTTTTGGAGGGTTCCCTCCCCCCACTTTTTTAAAGGGGCAAAGATATTAGGCTGTGACCTCCTGACCATTGCAGTGCAAACCCCAGTTACTGCAACGTAATTCGAATGGAGGGACAACAGTCCACCGGTTGTAAAGACTAGAAGAGAAGGGAAATACTGTATCCATTTAGCATCGAAAAAGGAGAAAATCATGTCTCTTGGCATCCCTGTGTTATAGCAGAGTAAATTTGGAGGTTGTGTAAAGTTTCAAACGTCAGTACATAAAGTTTCCAAACTGGAAAGCTTGTGGCAGGCAGATATTTTCTTTTGATTTTTAAAAAAATGTTTATTTTCGAGAGAGAGAGAGAGAGAGAGACAGTGTAAGCAGGGGAGGGGCAGAGAGAGAGGGAGACACTGAATCCTAAGCAGGCTCCAGGCTCCGAGCTGTCAACACAGAGCCTGACTCGGGAGCTCGAACCCACGAACCTCAAGATCCAGACCAGAGCCAAAGTCAGGCACCCCTAGGCAGATATTTTTGACCAAAACCTTCCGTCAGGTTACCTGTCTTTATATCACCTTCAGTGTGTGCGTGTGTTTAGGTTTCTAATGATAAACATCTAAAAAAATAAGTACATGATCCTTGATCACTTACAGAAATGCTTGTCCATTCATTATGTAATGTAATTAGCATGGAATACTGAGAATTCCCGTTCCGTGTTTATACAGTTCGAGAGAGAATGAGAGAGAATATAATGTAGAAGCTGGGAGAACAGACTCTGGAATATACATCCCAGTTGTTACTTGTTACTTAAGTTATTTAAACACTCCTGCCCTCAGTTTCCCTTTCTCTAAAGTGAGGGTTACAGAATAACCTACCTCCTAGCATTGTGAGAATTAAACAAAGCGATACATAAAAAGCGTTTTTAAACAATACCTGGTTCTCAACAAATGTTAGCTGTTATTGTTTATACTTTTAAAATAAAGCAAAAGTAATAGTAGACTCAGTCATTCTAAGCCTTATTGCGTTTTATTAATAACTTTTATTTTTAAAAAGTTTCTTGTTTCCGTAAGTGTAAAATAATGCCAGCTTTGTTTCAGTAATGGGTCGTTAACTTAGAATCTGTGAAGATTCTAAGGGGGGTATAAACCCCTTAAAATTATATGCAAAATTATTTGAATTTGCAGTCACTGAGAATGTTAACAATTAAGGCGCTGAAGAGTTGAGATAGTGATGAAGAGGCCCTGGAACTTAGTGCAAGTTTACGAACTTGGACTCTGTGGGGCACCTGGGTGGCTCAGTCAGTTGAGCGTCCAGCTCTTGATTTGGGATCAGATCATGATCTCACCATTGATGGGTTCGAGCTCTGTATCAGGTTCTACACTGCCATTAGGGAGCCTGCTTGGGATTCTCTGCCTCTGCCCCTCCCCTACTCGCACCTCCTCCTTCTGTCTGTCTCTCTAAACAATAAAACATAAATTAAAAAAAAAATAGACCTTGGACTTTGTAACCAGATAGCATGTGTTTGAATTCCCACTCCAGCATTTGTTACTTGATAATCCCAAACATTACTTGAATTTCCTGTGCCCAGCTTCTTGATCCATAAGGTAGTACTAGCACCTAACTCATAGGACTTCTTGAAAGGGTTAAATGAACTAATATTTACGGTGCCTAGTATACAGTAAATACTGATACTAAATATTATCAATTATTTTTCAAAGGAAAACCAATGACCTCTTTCTCCCTTAGGTTAAAGTAATTTTGACTCAGCTTTGGCTCCCATAACAGCAGTTCTGATATCTCCAGTTATTAGAAACTAGAAATGTCCTTAAACCTTAAGAACAATTCTGTCATGAAGATATGTTATCTCATTTTACAGATGTGGGTTTGAATATAAACTTCAAATTTGAATTGCAGTTTTGAGAGTGTATTGTTCCTGACTTCAAAAGATTTTTTGGCTAGATGTCATAAAGCATAGCAATATATGCAGGAATGCTTAATATCTACCTTTGACAAAGAGAATCAATTGAAGTCAAAATTCTAAAAACACTTAAAACAGATTTTATTTCACAGTATCTAAACTTCCTGGAGATTGACCGAGGTACATTCCCTCCTCCCTTCCAGGCACTGATTTTTTGTCACGGTGATTATATAAAGGGAATATACAAATTAACACAGCTAGCATGGTCCTCAGATAAAAGCAAAACTGAAGTTAAGGACTGAGATCTTAGGAAAGTTATTACTTACATCTGCTATTGAAGGTCGACTAAAGTAGATTCTTGGTTAATGTTTGAGTTGTTTTGGGCTGCACTGTACTGTATTTACTTAGGGCTACGGGACAGTGTACCTAACATGCAGATTAGTCCATAAACTCTAAGCAACCTGTAGTGGTGTCACAATGTCTTTCTCAGTTGTTGGCTAGTTTTTAAAGGTTTGTGTTTCCTGGTTTCTGCCCCTTTTGGCTTCGATTTCAACTACCACAATCTCACTTTTGAACTTCAGATTCATATTTGCATGTAGTCTACTGCTTTATGTCTAAGAGTAAACATAGAGTTGAAGCTTATTAGTCTATGCTAATTAGATGTAAGACTCAAACTGAAGCCATCATTCTGTATACACCCCAGTCCCTGTGGCACCGAATATACAGCTCTGCCAATAGTCCCTCTTTTGATCATGATGACATCACTGTCCATTTGGGCCAGCTAAAATCTCATAGTCATCCTAGATTTCTCCCTCTTTCAGATTCCAGTATTTAATTGGTTGTCAAGCCCTGTGGTTTTATGGGTTTTTTGTTTTTTTTTTTTAAGCAGGTGCCACACCCACTGCTGAGCCCAACAGGGGGCTTGAACTCATGACCCTGGGTCAAGACCTGAGCTGAGATCAAGAGTCAGACGCTTAACCAACTGAGGCACCCAGGCGTCCCAAGCCCTATGGGTTTTTTACTTGCTCAATCTCTGATGAATATGTATGTTCTTAGAGCTGGGCTAGACTACCACAGGAGCAACCAAATTAGTCAGTCTCTCTCTCTCTCTCTCTCTCTCTCTCTCCCCCTCTCTCCCTGCTTCTCTTCAATACTTGTATTCCTAATGGAATGGTTTCTATGAAGTACAAGTCTAATTATAACCTTTTCCCTGCCCAGAAACCTTTTGCATCTCTCCGTCGTTGTATAAGGGAAAGTTCGATTTCCTGGCAGGGCAGCAGAGCCCTTCACAGTCTGATACCACTTTGCTTTTATAAGGTTTGCCCCCAAACATTTTCTTCCCCTCTGTTTTACCCATCACACTGTTTGGTACCCACCAGTGACACCCGTTGAGCCACGAATGTAGCATGACTTTTTCCATGCCTTTGCAAGTTGCTATTTTTATTTGAAATGCCTATCTCTAACCTTTTCTTTCTGATAATGTCCTTGAACACATGAATCAGATGTGTGTATACCTTTATGATAGCATTTGCATTGATGTAATTATTTCTGTAATTGCCTTATCTTGCACATGGATTTCGACTGTATCTTTTCAGTCTTTATAAGCTCATTATCGAGTTTAGAGCTTGATGCTTAATTGTTATTTGAATGAATTAACAATATATGGTGAAGGATATATGTCAGTTATCTGGCGTGTGGCATTAGTTAAAACTTTCCATACCAAAGTGAGAAAAAAAAAATGCTTACAATGCCTATCGCAAAAAAGGAGCTAAACACTCTTCATAAATAAGGACTTCTAGAATTTGATTTTAAGAAACTGAAAACCCAGTGGGAAAATGGGCAAGGGATAAAAACATAACTTCACAGAAAACATATAAACTATTCTAAATAGGTGTACTCATGCTCAACCTCACTGATAATAAGAAAAAGATAAATATATACTGAGATATCATTTCTTTGCTATCAGATTAGCGAGCATCTTAAAGTTTGATGCTATTCTCTGTTAAGGTTACAGGGAAACAGATGCTATGGCCTTGCAAAGGGGTACAGTTCCTGGCAGAGCAATTGGACAGTGTCTACCAGAGTTACCAATGCAGTTCATCTCTGCCCTAGCTCTTCTGCTTGTAGAAATTTATACACTGTAGGGTTAATCGTTGTAACATTGCTTTAAATCGCCTAAGATTAGAGTCTATCCAAATCCATGCACATGAGTTAAATAAATAGCAGTGAAGTCACACAAAGGAACATACGACCATAGTCCCATAGCCACACTTTCAAAGCCTGAAAAGCCCTGAAAAACCAGAAGGGTTTTGTTTTGTTTTTTAAAGATTGGCACTCAATCCCATTTTGTGTTGGTTCCCCTGTCAAGAACCCCCAACCCTTGCAATTTGCTGGGACTGTTTTGGTTACTTTGATTTTAATTGCATAGGGAAACATTAAAAAAAAAAAAAAAAAGGTAGTGAAAGGTAGCCCATTGTAACAGAATTAATGGAAGCATCTGTCATTAGTAATACGTGGAACACTGAGTTATGTATTGTAGGAACTTGTGCACAGTGTGTCTGTGAGGCCTCCTGCTGAAAAAGATGGTGTGGGCATTGCCACCATATGTGACTTAAAGACTAGAAAAACAGATTGCCCAAGTTTTACACTGGTGATGAGGACCAGAAAGAACTAAAGAAAAGGGGAAACCATTGCCCAGGACAGAAAACGAAGATCCTTAACCACATTCTGATTAAGTGGATGTGACAACAAGAACATAAATAAATGCCACCAATGGCTTTGTTGATCTTGAAACAAGCTAGAATACATCATGAAGCATTACTGCTGGAGATGACTGTCAGGATTAAGAAGGGAGGAGTCAGAAATTTAGAAAGCAGCATAATGAAAAATATCTGAAAATATGGTGAAAATTACTCTGGTGGTCATGAAACAGCTAAATATGACCCTGATGAATTGGCCAGGGTAATACCCAATGGCGCCCTGAGTGCTAAATACGTTTGCAATGGTGGTGGGACGTCGTGGTGGCATATTGTTAATTGCTTTGCACAGAAACTGTGCCACTTTGCAAGGCCGTAGCAGTGTAGAATAGTGCCTGCTTTCCTGCAGCCTTACCACCAGAGAATATCCTCAGACTTCAGGATATTTGTTCATCTGACAGCAAAGAAATGGTATCTCAGTATATATTTACATGTACGGCATTTGAACAAGCCTCACAAAACACCTGGGCAAAAATCTCCAGACTGGCTCACTAAACACCTGAGGGATCCAAGCTCTAGGCAAGCCGGACTGAAGACAATGGAAATTTTTAAGTTATTCACCGACCACTCTGTTGTGCATCCTCCTCCTCAAATAGTTTGCAGTTACCAGCCCCTGATCCCGAGAATTGATGGAGGGGGAGAAGTGTGTTCTAGTTCTTTATGCCAAGAACATGTCTCCCTGGGGCGCCTGGGGGGCTCAGTCGGTTGGGCGTCCAACTTCAGCTCAGGTCATGATCTTCGTGGTCCGTGGGTTCAAGCTCTGCGTCAGGCTCTGTGCTGACAGCTCAGAGCCTGGAGCCTGCTTTGGATTCTGTGTCTCCCTCTCTCTGCCCCTCCCCTGCTCACATACTGCCTCTCTCAAAAATAAACAAACAAACAAAAAGGAATGTCTCCCTTTGTCCTGTCAGTGGGAGGAGTGGCTTTTCCATCTGTCACAAGAACAGATAGTCCCTGACTTCTGCGGTTGAGATAGCAGCACAGATAGCATCTAGCAAATTTATCGTAAGTCTCCATGCTGAAAGAAAATGCCCTAAAATGGGAGTCCTTTTAGGAGAGATGTGCCTCTAAAGCTCGTAGCTGAAGGAGTAAACACCTGAGTCCTTACACCTTTATGCATTGCACATCTTCACTACTTCTCATGCTGCCATAGGATATATGTTGGGAAAGAACCCCGAGATGACATTAGATCCAGACTGATGCCACTTACCAGCTTGATGTCCCGGAAAAAAACCTTCTGGGTGTCAGTTTCTCAGAGCTTTGACGTCCCCTTGTATAACACGAAGATCGGACCCGAGGTGATATTTAAGGTCCCTTCTGGCTCTTAGGGTGGCATTTTTCATACATGGTTTTTCTGAAAATGTTTCTCACTGAGAAATATCAAATGGGTAAATAATCGTTGCACGTGCTTATCCTTTAGGGGCCAAGATGGATCTTGTACTCAGTGCTGCAGATTATTATTTTTTTACGCCGTACGTCTACCCAGCCTGGTGGCCTGAGGACAACATCTTCCGGCAAACCATTAGTCTCCTAATTGTAACAAATCTCGGCGCTTATATCCTTTATTTCTTCTTTGCCACACTGAGCTATTATTTTGTCTATGATCATTCGTTAATGAAGCATCCACAGTTTTTAAAGGTAAGTGATTTTCTTACCTACCTTTACCTGTTTTTACTGTAAAAATAATATATTTGTGTGTGAGATTTTCAGATCAAACTGGTTATAACCATTAAGTAAAATTTTTGCAACCAGCCTATCCGAGGCTGGGTTAGATGGTTTTGGTAGGGCTGATCCCCTCTCTCCTCTCAATTGAAACAAATAAATGAACCCAACTTCTTTTTTTTCTTTTTTTTAAATTATAAGCCTGGTGTCTTGCTAGATACATAGAATTTCTTTGTTAACAATGATGAATAAATGCACACATTTGTGTAATTGTTGACTTTCACAAACTGAAATATGTTTTTACTACATATATATCTTTTGACCATATAGGAGATTGTGGATTTATTTGCAGTCATTTTCTAATTCAGTTATTTATATTTATCAGTTCCTCCAAGGACTGAAAAAAGAGGTTTTGAAATTCATGAAAGAAAGAATCATTTTATAAATAGAAATCTAGAATGCAGATTCTGTGAGAAAGAAAGAATAAGGATTTATGGTACTTCTTGCATTTGCTCTTTAAAAAAGAAGTACTTTCCTTACACATGCATTTCCACATACTAACTTTTGTTTTTAATGTTTTATTTATTTCTAGGAGAGAGAGAGAGAGAGACAGCGTGAGCAGGGGAGGGTCAGAGAGAGAGGGAGTCACAGACTGAAACAGGCTCCAGGCTCTGAGCTGGCAGTCAGCACAGGGCCTGACGCGGGGCCCGAACCCACGAACCACGAGATCATGACCTAAGCGAAAGTCGGACGCTTAACCGACTAAGCCACCCAGGCGCCACTCCGCATATTAACATTTTAACAGAACACTTTGGCAGCAAGCTCCTTCACATAAAAGAGATTTGAAAAGTCCATTCCAAGACTATTTCATGCTGGTTTTGTTTAACACAGATTGTGTCATTTTTAAGTATTGGAAATTTCATTTTCAGAATCAAGTCTACAGAGAGATTATGTTTACTGTCCAATCACTGCCATGGATTAGTATTCCCACTGTTTCATTGTTCCTGCTGGAGTTGAGAGGGTACAGCAAATTATATGATGACATAGGAGAGTTTCCAAGTGGTAAGTAAATAATATGAACATGAGGCACAGAGTAGTTTCTCTCCAGAACCAAACCTGCCTCTTTTCCTTTTCTTTAAAAATAATTACAGATTGTTTGTGGGATTTTTTTTCATTTAAATTTTTTTTTATTTTACTTAATTTTTTTAATAGTTTATTTATTTTTGAGACAGAGACAGAGCATGAGTGGGGGAGGGGCAGAGAGAGAGGGTGACACAGAATCCGAAACGGGCTCTAGGCTCTGAGCTGTTAGCACAGAGCCTGATGCGGGGCTCGAACCCACGAACCGTGAGATCTGACCTGAGCCAAAGTTGGATGCTTAACTGACTGAGCCACCCAGGTGCCCCTATTTAAAATTTTTTAATGTTTATTTATTTTGAGAGAGAGAGACAGACAAAGCACGAGCAGGGGAGGGGCAGAGAGAGAGGGAGACACAGAATCTGATGCAGGCTCCAGGCTCTGAACTGTCAGCACAGAGCCTGATGTGGGACTTGAACTCACAAACCATGAGATCATGACCTGAGCTGAAGTTCGTCACTCAGCCAACTGAGCCACCCGGGCATCCCTTAGTTTATTTAAAAAAATTTTTATTAATTTTTATTTCAGAGAGAGAGAGCAGGGGTGAAGGGTGGAGGGTGGGCAGTGGAAAGAGAGAATCTCAAGCAGACTCTACGCTCAGCCCAGAGCCCAATGTGGGGCTCGATTTCATGACCCTGGGATCATGATCTGAGCCAAAATCAAGAGCTGGATGCACAACCGGCTGAGCTACCCAGGTGCCCCTGTTTAATTGTTTTTTAATGCTTTGTTTTTATGCATTCATGGCTTGGCACATATGTACATTTTCTAATCTATCAATGTTAAAGTCTTGGTTGTGGATGGAATTGTGCTTAGGAGAAGATGGATGTGATCAGAGATAGAGCTTTGCATTTATTTGGCATTCTTTTTATTGAATTCATACACCCACAAAGCTCATATAGTACATGATAACTATAGAAAATCAGAAAATACAGATTTTTAAATCCACTGCCCTGCTACCTAGAAACTACCTCTTTGGACATACATCCTTCCACTTTTCTGTGCATGTATACTTCATCATTTATGTTACAAAAATGAAGCCCTGCTACACATACTGGTTAGGACTTCGATTTTTTTTTTCTTAGTGTATATATGGCCATCTTTTCATGTCAGTAAATATTGACTTACATAGTATATTAGTTACAGTATCACATTATGTAGATATCCATAGTTTATTTAAATGATCCCCAAATTTTAGACTTTTAGATTATTCCTTTTTTTCTTTTGTAGCCAGCCCTGCGGTGACTAACCTTAATTTTTGTGAAATTCTGAAATTATTTAATGAAAATAACGTTTCTAGTATCTAGCATTAGAAAGCAAGAATAGTAGTGAGCATTTATTAAGTGGTAATATGTACCAGCTACAGTTCTAAGCTTTTCGCATGTCCATTTTATTCTACATCAGGTCTAGGACATAGGTCCTATTATTACGTTCCTTTTAGGTGAGTAAATTAATGTACAGAGAGTGCCAGTAACTTGCGCAGGTCATTCAGCAAATAAGTGGTCTGTCTGGGACTGGCCCCCAGGCTCGCTGCTACCAGCACCTGCCATCCAAGTAAGAGGTTAGATATTGAAAAGAAGGAATCAGAATTATACAGTAGGATGATGAATTGACTAGGCCTTGAAAAGTGCAGGACTATGAGTAACAAATAAAAGGAGAAAGGGCATTCTAGATATATGGAAGAGAATGAGTAAAGGTAAAGAGATGAAACTTGCAAGACGTGGGGAGGACATTGAGTAAACCGGCCTGGTTAGTATAGGAACAGACGAGGCAGGGAAGAGCAGAAAGAGTTGGGTTATGGAGTAACTCCTAGGTTTAATGTATTTAGTGGGAAATAAAGTTCTAAGCAGGAAGACCGTATGTAAAGATATGTCTTATTAGGATCAATGTGAAGGAAACATTAACTGTGTTATTTATGCCCAGAGATTTAAAGTGTAAAGAAGTCTCGAAGCATAGGTTTTTCTCTGTCTCATAAGTGTCTTCATAGTTTGACATTTTAGGTGGGGCACTATAAGAGGCGAATGAGGAAATGAGCAGATACCAAAGAGATTAGGGAGATTAATTTATAAGGTATTGAATTAGCCAAAGCGGTACATAGTGTTGAATCTGTGATCGTATTTTGCCCACTCAGATGGACAAGTACAAAGTAAACTCTGATCCTGTAAGCAGATCTTGCTTCTGACCCACCCTGTTGTTTCTTCTAGGCTGGTTTCGGCTTCTTGTTAGTATCCTGTCCTTCCTCTTTTTCACTGACATGCTGATCTACTGGATTCACAGAGGCCTTCATCATAGGCTTGTGTATAAGGTAGAGTGATTTTTAGGGGAAAGTGAAAAAATACATCCATTTCAGTGGTGTATGGTTACAAATTCTGATTTCTGTTTCCCAGAGTCTCCTGTAACTTACTAATACCTAAGTAGCCATAGCATGACAAATACCAGGTTCATTTTGTTTGGGTCCTTCATGGGTCTGGAGGGGCTATGTTAAAATTTTACCACGTTCAGGTAAAGGAGGGCATTTTATAAAGTGATTTGCCGAATTTACATTGATTCTTTAGTTAGGTCATTTCCACAACATGAGCATGAGAAGCTAACTTGGAAAGTAAAGGTGGCTATTAACTGTGTTCTTCCTTCTGTAGCGCATTCACAAACCTCACCATCTCTGGAAGATTCCTACTCCATTTGCAAGTCATGCTTTTCACCCTGTGGATGGCTTCCTTCAGAGTCTACCTTACCATATATACCCTTTTGTCTTTCCATTACACAAGGTGGTTTATTTAGGTTTGTACATCTTGGTCAACATCTGGACAATTTCCATTCATGATGGTGATTTCCGTGTTCCCCAGATCTTACGGCCATTTATTAATGGCTCAGCTCATCATACAGATCACCACATGTTCTTTGACTATAACTATGGACAATATTTCACCTTGTGGGATAGAATTGGAGGCTCATTCAAAAATCCGTCCTCCTTTGAAGGAAAGGGACCACTGAGTTATGTGAAGAAGATGTCAGAAGAAAAGTGGAACAGTCATGCAGAAAACGGTTGTAAAAATGAAAAATTATTTAGTGGAGAGCTTACAAAGACCGAGTAGTAGAGTGTTGCCCTGTTACTGAATATGATGAAATATGTTTAGTAAAGAAAAATAATCTACATACACACAACGAGGAGACTTAGCAAATAAATGGTATTTGAAAGTCCGCATTGTGGGTACTGCTGATCATGATGGTAGACAAGGAAATATGCTGTGAACACCAAGATCTTTAACTTCATGCTTACCATACTAGGTGTTGCTCTAAAGGTGTTGTTGGTCTAGCTATAGTCTAGCCAGCATATCTATAATTTGTATAGCCTCAACAGTTTTTATAAGGATAGAGAAATTATTGAGGGGACTAGGTTATGTCCTTTTGCCTTAAGCCACCCATACTGATTAAGAAAAATATGTTGTGCTTGATAATACCAGACTAAGCATCATAAAAAAGAAATACTAATAGAAAGAAATATGGTTACTTATTTCAGGAATGGTTAAGTCTTTGACGTCAGTATGAAAACAACTACCTACAGTATTTTGTTCATGTGGAAACATCAGTGTGAAAACAAAATTCTGATAAAACATATTAGCAGTCAAGTAAATGACCTGATTAATAGCAGGTATAATAAGATTATCATCTTCCTACATGTGGGAAGCTTATTCTCTGCGAACATTGTCAACTATTACATTTTACTGGTGAAAAATATAAATTAGAATTTTAAAAAATACTGATACCACCATGATTTAATCCAAACTTGGGATTATTTTAAGATTTTGATGGTTATTGTTTTAAACCATTGTTTAATAAGTGTAAAATTATGTGAACCTGAATATAGTTAGAAAGGGAAATTTGATACCCAAGTAATATATTTGACACTACTGCTTTTTTAATTAAATGGATGCACCGCACTTTTGATATGTTTCAAAGTTACAATCCTGTAATTTCCTATGAAAGGAAGTAATTGCCAAATATTTAGGCCTATCACTGAAGATTAGCTTTGAAAACTTATTTTCTTTCTGTCCTCTCCCTTCACTTTTCCCCATAATCTGTGCAAAAAGACTTAACAAATATGTTCATAAAGAAATGTTGTGTGTTGTAACAAATATATTGGAAGAACATGGTTTGGAAAGGCATTCTTATAAGCTATTTATGTAAAATCAATAAAAGTTGATTATTACTATTATTGAACTGTATCAGTTAAATATTGTAACAGCACAAAGGATTCTTTGTACAAATTCTGTATGAATTTGAAACCACAGAAATGATGTGCATCTTCAGAACTTTTAAATGTTCCCAAGCGCTCAAGTTCAGGAGAGAAAGAGGGCATATCACATTATTTTCATATTTCACATTTTTATTAGGTTTGAGTGTTTTAGCAAGAGACCAGTCATAAAGCTTAATGCTTGGTATCCTGAAGAAAATCTTTTTTTTCTGAGTTACTGTTAATGGTGTCCTACTACTTAAACATACTAGGTGCACCTGGTGTTTTGTGACTGATAAATGCAGACAAGTGATTTTCACTAACACCCCCCCCCCCCGGCTCCAGTGCTCCATTTTGCCCCCCAAAATTAGGAAATTAAGAAGTAAACTTTGTTTCTGGTGATAATGACAGCTAATATTCAAGTTTTCTATTTCTTCCTGTTTTGGCTTTGGTAGTTTGTATGTTTCTAGGAATTTATCCATTTCTTCCAGGTTGTCCAATTTGTTGGCATATCGTTTTTCATAATATTCTCTTATAATAGTTTGTATTTTTGTGCTATTAGTTGTCTCTCCTCTCATTTGTGATTTTATTTATTTGGGTCCTTCCTCTTTTCTTTTGGATAAGCCTGGCTAGAGTTTTATCAATTTTATTAATGTTTTTCTAAGAATGTGCTCCTGGTTTCACTGATCTGTTTTTTCTTTTGGTTTTTTAGTTTCTATATCATTTATGTCTGCACTAATCTTTACTATTTCCTTCTTTCTGCTGGTGTTAGGCTTTGTTGTTCTTTTTCTAGTTCCTTTAGATGTAAGATTAAGTTGTTTGGGACTTTTCTTGCTTCGTTGGGTAGGCCTGTATTGCTGTGTACTTCCCTCTTAGGACTGCTTTTGCTGTGTCCCAAAGGTTTTGGACTGTTTTGAATGACAGCTAATATTTATTGAGCTTGTGCTCTTGATCAGGCACTATTACAAGTCCTTGACATGAGGAAATGGGGATGCAGTTGTCTGACTTTTCCAAGGTTATTTCTCTCTCATTGTAAAGCCAAGTGTGGATGTTTCTAGTCGGTGGACAGCTTTCCACAGCCATTCTGAGACCCAGGCTCCTTCCATCTTGGGGCTGCCTGTCTCTAATTTACAGAACCTTCCTCGTTGAAGGAGCCCACAGAGGAAGAGGGAGAAGTACCCTCTGTGGGTCAGGCCTGAGAGTCTTGCATATCCCTTGCCATGTTCCTTTGGACAAAACTTAGCTGTATGGCCAATCACACCGAAAGACTTTGATTCTGGAAAATGTGTCCAATTGTGCCTGGGAGCCTGGGGCAACTGCTTTCTGCAACAGCTAGCCAGTTTGCTATGCTCACATAATTTATTCCTCTTTTGGGGGGTCCCAGTAAAGGCATTGAAGTGGTGAATAGACCCCAGAGTATTTCAAGGTATCTTTGTATCCTTAATTCCCCAATTCCCATTGTGAGTGTTAGTTTCCTCTAGATTCTTACTTCTGTGTCGCTAATAGAAAAGAAAGGACAGAATTTATCGGGAGAGGAAAGCTTCCTAAAGATGTTAATAATAATCAGACTAATCTGTATCCTCTTGCCTTTTTTTCCTTTTTTTTCCCACCTCTTTTCTTTAATCTCATTAAGCAGTATTACAGTAAGTAGTCCCACCATTATTTTCTATACTACTAGTGCATTGTCCAAGGCTCCTTTAGAGGAGTTCAGACAATATTCATGGAAGTGAGGATCTAAATTCCTTCTCACAGGAACATCAAGTGCAAGGCTTTCCCCCTTGACTTTGAAACCTTTTATAGTTAAAGAACAGATAGGGACGGTCAGCTTTTTCCACTTTTATGGTAGAAATTGGGAAATGGATGAAGGTGGTACAAGAACACATTTTGAAAACACATTTTGTCTCTGTTTCTTTGTCTCTCTGTCTCTTTATGCTGTGAATTTCCTACTTCTCGTTTTTCTGCCCCATGTTTCTTCCTCTTCCCATCTTAAGTCAGAGACAGATCCAGCAGAGAATTATGAGTTTAGGTTTTGATACATGAAGTCTGCAGTGCTAGCAGATTATTTAAATAGAGATGATGTCTGGGAGGAAGATGGAAAGTAGGAAGACAAATCAGAACAAAGATTTGAGATCGACTCGGAGAAGCAAAGTGTGAGGCCATGAGAGTGCCAAGAGAGCATGAAGAAAGAGACCCAAAGAAACAAACCAACTTAAGGGGTAAAGAACTTCCTTTCCTTGTCTTCCCTACTTCTTCAAAGTCAAACACATTGACTGGCAGTGTCCTATCAGCAGTTACTGCTTTTTGTCCTCTCTCATTGTTAACTGTACCCAATTTATTCTAGACCTCAGAATCCTTCAAAGCAGAGACAGTGTGTGAATCATTATTGTACTAAAACTATGTGTCCTTAAAAGACATGGTTGAGATGCGGGGCGCCTGGGTGGCTCAGTTCATTAAACGTCCGACTTGGGCTCAGGTCATGATCTCATAGTCTGTGAGTTTGAGCCCTGTGTTAGGCATTGTGCCAACCCCTCCCCCACAAAAAAAAAACATGGTTGAAGGTTGCTAAATACTTTGCTGAATAAATGAATGAAGTGATGGAAATGCCGTTCTCATCAGTAAGCATTTAATGAACCCTCAACAGGTGTCACACACTGCACCAGATGCTGCAGATATTTATTCTGTAGATTCTTAAACACTGTCTTTTTAGCCAATAATTCACGTCTTACTCATTAGCTGACATTTGCTAAGTGCCTGGGAGGAGTCAAAGAGAAAGTAAAGAGGATTTGGATGGGTTCTAATCAAAGATGGACTGTCTTTTTTTTCTCACTCAAAGTCACACCCCCACTGGGAATGAACGAACAACACTGGCCAGTACCCTGGATTCTGACCATATAGGAATCAGTAGTATGAGTAGCGATCACAGAGTTGAATGCATCTGTGTGGCGTTACTACAGAACAGTGCACTGGATACAAAAAGAAAAAAAAAGATCTTAAAAATTACTGGCTGATTACACCAAGAAATACTGAACCTAGGAGGACAATCTGTAACCAGCTAGAATGTAATTCATCTCCAGGGAATTAACAGACACTAATTGCTTTGGAGTTAAAACAGTGTTGAGTCCTGGCTCTGCCACTTGCAGACTATATGACCTTAGTTTATCTGTAAACTGATGAAAATACTCTCTATCTGATAAGATTAAATGCATTAGAAACAATTAAATGTCAACAGAGGCTATTATTCATGTAAATTGTGGGCCTCTGCTTTCTATTGTCATTACACCTAGGATAGCCTCTCAATGGAAATCACTTACTGGGAGAAAAAAATGCCCTTGGGTAATTTCACCTTAACATGGGAGAGTGAGAGACATGGGTTGAACGAGAAACAGGGAGCACAGAGGAAAAATCCTAAGAAAATCCAAAATTGACACATCTATCTACTGTAAATTTTCTTTGTGAGAATTGTTAAGCTCTCTAAATTATTTGTTGCTAAGTAATTTTGTTTTAAAAATGCATTGTCGGGGCACCTGGGTGACTCAGTCGGTGAAGCATCCAAATCCTGGTTTGGCTCAGGTCATGATCTCACGGTTCGTGGGATCGAGCCCTGCATCAGGCTCTGAGCTGACAGTGCAGAGCCTGCTTGGCATTCTATGTCTCTGTCTCTCTGCCCTTCCCTCTGCCCCAAACAAGTAAGTAAACTTTAAAAAGGTAGAATATTTGTGCTATCGACTTTCATCCACTTCTTGTATCATTTTGTTATCTATTTTAAAATTATAGTGCTCGCTTCGGCAGCACATATACTAAAATTGGAACGATACAGAGAAGATTAACATGGTCCCTGCGCAAGAATGACACGCAAATTCGTGAAGCGTTCCATATTTTTTGGGCATGGAGAAGGACACTTGTGGAGATGAGCACTGGGTGTTATGTGGAAACTAATTTGACAATAAACTATTTGTAAAAAAAAATGCAAAATTTGATTTTGATTAATACATAACCATGATCATGAGTTTAAAAATCAGACTAAAAATGTTACTAAAAAAAGGGAGAAAATGTCTAAATGAATCTGTACAAATGTACAAATCAATATATGAGATCTTAACAAGGAAAATATAAAAATTGTCTTTTTTAATAACTAAAGCATTTCATTAGTTAAAAGGAAAAATTCTAAATTTCCTCTTATATGTTTGGTCCTTATAGCTTCCATGGACAAAGCAGTCCTAATCACTTTAGCAAATTCCAATTAAAATACTCTAATAATGTTGAATCTCGGATAACCTATCATCTATAAAGATACAGAATCCTGAATGTTACATACAGTAAATGAAAAGGTTGAATCTGACCATGTTAACAGTATTCCACAATGAAAATAAAAGATCCAGAAAGGCAAAAATAAATAAATAAAATAAAATAAAATAATACTTTTTACACGCTAAGCCATTTCCTTAGATGAAAACGTGGCCCCCTGACATGTTCCACCAAACATGTCACCTGGAACTTAGTGCACTTTCCAATATTTGAGAGTAATTGCCATGGTGACTTTTGTCCACTGACTGCTTCATTGGGATTTTTTCTTTAATGGAGATATAATTTAAATACAGTAAAATGTACTCATTGTATGGGTTCAATGAGCTTTTAAACAGGTGTACACCATCTAAGCAACCCCCCAGTTTAGATATAAAACATTTTCAGGGAGCCTGGGTGGCGTAGTCCGTTAAGCCTCCAACTCTTGATCTCAGCTCAAGTCATGATCTCACAAGTTCGTGAGTTCGATCCCTGGATCAGGTTGTGCACTGATGGTGTGAAGCCTGTCTCTCCTCTCTGCCCTGCCTTGGCTTGTGTTTTCTCTCTCTCTCTCTCTCAAGTAAACTTAAAAACATTTAAAAAAAAGATCCAGAATATTTTCTTTACCAGAAAAAATTTTATCTTCCTTTGCGATCTCTCCACAGCCCTAGGTAACCACTAATCCACTTTCTGTTACTGGAGATTAATTTTGCTTGTTCTACAATTCCTTATAAATGGAATCAGATAGTATGTACTCTTGTGTTTAGTTTTTTTAGCTTACATGTTTTGAAATTCAGGCTATTGTGTATGTCTGTAATTTGTTCCTTTTTATCGCTGTTCCATTGCATTTATTATAATTTGGTTATCTCTGTGTCTACTGATGGATATTTGGGTCATTTCTAGGTGAGGTTATTATGAATAAAGCTGCTGCAAACCAATGTACAAGTCTGTGCATGGATTTCTGTTTCCATTTCTTTCTGGTAAAGACCTGTTAGTATAATTCCTCAGTAACAGGATAGATATATGTTTAATTTTAAAAGAAACCATCAAACTCTTCTCTGAAGTGATTGTACTATTTTACATTCCAACTACAGGTGATGAGAATTCCATTTTCTCCACATCCTCACTAACTCTCAGTATTGTCAATCCTTATTTTTAGCTATGCCAGTGGGTGTGGAGTAGTGTCTCATTGTACATGATTTTCATTTTCCTATGACTAATTTATGTTAAACACCTTTTTCATGCTTTTTGGCTGTTTTACACTATTCAAGTCATTTGGCCATATTTTTGATGAAGTTGCTTTTCTTTTATTGATTTATAAGAATTCTTATATATTCAAAGGCACAAGTCGTTTGTCAGATATATTTATTGCAAATACATATACTTACATATACATATATTGCAAATACATATATTTATATATACTTTTATCTGCAGCTTGCCTTTTCATTTCCTTAATTGTGTTTTTTAAATCGGAAACAAGAAAGTGATTTAATTTTGATTAAGACCAATTTATCAATTTACATCTTTCCTAATGATTGCATTTTATGTCCCATTTCAGAAATCTTTGCCTATCTCAAAGCAAGCTCAGACTTCTTTTTGTGTGAAGATTTTTCATAATGCATTCACATTCTTAATAGATATAAGGCTTTTCATATTTTTATTTCTCCATTTGTCAGTTTTGGTACACTGGTTTTCAAGAAATCTGTTTATTTCATTTAAGTTTTCAAATATGTTGCCATAAAATTGTAACATTCTCCTATTACACTTTCTTTCTTTCAGTGTATTGTCAAGTTGGTTTCCATATAACACCCAGTGCTCATCCCAACAAGTGCCCTCCTCCATGCCCATCTCCCCCCTCCCCCGAGCCCTGACCCCCATCAGTCTTCAGTTTGTTCTCAGCATTCAAGAGTCTGTCCTGGTTTGCCTTCCTCCTCTCCCTCACTATTTTTCCCCTTCTTCTCCCCCATGGTCCTCCATTAAGTTTTTCCTGATCCACCTGTAGGTGAAAACATGGTTTCTGTCTTTCTCTGCCTGATTTATTTCGTTCAGCATAACACCCTCGAATTCCATCCACATTACTACAAATGGCCAGATTTCATTCTTACTGCCATGTAGTATTCCATTATATAGCTAAACCACATCTTGATATATTCATCAGTTGATGGACATTTAGGCTCTTCCCATGTTTTGGCAATTGTTGAGAGTGCTGCAGTGAACATTGGGGTACATGTGCCCCTGTGCATCAGCACTGTTGTAGCCCTTGGGTAAATTCCCAGCAGTGCTATTGCTGGGTCATAGGGGAGTTCTCTTCTTAAATTTTTTAGGAATCTCCACACTGTTTTCCAGAGGGGCTGCACCAGTTTATATTCCCACCAACAGTGTAGGAGGGTGCCCGTCTCTCCACATCCTCGCCAGCATCTAGAGTTCTCTGATTGGCTCATTTTAGCCACTCTGACTGGCAGAAGGTGGTATCTCAGTGTGGTTTTGATTTGTATTTCCCTGATGAGGAGGGATGCTGAGCATCGTTTCATGTGTCTGTTGGCCATCTGGATGTCCTCTTTGGAGAAGTGTCTGTTGATGTCTTCTGCCCATTTCTTCACTGGATTGTTTGTTTTTCAGGCATGGAGTTTGGTGAGTTCCTTATACATTTTGGATATTAGCCCCTTATCTGATAGGTCATTTGCACCTATCTTTTCCCATTCCGTTGGTTGCCTGTTAGTTTTATGGATTGTTTCCTTTGCCGTGCAGAAGCTTTTCATCTTGATGAGGTCCCAATAGTTCATTTTTGCTCTTGATACCTTTGCCTTTGGGGATGTGTCAAGTAAGAAATTGCTGCGGTTGAGGTCAAGGAGGTTGTTTCCTGCTTTCTCCTCTAGGGTTTTGATGGTTTCCTGTCTCACATTCAGGTCCTTTATTCATTTTGAGTTTACTTTTGTATTTGGTGTGAGAAAATGGTCCAGTTTCATTCTTGTATGACGCTGTCCAGTTCTCCCGGCACCATCTGTTAAAGAGGCTGTCTTTTTTCCATTGGATCCTCTTTCCCGCTTTGTCAAAGATTAGTTGGCCATACATTTGTGGGTTCAATTCTGAGTTCTCAATTCTATTCCATTGGCCTATGTGTCTGTTTTTGTGCCAATACCATACTGTTTTGATGATGACAGCTTTGTAGTAGAGGCTAAAGTCTGGGATGGTGATGCCTCCCGTTTTGGTCATCTTCTTCAATATTACTTTGGCTATTGGGGGTCTTTTGTGGCTCCATACAAATTTTAGGATAGTTTGTTCTAGTTTTGAGAAGAATGCTGGTGCAATGTTGTTTGGGATTGCATTGAATGTGTAGATTGCTTTGGGAGTAATGACATTTTAACAATATTACACAGGATCTGTAGTGATGTTTCCTTTTTTCTTAGAAGATTTTTTTTGATGTTTCCTTTTAAAAATTCCTGATACTGATCATTTGTTTTCTTCCTTGATCAGTATAGCTGAGAGAATATACATTTAACTGATCTTTTTTAAAGAATCAACTTTTGGCTCTTGATTTTTCTCCATTTTGTCTTCAGTTTTGTTCATTTCTGCCTCTTTTTCCTTCTGTTTGTTTTGGGTTTCCATTGATCTCCCTGTCTCTCTGTCTCCCTCCCTTTCTCCCTTTCTCTTTTCTCTTTCTCTAAATTTTCAAAATAGCAGCTCAGATCATTGATGTAGTTTTTTCCCTTTATAAATATAAACATTTAAAGCCACAGAATTCCCTGTAAGGTCTCCTGTGACTGCATGCCACACATGGCCATAAGCTGTATCTTCATTATTCTTTAGTTCCAAGTATTTTCTATTTTCAGAGTGATTTCTTCTGGGCCCAGTGGTATGATGGCCTATACTGTGTCAGCTTTGCCGAGCCAGGGCCGTGTTTCCCAGAATTACTTTCCGACATAGTTTTGGGTTTGCACGGCTACCCAAGTCGTTTTGTGTCAGATTTAGTAGGTGGAAATGGAGCAGCAGCCATCTTACTTTTCACGCTTGGAAAGACGAAGCGGTCTATGAAGCGCTGTTGCCGACTCAGTCATGTTGTAACTTCTCTGCTGGCTCACCCGTCGACCCAAGGCAACATCTGGGCCCCCGGCAGCCGCAGCTCCCCTCTATTCCCCTTCAGCTTCTTCCAATTCTGGGTCTGATGTGTGTTTAAGCCTCTGCTGCCCTCCTTCTCAAAGTGGTGGTGAGGGGTTGGCGCCAGTCCACCATCATGAGTACCGTCATGAGTTCCCACACAGCCTCCCAATGCTAGTCCCTGTTGCCCGCTCATGCCCACCGCACATTTGTCTTTCCTTCCTGACTTCCTCCTCTGCAGACTTCAGATCCCAACATCAGACAGAAACAATCAATCACCTTCTGTGAACAGTAACCAACTTTCACAGTCACCTGTGGTAAATCCTCACTTCTCTGATGG
This sequence comes from Proteles cristata cristata, assembly GCA_017311185.1. Classification (NCBI taxonomy): domain Eukaryota; kingdom Metazoa; phylum Chordata; class Mammalia; order Carnivora; family Hyaenidae; genus Proteles; species Proteles cristata. Next base: position 263,131 of record JAESUZ010000841.1, read on the forward strand.
ACCACTGAAAAAGAATCTGCCACTGAAAATGGCTCCAGAGTTCAGAATCTTAAGAATCAGACCTTTGTTGGGGTGCCTGGGTGGCTCAGTCGGTTAAGTGTCCGACTTCAGCTCAGGTCATGATCTCACAGTTCATGAGTTTGATTCCCTAGTCAGGCTCTGTGCTGACAGCTCAGAGTCTAGAGCCTGTTTCGGACACTGTGTCTCCCTCTCTCTCTGCCCCTCCCCTGCTCATACTCTGTCTCTGTCTCTGTCTCTCTCTCAAAAATAAACAAACATTAAAAGAAAAAAGAATCAGATCTCTGCAGTCTTTTCAAATCACTATGTTTGGATATTCGAAACTAAGGTAACATTGTGTGTCAACTATATTTCAATTAAAAAATTTAAAGAATCAGTTCTTTGGGGCACCTGGGTGGCTCAGTTGGTTAAGTGTCCAACTTCGGCTCAGGTCATGATCTTACGGTTCTTGGGTTCGAGCCCCGCATTGGGCTCTATGCTGACAGCTAGCTCAGAGCCTGGAGCCTGTTTCAGATTCTGTATCTCCCTCTCTCTGCCCCTCCCCTGCTCATTCTCTCTCTCTCTCAGAAATAAATAAAACATAAACAAACAAACAAACAAAAAAGGATCAGTTCTCTGAATTGGTCTGTGTTATCTGCTAATGGTTCTCTGATTTGATTAGCTTTAAAGTCATTAATGACCCTACTTCCAAAATTAAAGAGAATATTGGAAGTCCACGATAATCAGTAGCAAAATAGTTACTTAAATAATCACTTGGAGACACCTGTAATCAAATGCATGTGGAAAGCAAGGCTTGGGAGGACCAAGTACGTGAGGCGTGGAACATGTGAATGGAAACGAAGTATAAGAAACTTGTACAGAGCTTCCAAGTGTGCTGAGGAACTTAGACAAATATGATGATGAGTTTATGACTTTAAATTCCCAGTTCAGGGTCCAGTTAAGGAACCCAAATGCCCTAACTGAGAATTGCCCTAAATGAGAATTGCCATAAATGAGAATATGATTGCCTTAAAAAAAATCTCTTATCTCTGTAGTTGTAGAACCAAATTTCTGAAAGCCACATCAAAGTTTAATTGTGCTGGGAGCCAGTTAAATTCCTAATCTTACCGACTTCTGTATGTTAAAGGTATGGCATTGATGGAGAAAGAGTAGGACTCTGGAAATGAGATAAAGGTATTAAAAGGGTTCTGCACCCCAACTTCAATGTGTGTGTTGGGGGCGGGGGAGGTTCACACCACCAAGTAACTCTCTAACCCCAGCTGGTTGAACTACATTTCAACTCAATCCTAACTCCATCTACTCAGAGACAGCATCAGATTTCACACGGCAAGGGCTACATCCCACAAGATTGGCCACTTCAGATATCAGTTGTTTGATACCTATACTTCTGACCCCCAGGCTATAACTCAGAGGTTTTCCACAACCTCCTTCTTAGGTTTGAATAATTTGATGGAGTGCCTCACAGAACTCCGAAAACCTGTTAACTCACTAGATTATTGGCTTTTTACAGAGGATAGTAAAGGATGCGAATCAGCATCCAGTGGAGATTTACTTAGGGTGGGGTCCCCAACAAAGGAGCTTAAGTCCTTGTGGCATCCAGGGCTTGCCTGGTCTGGTTCCCAAATCTATAAGCTCTCCAAACCCTCCCCTTTTGTTTTGTTTTTTTTTTTTTTGGAGGCTTCATTGCCGAGGTGTGATTGATGAAAGCATTGGCCATTTGTGATTGATTCAACCTCCAGTTCGTCACCTGTTCCAGGAAATAAGAGTGATACTGACAATTCTATCCCTCTAATCAAATGGTTGGCTCTCCTAGCAATCAGCCCCCATCCTTAGGTGTGATCCAAAAGTGAGGTCATTACCGTAACAAATGACACTTTTATTACTCTCCTCACTTAAGAAATTCCAAGAGTTTTAGGAGCTATGTATGCCAACTATATATATTTTTTTACAAATCACAATATCACAGGTATATAGGCAGATCTGATGCAAAAAGGGGCCTTGAGCCCATAATTCTACTGAGCCTCCTCTGCCAGTAGAAGATTGTGTAGTAGGCAAAGTATTGTGACAGCAGTATTTCGCAGAAAGATATATGGCATAAAAGTAATTAGGGTTCAGATACTGGTTCTGAGCTTATGCATGTTCTTCTATAATTAAGGGATTAAAACATTTCCAGTATTGTAAATAGCTACCATGACTGAATAATGTAGTTTTTTAATGCTTATTTATTTTTGCGAGAGAGAAACAGAGCTTGAGCAGGGGAGGGGTGGAGAGAGAGGGAGACACAGAATCTGAAGCAGGGTCCAAGCTCCGAACTGTCCACACAGAGCCCGACACGGGACTCAAACTCACGAACCACGAGACTGTGACCTAAGCTGAAGTCGGTCGCTTACCTGACTGAGCCACCCAGGTGCCCCGAATAATATTTTGTGTAATACCTTGTGCGGACCCCGTTACATGCATTATCTTATTTAATCTTTTCCAAAAGCCTATGAGTCACATACTTTACATATGAAGAAATTTGAGACTGGGAGGGTGAATCTGTGCAAAATCACAGAGGGAACGTATGGTGACATCAGGATTTGAACTCTGGATTTAAACGGAGGTCTGTTTCAATTTACAGCCTTTGGTTATGCACTAAGATAACACTGCTATAACATAAAGATAAACTGACTTAACCCTTACAGAGTACCTAGATCAAAGTGCCTCATGGTTAGCACTCAGTAATTGTTACTATTCATTCTAAATCTGTATCCAAAGCCGTTTTACCAGTTCTTTTACTTCCCTCAACTCTTCCTCCTATCAGTCTCTTTCTCTAGGTTAAAGCCCTATGATTAATTCATTTGCAGGGGTGAATGATTAACATCGTAACCCTTCTTCTAGGACCTTTCATACAATCACAAAATGTCAGGCCTGTGGAGGACACTAAGGATCATGAGTTCAACCCTTTATTTGTAGAAGGAACAAGTCCAAAGAGATACGCGGAATTATTCAACGTCACACTGTGAGTTCGTAGGCGGGATGGTAACTCTGTTGAGACGGTTAAGAGAGAGACAGACTGCAGCACGTGTTCAAAGTTCCTCTACAGCAACTATGCTAATGATATCATGTAGGGCAGCTCCCACTGTAAACTTTTGTGCGGTGCTGGAGTTGCAGAAAAAGTAGTCTCTCTTGATGAGTGCAAAATCATTTATTGGGTAGTTATGGGTAATCCTTACAAATCCTGTGTTTAAAGTACCAACCATCCTGTAGGAAATTAAGGAATTTGTTTATCAGACTTCTGGATTAAGAGCTGGTGTGGGAAGTTCCCACTCCCTTTAGGATGCCAAGTTTCCAGCTACTTGAGTAATAGAAATTCAGTGCCTATTGATAGAGAAAGGCTTATGTTAGACTCAATCTTAGAATTTAATTAGCACCCAGAATGAGGGCTCAAAGTGATAGGGGAAGGTTTCCTCCCTTCCTCTTCCTGTCTTCCTCCTTTTGTTCGGTAATTCAAACTTGAAGCCACTAGGTGGTGTCAAACAAGGAAGACAGTTTGTCAGTGACAGTTTGATGTAGGAGCTAGAACCCCTTGCCGGTTGAGGAAAGTTTGTGCTTCATGCGACATTCGGTATATGCATTACCTTTCAGAATAAATAAAAGCGTTAAAAGACATTTAATTGATGTTTTTTAAAAAATGAAGAGGGGCGCCTGGGTGGCTCTGTCGGTTAAGGGTCCCACTTTGGCTCAGGTCATGATCTCATGGTTCATGAGTTCCAGCCCTGCATCGGGCTCTGTGCCGACTGCTCAGAACCTGGAGCCTGCTTCAGATTCTGTGTCCCCCCCTCCCCACTCTCTCTTTCTCTTTCTCTGCCCTTGTCTGCTCATGCTCTGTCCCTCTCCATCTCTCAAAAATAAATAAACATTAAAAAACATGTTTTTATGTGAAGAACTCCCAGGGTGCTGCTTTGTTAGGGCGTAACATCTGAGCAGAGACCCGCCCGAATGAAAAGAGAACAAGCCATGTGCGCACTCATGAGAGGAGCATTCAGGGCAGGTCTTCGGTGTGTTTGAGAAAGAATAATGAGGCTACTGTGACCTGGGCCTGGTAAGATCTGGAAAGTCATGGAACTGTGAGGAAGTTTAGAAGTTGTAGACAGAGGTAAGGAAAGTGAGGAGGCCAGAAGAGGGACAAGGTAAGCTCAGGTTGCCTGGAGCCTAGAGCAGTGAGTGCCCAGAACTGTGAGTCCAAGGAGAAAGGATTTGAGGTCCAACGTTTGAGGAAAGTGCTGCAGCGTTGCGTCGGTCTCAAAAGCGTAGAAATAAATTTGCACAACCTGACTTGTTGGTAGTCAGACACCGGGGTCTTGACTTGGGGTAGCTAACTTACCTCTCCAGGTCTCTGTTGCCCCCTTGTCAAAGAAGAGCCAAATTTCCTATCTCTACCTTTTCTTAGACAACTGCCTTCTATACTAGACATTAAATAGATGAATGAATACTGATAACTGTACAAAACACAGGCATTAAAACTATGATCACGGGCGGGGCGCCTGGGTGGCTTAGTCGGTTAAGCGTCCGACTTTCGCTTAGGTCATGATCTCCCGGTTTGTGGGTTCGAGCCCCGCGTCGGGCTCTGTGCTGACTGCCAGCTTGGAGCCTGGAGCTGTTTCAGTCTGTGACTCCCTCTCTCTCTGACCCTCCCCTGCTCACACTGTCTCTCTCTCTCTCTCCTAGAAATAAATATTTAAAAAGAAAAAAAAAACCATAAAAAAAAAAAAACTATGATCACGGGCAAAGGCCAAAATAAAAGTACATGTAATTGGGTGCGGAATACTCTTTGTTATAGACTGATGTTAGATTCTTTCCAGTGGGTTTTTTTTTTTCCTCCCCAGTTTTGTTTGTTTTATGTTTTCCTGGCTGAGGCTGAGTACTTTCCAGGATCAGACTGTAGGTGGGGCAGTTACACTTTTCCCCATGTGCTAGCGATGAAAGCAAGAGCAGCGACACTTCTTGTCTAGACAGAGGACGTGCGCAGAATCATAAAATCCACAGACCGGAGGGCTCTGGAAAGGTCATCTGCTCCCTCCTTTGTCTTTAGAAAATCTCTCCCCTCAACCAGCCTGGAGGTGATGCATCCTCCCTGCTAGGTTCCTTTCGGCTGAGTTTAAATCTCCGCTGTTCCAGGCCTGGCCGTTTATTTTAGGCTCAACAACAACAAGATACGCAAACCAAATAGAATCCAGTCTGTGCCGGAGCCCACATCCCTTCCCCATGGGGCAGCATAGCACTCATTGCGGCAGACTCTCAGAGTGGTTTTCCTCATTCTGATGGCTTCGGAAATGTCATCTGCAGGCTCTCACAAAGCATCGTGGTTGTCTTAAGTTATTTCCCAGTATTTTGGGTCCTGATAGAAAACACCAGGCAAGGGTATTTACAAAATGGCAGAACTAAAAATCAGCAGAGCAAGATTTAGACAGATGAACATCTCTACTGGCCCCCAGGAGGACACTTATTCCAATAATGTCTGTCTCGCACAGAAAGAGGTTTGTTGTGCTTTTTTTTTTTTTTTTTTAAATGAGGCGCCTGGGTGGATTGGTTGGTTGGGTGTCTGACTTCGGCTCAGGTCATGATCTCACAGTTCATGAGTTTGAGCCCCACATCAGCTCGGTGCTGACAGCTCAAAGTCTGGAGCCTGCTTTGCATTCTGTGCCTTCCTCTCTCTGCCCTTCCCCGGCTCACGCTGTCTCTCTCTCTCTCTCTCTTTCTCAAAAATAAACGTTAAAAAAATTTTTTTAAAGAAACTTTTTTTTCAACTATATGCAACTAGTATGCTCTTGAAATTTTTTCTATGAAACTCTACTGTCAGCATATTTAATCCTGTTTTTCCATTAGAAATCACCGCTTTGGGGCTCAGTTGGTTAAGTGTCTGACTCGATTTAGGCTCAGGTCATGATCTCGTGCTTCATGGGTTCCAACCCGTCATCGGGCTCCGTGCTGACAATACAGAGCCTCGTTGAGATTCTCTCTCCCTCTCTCTCTGATGACCTCCTTCAAAATAAATAAATACTCCCCCCCAAAAAAAAGAAAGAAAGAAAGGAAATCACAGTGTTTTCTCCTTCTTTGGAAAAACCTAAGGATAATAGTTAATAAAGCCACACTTAGGGGTATAGTACTTTTTAACTGTTTAGAGGACATTTCATGGTCAGCCATTAATCATACTACTCAAAACAGGCTGCAGAGTATATGTGCAAATTAGCAAGCAAGTCCAAAGGAACAAAAGCCATGAGGTATTTAAATCAGATGTTAGATACCTTTTCAATTAAATTCACACCCAATTTTCTACAACAGGAGAGGAACACAGTGGTCTTTTTGTGTTGCAACCTTTTCCTCCACAATTTTATAAAAGAGCCTAGTTGTTTTCAAATGAACAGGTTGGTTTGGAATTAGCAGTTGATTAGCAATTGGGAAAATGCACAAGGGCCACCTTCTGGAAGGAAGGGGAAAATTCTCAGATATGAATGTTCAGATAATGTTGTTACTATCATTTAGGTAAATGTGTTCATTCAACTAGTAGTTGTGAGACTCTAGTGTATATTGGGCATTAGATAGGAAGTGGGATAGAGCCGTGAACAGTTAAACGAGAATATCAACAAATAAAAAATAGTGAATATTTTCATAGGAAATATACAGAAGAGCTATGGGGTCACAAGGCAGTAAGACCTAACTTAGCCTGGGGGGCCAAAAAGGATGCACCATTACTCACAGATCTGAAGGTGACAGGTGGGAGAGTCAGTAGAAGAAGATTCTAGGTAGAAAGAACTGGATGGAAAGGAATTTGAGAGTTGGAAGAGCATGTACCATTAAAGACCAGGAAAGAGGTCTAGCACAGCGGGAATATGGAATCCTGGAAAGATACTGAGGCTGGAATGCAAGGTGAGGATGTTTGGCTTTATCCTAAGAGCAATGGGAAGACACTGAAGAGTGTATTCCAGGAAGTGACAGGTTGAGATCTGTGCTTGAAATATCACACTGCTTGCTGTGTGAATGGATGGGTGGCAGAGGAATATAGATTTGGAAGTTAGCAGCATATAGATGTTAACAATAGCCCTGATAAAGGTGGCCCAGGGAGTATGTGTTGAGTGAAAAAAGGGCCAAGGACAGAAACCTGAAGAGAAGCCAATAAAGAAACTTTGAAGGAGCCCACACAATGAGGTTAACCAGGAGAATGTTGCTTTGCAGGAACCAAGATAAGAGATTCCTTCAAAATTGTCAGTGGTAACAAATGGAGCCAAGTAGCCAAGCAAACTCAGGACCAAGGAGCATCTAGTGTGTTTAACACAGGGAGGTCTAGGGTGAGCTTGGCACAAGCCATCTCAGTAGGGTGAGAGAAGCAGAACTAGCCTGTGGTGGGGTGAGCAGTGACTGGTTAGTGAGAATATGGCGATAGATGGCTCTTCAAGAAGTCCAGCAGTTGGGGCGCCTGGGTGGCTTAGTCAGTTAAGCGTCCGACTTTCGCTTAGGTCATGATCTCGCGGTTCGTGGGTTCGAGCCCCGCATCGGGCTCTGTGCTGACTGCCAGCTCAGAGCCTGGAGCCTGTTTCAGTCTGTGACTCCCTCTCTCTCTGACCCTCCCCTGCTCACGCTGTCTCTCTCTCTCTCCTAGAAATAAGTAAATAAATAAATAAATAAATAATATTAAAAAAAAAAAAGAAAGAAAGAAGTCCAGCAGCAAATGTGGAGCAAAGATGGCACCAGGGGTGGGTGGTTGGGCATTGGCTCAAGATGGGAGATGTTTTATAAATACAAGAAATTTAGAGCATATTTGTACTGAAAGAAGGGACAGATTGAGTGGAGAGAGTTGAAGAAAATCTGGGAGGAGGTCCCTGGAGGGTGGAGAGGCTGAGATTCAGGATACAGGAAAAGCAGTCACTTTGAATGGAAGGAGGAATGTGCTTCTGCTGTGAAGGGAGGGAAGGAGGAGAGATTGGGTGTGGGTATTGGGACGTTTGTGAGTTACTGGCAAGTATTTGAAATTGTTCCTATCTGGTGACTCTCATGTTCTCTGTGAGGGAGAAAGTTTCTAAGGGGTACATTTTTCAACATACCCATTGAGAAGTTTTAAAATTCTTGTTGATCAATGGAACAGAATAGAGAATCCAGAAATATGGTCAACTAATCTTTGACAAAGCAGGAAAGAATATCCAGTGGAATAAAGACAGTCTCCTCGGCAAACGGTGCTGGGAAAACTGGACAGCGACATGCAGAAAAATGATCCCGGACCACTTTCTTACACCATACACAAAAATAAACTCAAAATGGATGAAAGACCTAAACATAAAACAGGAAGCTGTCAAAATCCTCAAAGAGAAAGCAGGCAAAAACCTCTTTGACCTCAGCTGCAGCAACTTCTTACTCAACACATCTGTTGAGGCAAGAGAAACAAAAGCAAAAATGAACTATGGGGACCTCATCAAGGTAAAAAGCTTCTGCACAGTGAAGGAAACAACCAGCAAAACTAAAAGACAACAAACAGAATTGGAGAAGATATTTGCAAATGACATATCAGATAAAGGGTGAGTATCCAAAATCTATGAAGAACTTAGTCAAACTCAATACCCGAAAAACAAATAAGCCAGTGAAGAAATGGAAAAAAGACATGAATAGATGCTTTTCCAAAGAAGACTTCCAGATGGCCAACAGACACATGAAAAAATGCTCAACATCACTCATCATCAGGGAAATACAAATAAAAACCACAATGAGATGCCATCTCACACCAGTCAGAATGGCTAAAATTAACAACTCAGGCAACAACAGATGCTGCCGAGGATGCAGAGAAAGAGGCTCTCTTTTGCACTGCTGGTGGGAATGCAAACTGGTGCAGCCACTCTGGAAAACAGTATGGAGGTTCCTAAAAAAGTTAAAAATAGAACTACCCTTCAACCCAGCAATGGCACTACAAGGTATTTATCCAAGGGATACAGGTGTGCCGTTTTGAAGGAGCACATGTACCCCAATGTTTATAGCAGCTCTATCAACAATACCCAAGCTATAGAAAGAGCCCAAATGTCCATCGACAGATGAATGGATAAAGAAGATGTGGTATACATATACAATGGAGTATTATTCGGCAATCAAAAAGAATGAAATTTTGCCATTTGCAACTACATGGATGGAACTAGAGGATATTATACTAAGCAAAATGAGTCAAAGAAAGACAAATATATGACTTAACTCATATGTCGAATTTAAAATACAAAACAGACGAAACTAAGGGAAGGGAAGCAAAAACAATATAAAAACAAGGAGGGGGACAAAACATAAGAGACTCTTAAATACAGAAAACAAACTTAGGGTTGCTGGAGGGGTGGTGGGTGGGGGGATTGGCTAAATGGATAAGGGGCATTAAGTAAGACACTTGTTGGGATGAGCACGGGGTGTTATACATAGAGGATGATTCATTGAATCTACACTTGAAATCATTATTGTACTATAAGCTAACTTGGATGCAAATTAAAAATTAATTAATTAATTAATATCATTGTTGAAGGGGAAGGTTTTTTTTTTTATGTTTTATTTATTTCCAGGAGAGAGAGAGAGACAGCGTGAGCAGGGGAGGGTCAGA